>VXAY01004929.1:2336660-2451286 GCA_013399855.1 Oxyruncus cristatus | reverse complement strand
TTTTTTTTTTTTTTAGCAGCTCAAGTGGGGGAGTAGAAGAATCATGAATAATAAATATGGAGATAAGAGAACAGAAACTGGGAAATCAATTTACTGCAAAATATTTGCATATTTTATTAAAAGAAACTGTGCATAAACCCCACAACAGGGTGGAATGATTTATATTTTGATTTGATTTGTATACATTATACCTCTGGGAGAACTGATGCAACTTAGTCATCCCCGCAGGATTTTTTTGGGGTAGGGTTTTGTTGTTGTTGATGTTGTTTTGTTACAAATATCTTGGGCAAGGGAGCAGCAGGTCCCCAATGGAAATTTTAAGTCAGTTTGATGCTATGTGATGTTTTCGGAATCTCACACAGTCAAGTGTCCAGGACTGTTCTAAGCAAATACCCAAGTCCCCTGGGGGTCTGCTTGTATCAAGACTAACCCCAGGATTTCTCCAAAACTGTGGTTCAGGTCAGAATGTTTTCAGCTCTAGCTTTGTAAAAAATCTACCTCAATACACCCAGGCGGTACTTACTGTCTGTTATTAGAAATGCAAATCATTAATATAAGGGAGAGTGTTTACACTCTCCTCTATACATTAGCAAATATATCTCATATAAATATAAGAAAAATCACAACATCTAGCTGGTGAGCACAAGTGCAAGGTGTCCTGGTAAGAACATGATGGGTGCAAAAGCAAGTTACAGGCATTGGAGCAGCGGTGCAGCTCGGGGTGCTGTGACTTCCACTGCACAGGAGGACAGGTGTGTCTTATCTATGGCTTTGGGACTTAAAATTGGCAAGCTTACCAGCTGTGAACAATTAGACTTGTTTTTACAACGATATAATTTTTTAACAGTTTCCTTGAAGCTCGAAAAAGGGAGTTGTGAAAGTCAGGGTGCTTTTTGTGATGGTTTTGGCTGGGGGAGTGTTAATTTTCTTCATAGTATCTGGAATGGGGCCGTGTTTTGGATTCGTGCTGAAACAGTGCTTGATAACGCAAAGGCGTTTTATTTCTTGCTCAGCAGCTCTTACACAGCCCCAAGGGCTTTTCTCCCTCTCATCCCACCCCACCAGCAAGTGGGCTGGGGCTGCACAAGGAATTGCAAGGGGACACAGCTGGGACAGCTGACCCCAATGCACGAAAGGGATATTTCGTACCATATGATGCCATGCTCAGCAACAAAACTAGAGGGAAGGTTAGCTGAGAGCTGCTTCTTGGGATCTGTCTGAGCATCCACCAGTTAGTGATGACCAATTATTTTCATTTGCATCACTTGTGTTTCTTGGGTTTTATTTCTCTCTGTGTTATTTTCCTTTTGGTACCAAGTTATTGTTGTTGTTTTTGTTGATGTTATTGTAGTTATTATTATTATTGCGATTATTTTCTATTCTTTAATTGCTAATATTTCAACCCATGAGTTTTCTCACTTTTACTTCTTCCCCCAGGAGGATGGGGGGGTGATGCTTACTTGTCAGCTGGGATTAAACCACACCTTTCTAGTGAGAAAATATTACCCAAATTCTTTTACGTATCAGGTACGTGCTTCATACATAATAGTGTCCATCTGGTTATTTGGATCTCCAGGTCTTTTGGAATTAGACAACACAAAACTTTTCCACTAAATATGGAAATCCCATTACAGCTATCTTTCCAACAATAATGCTTTCGGTACAACATACTTTTAGGGGCTGAAATTTGACCTGAGGAGTAGCAAAGAATAGGAATGGCTGCTGTTCCAACCCATTTCTCACCCAGGGAAAAGACCTGTATAATTTCTTGGAAATGTCACATCCTGGCATAAACTGATATATTTTATGTGGACATTTTAATATTTGATAAAGGAGACAGAAAATTCTTACCATGCTGAACTTTACCAAAAAGCAAATTTTTCCATTATTAATTGAGATACTTACCTGTATTTACATGCATATGTATATGTATTGTTTTTCAAACAATATAGAAATTAAATGTCTCACATTTAGAAATTTTAAGTGCAGCTTAAACACACATGGCCAAGTTCCATTTCTGTCTGTGAAGTCAGGGAGTTCACATCAGGAAATCAGTGGTAATATTTCAGGAGCAGCTTGAGGTTTTCTCATGTTTCAGTACTGCCAGTGACAATATTTCTAGCAGCTTCCAGGAGGTCAGAACTGAGACCAGTGAGAACATGAAAATAATTCCAGGTTAATTTTTACTCTTTATTACCCAGGCTCTGCTTTTTATGGGACTGCTTTTTATGGGGTGCTCTTAGAAGTTTCTTAACTGCTTATTGGATGTTTCACTCTTGGAGATCAGAGCAGCTTCTGTGCTTATTTTATCAGTGAAAAGTGGTATGTTCTTCATCAAGTGTCAAAAAATCTTTGTCAGACATCTCATGTGTGTGTGACCAGTGAAATTCAGAAAAGCTCTGTAATTAATCCTTTCCATATATCCAGTTTGTTCAGCTTACTGCAGTTGGCTCATAAATGCAACTTGTATCATCTGAAAGCTGTGAGACACCTCTGCAAATAGGCATGGATAATTTGGTGAGGGGCATTCCACAAGTACATAATGTAATCATCATCATCATTGGATATCTGAAAAATAAATTATATGTATGTTTGATAAACTATGTAATTCATAATTTTCCTCAACCATGGTGCATTCTATAGCACCTCTGGTTTCTGCAGGACTTTGAAAGCTTAATAAAGCTCTCTCTCTTGATTTGTAATAGGATTAATTTAATTATTTACTAATCAACTAATTTAAATGACTGTTCCAATCGATAGTCATCTCCGTATTTTCAAATTTTGCCATGTTTACCTGCTTCATCCTCATTCCACGTATAAATTACAGGGAAGCACCCGAGGACCTGGATAGTCCTAGGGGGCTGCTTTAGTGAGATAAGCTCACCTAACCTTAGAATTGAGTGTGTTAGAGATTCCCATGTGGCACCACAGAGTAACCCAAACCAGCAAGGGGAACCCATACATTCATGGCAGTAGGAAGTATCTGTCCTTTGGTGGAACGAGTCTCCATCGGGATATACTTGAGGCCAGACTGTGACCACAGGATGAATAAGAAGGGTTAGGCCAGAGAAGCATTAACAATAATCAAGCTTGTACTTGTTATTTTTTGTTGTGATTTCATAGATTAATGGTCTTTTCACTATCCCTTCCCATGTCTAGAAACCGTTCTTCCATCTCTCCATCTCCCTTCCACTCTTTAAACAAGGTCAAATTCTTTAAATTTCTATCATTAATGTTTGTTTCCAAATCTTGTGCCATGTTTAAATTTTTGTTTTCTCCATGCTTTCCTCAGTTTGCTTTGGTTTTTTCAAAGGTATGATATAGCCTTTTTGCTTGATAAGTCAAGACACCATTTTTGCTTGGGTTTCCTTCTATCACCCAAGGTATTTGCACCTGTAACTGAAATCTGGAAAAAAGAGGAACCCCAGAAATCTCCCACAATTTCTTTGTATGGCTGTGTAGCTTTACAGGCAGAGTTTCGAACCTCTCTGCTTGCCAGTCATCTCTGGTGACTATTTACAATTTTGAAAATTTCTCTCTATACTCAAGAAGCTTAGAAAAACCCAGCTGACAAATGCCAATCAGTTCAGAGAGCAGCAGAAGTTTTATGCTGTTGTCCTGGCCTCTTTTTCCATCTTAGGTTGTCCCAAACTAATGAGATATGAAATTTAATTGAAGCTTGTCCAGCAGTACCATCTAATGTCTAACCAATTTGGATTTGTTCATGTCTAATGATGCCACTGGGATCAGTTTGCATCCATTTCCATAGTGGGACATTAATTTGAGTGTCCTTTGTCCATCGGATAAACTAATCCCACAAAACTCATTAAGAGTTAGTGTATTTGATAGGATTTCTTAAGTATTTTTTCTTGAAACTGGCCACTGATTTCTAGCATTATAAGGAGGAAGGAGTCTACAAACACAAATTTCATTGGCAAATCAAACTAAGATAAAACCTGCAACGGCATGAACCCAGAGTTGAAGCTAAGCTGGGGTTTAATAACAGAACCTAGTGCATCAAGAAAATAATGAAACAAATGTAGCCTTACCAGGGCCCGCCTGAGATTTCTAGTACTTCCTACTCAAAGTTTTTGGAGGCAGTCACAGGAGTTCCTTTGACTACATTAGCATTTCTAAATCTATTCTGAAAGCAAAGAACAGTGAAAGTTAGTAGTAATTAAAAATAAAGAACTGAACATATTTTTCTTCTGGGTTGATTCATTTAAATGCATCTGAGGGTGGGAAGGCAAATTTCCTTAATCTTTTACCTCTGCTTTCAACATAATACAGGAGAGGAAGCAGCACAGGTAAAAATTCAGAAGCTTAAATGAAGTAGGATCCATGTCCACATAGATGAGCTTCTCTTTACATTCTCAGCTATACGGATCCAAAAACCCTGTGATTTATAAATTACATCTCTCTCTTGCTCAGTCAGCTGTTTCTCTCAGCTAATGCTTGGGTGAACTTGCTGGTCTGGACACTGTGTCACACACACTACATGGTCAATGTGCACTGTGGCTTATGCTTGACAGCTTGGACTGGGTGGGGTGGAGTCTATTGGCCTACATGCCTCTGCCTGAATCAGAGAATCCTAAATCCTCTTTGGAACAAACACAGATGTGTGAAACAAAGTTTCATGCAAAGCCATCTTTTTCTTCAGGCAGAACACAAAGTGAATTTTTACTTTCAGTTTACAAACAGTCCACATCAATAAGGACGACATATGAGCAGGAGTAAGACGATTCCTTACCCCTAAGATGGTTTTGAACAGTTCAGTGGAGCTTCCAGGTGAGGCTTACTTCAAACTTGTGACAGAATTCACTTCAAATGGCTTTTGAAATCAAGTCTGTTGAACTCATGAGGTACATTAATACAAATCCTGAGATGGACTCCTGCTGTGTTTCTGCGTGAGGTTCAGATACTAAAGGGTCAGTTGGGTTTAAATTTTCTTCCTATTAGGACAAAAGTTTTATGGGACCATGGATATTTGGAGAACTCTCACAGCCTTCACATGGGAATGGTGGTTTCAGTCCTCACTACCCACAGACATTTAATGCAAAATTGCTTTTCCTTTGTGCCTACGCAGCTACTCTCTCCTGCAGAGAGTGTCAGGCCCTGCTCTGCTGGTTAAAGAACATTTTGCTGCCTCTGCTATTTGCTCCTTTCAGCAGCTATTGTGGACAGAACTCTCAGCTCCTTTCACAGAGAAGTCGTGCTGCCACAGTACATGGTTCCGAGGGTGGCATGGATGAGAGCAGCAGGTTTCTTTCTTATGGCTTGAGTTTGGCTAACATGCCCTTATTCCAGTAACAGTTATTTTTGATGCATCCAGCACAATGCAGAAAGTGAGTAACAGGAGAAATTATAGTGGAATTGAGACAAATGAGAGTCAGGAAAATGATCCTGAAAAATCAGAATAACTCTGTCGCCAAAACCCAATAGCTGTACCTGTTAGCTCCTCAATCTACTCAAAGACCAACAATTTTGGGTATAAGAGGTACGAGTTTCTACTTTAAGAATGAAGTTAGGGCATCAGTAATAGCAGCTTGAAAATATTCTAACATTTAGAATTTACTCTTGAAACCACAGTAACAAGTTCCATATTTTTACTTCTGATTTGGTGCCTTGCAGCAGCACATCCATTTTCTGTTATTAATGAGTTGACTGTTTGAAAACTTCCTCTGAGTTGCAGCGCAGCCTTTGATTTCACAAAACTCCTCCAAATGCCTCCAGCTAATTGTGTTTTCAATAATAAATTGTTGAAAAAATCTTGGCTTAGCTGAATTTACTTCAATTTGATTTAATTAATGTGTTTTAAAAACACTATCCTGAGCAGCTTGGACTACTGGATCGTGTGTGTTATTTGCAGGACTCAACAGAGAGTAGTGACCCAGAATTTACAGCCTTCTTTCACACCATCTATTACATTGCAATGCCATCATTTAAAATAATGGCATCTTGCTTTCACACAAAATAGCTTTTGCAACTGACTCATAGCGACTTTTTTATCATATAGAAAGCATGTTTGCAAGCTTGACTGATGTATAGAGGCCAGCCTATATTACAGGTAGGTGAATTACAAAGCTCCAGAGACAACCCTCCCTTGTACAGCCACAGAAATCTTTGAGGTGATTTGTACCAATATTACTAATTCAGCGTATTCACATGTTCTGTTTTGTCTGCTGTTTAGACTCCTGGAATTCACCCATTCTTCCTTTTATTATTGGAAAACCTGATGCCATCACAGCCAATCTTTTCTACCTTTCCCAACCTATTTACCCAGCCCTTCCACGCCTGCTAAGATCTGAAATAGTGGCTCAGTTTTTATAAACAACGGTGTATGGGCTGTAATTCCCCACTAGAGCTGCAAGGCACAGAGAAGTCATAATGTGGAATTCACAGATTAGCATTGCCCGATAATGCATGTGATCTGCTGGACAACGTGGCATCGCACTTTAGAGACAGGAAAGTTGCTTACTAGGAGTAAAAAAAGCCTTTGGTCTGGGGCATGGAGCTGTTATTTATAGCCTGTTTTAAAGAGGGAAATGTTGTCAGTTTTCTGAATTACGAAGAGTTGCAGAAGTCTTAGCGAAACAGTCTTTCTAAGACTACCCAGATGTTTGATATTAAACAAGCATCTGTTTTGAATAGGAGATATTTTACTCCCCCTACACCTCCTCTTTAACATGCCAAAGAATGCCTGGAAAGAACTGTCACAGCTATAGTTTTATTTAGTTCTCTGAACACTGCTGTCCATAGTGTCAAAAATGCAACAAAAAATAACCCTTGGAAAGGTTAATAGTGGCCTTTCCAGTGTCATATTCTGCACTTTATGTGTTGCAGTAATTATTATCATTATAGCTGTAAGGATGTCTAGTTATCTTTCTTAATCACATACTATAAAAAGTGCTTCTGAACACATATCTATTATTTAATCAAAATTTCACAGTTATTGGCATTTATGCTCTGGAAGGGCTGTGTTTATTTTCTGTTTGCAAAGGGGAACAGTGCCTCCCAGAAGAAAGGGAGACCTCCATCCATGCCCACTTTAATCACTGTCATATCATGTGACAATCTGTACTATTAATATCAGAGACCTCTAATACATGTTATTATGTCCTGTTGCCTTGTACTTTTTGCACCCTAGGAAAGCACTTTCATTAAAAGACTAAAAAAAAATTAGTGTGAGAACTGAACTGTCTTCCCAAGGCACAGCCCAGTTCAAGAGCTCTCCTGCCTGGAACAGCTTGAGATGGTTTCAGGAGTGTCTGTGTCTAACAGGGCCAACCATACACCTCAGATGGCATCTGTTCTCCCACCACTGTGTTTTTATTCTGGCTTTCTGCATGAAAGGGCTGAACCAGTTCTCCGGTTCCTATGTCAGGGCCCAACACTGAGTCTGTTCAGAGGACTCAGTTGCTACAGGTACCTTTGTATTTCTCTGTTAGAACACCTCCAGTGATGGCTGTATTTGTGCTTAATTAGATGCTGTTAATTTTTGATCTGTGTTTGGCCCATCCACATGCAAGAGTCTGTTCTTTTCCTGCAGACACTTCGTCCTTGACAGGACATATCTTGTGTAAACTGAAGTTAATTGGGACCTAGCTATTGGCCGACAGCTCTTCGAGGACACTTCAAGGAGAAAAAGGAGGGTGATGAAGTAGCAACCCCAGACTCATCAGGAGAGACCCCTGATGTGCAGTGCAGGAGGGATACCACTTACATAAGAGGGAGAGGGACTGAAGGCCTCTAACTGGGCGATGCTGGACACACGTGCCCAGGTAGATGTCACAGACTGACTGGAAAAGCAGACAGCTCTTGCTCAGAGCACGAGGCATGCTATACATCTGAGGACAACGTTATCTGCAGGGACGCTTGCCAGAGGGTTTTAGCCTGTCGACACTCTGAGTGTGAAGCCACCGTTCTGGGGTCGGTATGTATAGTGGCTGTGGATAGTACATGAGTGAGTGGGGGTTGTCTTGGGGTGCATTTTCTTGTCCTGTCTCTCAGTTTTCTACTTCTTTGTAATAGATGTTGTTATGTTGAACTTTGAACGGTGTGTTTCACTTCGGCAACCTCCCGGTAACAATGGCCTTTTTAAAGACCATCCACATTACCGGTTTGACATGTTCAAAAAATATCTGGAAGGTCACCATTCTCCTACATCATTCATACAACCCCAAACTTTACCTCAGATTTCAGAGGAACACTGTGCCCTATTATGACTGCTGTGCCACAGCATTGATGGGCATGGCTTCACACAATGCTCCCGTGCAAAAGTTTCCTGGTTTTCAGCCTAATTGCATGGCTCACCACTCCCACAACCCACTACTTTGTTGCTTCTTTCCTGCCATTAATTGCAAACACAAAACATTTAGACACAAAGACAAGGCTATTAAATGCTTGGATCATGGGACTCAGGTCCAGAGACCCTCTTTGTCAGGGATCCGTGAGGCGGTGTAAACCGTATGCCTGTGTAGTGGAACATGTCCAGCTGAAGGACCACTTTCCACTGGCCTTTGGATACAGGTGTTGTGAACCATGCTTAGGACAGTGCTGGTTTGTGAGTCATGCTGTTCTGGTCATGAGATGCTTAGAGTGTTCTCAGAAAGATGCTGTGCATAGCCAAGGGGGCTGCTGGAGCAGGACATGGGACACACTGATGTGGCCATTCTTCATAGCAACTTACTGCGAGAGGCTGATGGAGTTTTTAAGCACAGTCTGATAGTCTGATGGAGAAACACATATTCATTCTGTACATTACACTTCCATGGTAAACATTAACCATTATTAACAGCAAACAATTGGTAGGATTGCTTTATTCTTTAGCCTTTAATCTGAACAATTTCAACTAAGCCCTCAATTATTAAAGTGAACTTGTGTATTTGTGCCTATGGTAGAATATGTTGACTTAGTCACAGTACATGTTTGTTTGTTAGGAATACCATGAAATTCCTGATTTTCTGATTCAGTTATGTATAGTTTATTTATAAACACCCCAAAGTCAAGACTTACTTCTGACTGGGGGAGATTGTTTCATTTATTAGGACTCATAGAAATGCATATGATTGTGAGCCAATTTAGTGTGTTTTAAAAAAAAAGCCAACCAGCAGCAAAGAAATATACTTTCTAATGTAAAACCCAGTAGCAGTATATGTGACACATCAGTGCTACTATCAATTCCATTTTGCTTAATGTATCTTACCATGTGATTATTCTTAATTTGAAAATAGCCATCCAGTGCATTTTTCTGTAATGAAAGTTCACTTGCACCTTGTAGATATGCTAATAAATTTAACACAGAGGTGCAGCCATTGATTATTCAACAACAAGATGAGCATATCTGCTGTAAAATATACTTTTAAAGGTAAACTCTGATAGCCATTTCATAGCAGCTAGGCTTTGCACTAATATGCTTGTCTAATGTCCCATTTAGATTCTCATATCCCAAATTAGTGATAAATCATGGGTGGAAATTTGTATTTTATATTCCTAAAGCATCAAAATAAAGTGTAACTTCAGCTGTGTGAGTGACTACAAATGACTGGTGGTGGTTACAGGAAGCACTTGTGCAGACATCTCAGGTGAGGGTTTGTGTTTTGCTATAAACCTTTAGCAGAAGTGCCCAGTTTTTACAGGAGCTGGTAGAAGAATGTGAGCCCTGTTTTGCTCAAGCCAAGTTTCACTTCAGTGGGCTAGAGCCAGCTCTGAGCAAGGCTGCAATGGTGTTGAAACCTTCCTGAAGGCACGCAGACACTGATGCACTTAGAGAGCTTTGCCTCTACTGTGAGATGGGAATGGGATATGGGAGTCTGACATCTGCACCTAACCCAGCTATTCTTGGTAATAGGGCACTTCACCCTTGGATGCAGAAGATGAGGTTCCATCAGGAAACTTCATGGAAGACATATTATTGATGTATTTTGAGTACTAGATATTTCATTGCAGCCAGTACAGTAGTGGAGCCTGGGATATTTAAGCTGTTGATGATGCTGTCCCTTGCCATGTGGAAGGTTTTAGAGATATAGAGGTAGGTTAGGTGAGAGGTTCCTACACCCCAGGATGCACTATAGCCAGATATTTGGAATATGAATAGAAAAAAAGATGCAGGAACACAAAAAAAAAAAAAAAAAAAAAGAATTAAAGTAAATTCTGCATGACATGCCCTGGGAAACTATGAGATTTGTTGTTGAAACCAGAAAAGCCACTAAATATATTGATGCCATCAGTTTCCATTGTTCCCTGGCCAGGCTTGGCACAACAGAAAGCATACATCCCCCTGATTGCTTGGTACACTTCTGTCAAGCCTGCCTACCTTTCCTGCTCTTCTCCCAGTGTTTCAAGCTATGCTTCCCAACTGTCAACATTTAAAATTTTTAATGATGCAACCTGAGGTTACTATGGCAACTAATGTCATTGCCTAGGTGGTGGTGGTGATCATATAATGCTCATAGCCATTGAAATTTGGAATTATTTTCCATAGACCTATGAAGGCCATGCAGAGGGTTGCACTCTACCCCATTCAATTCCCTGAAAAAAACCCCACTACCCCATCAGGCATTACAGAGGAAATTATTACAGCCTTTTGGAACAGAGATTTGAACCTCATTGATGTATGGAATTAAACTTTTGGCTCCGAAAAGGGCAATATTTTAAATATTTGTTTACTGTGATCGATATACCTCTGAGCAGCATAAATTCTTTTCTATCTGATGTAACCACAAACTCTGGCTACTTTCACTGCAATTCAGGCATATTTACTTTCAAAAGTAAATGATCCTGTATTCACGTAAAAATACAGTTTTGTTCTCTACATTAATCAGTAGGAAAGCCACCAAATTCCAATAATGTCACTCAGATTTTCCTCAGGCAAACATCCTAATAAACTTCTGGAACCTTTTGGAGTTAGAATTCAAAGTCAGAATTTTTTATAAAGATTTCTTTCTTGCAACTCAGTTACAAAAGTGAGCAGATATCCTTGTGATGGGCACAGCATTTAAAGCTGGATACACAGGGATTAAACTAATTATGTCAGTTAAACTTCAATCCAATACATAACTAATAAATCAATAAATTTCAACAGAGAAGATTCTAGGAGCAGCTTTGGCTCACAGAGCCAGTAAGTCAAACAGAAGTAAAAGCACAGTGGCCTTTTTCCTAAGGGGACTTCTTTCTGGCTCACATCTCAGCAACAATAAAAATTCTGCAACCGCTGTTCGATAAAGGAAAGCAGATCTGAACCAGCCAACTTTTCAAGCCCTGGGTTGGCTCTGCTATCTGAGCAGAAACAAACCTAGTTGCAAGTTAGGATACAGCACCTGAAGGGACCCTTCAGGTCATCAGCAGGCCCCCAGTTAGAAGCAGTGGAGCTGTATAATCTGTTCTTGTATGTATCAAGCTTCATTAGAAAACTAATTGCCTGGAGGTTTTGTGCATGATTCTTATACTGGAAAGTTATTCTAGAGCTGGCAGCTAGAAGTCACTATAAGCAACTTCTTTTATAATTTCTAGATATCCATTTGGGTATTTTAATCACTGCTAGTTGGAAATATAATCTTTTCTTGATGTAGTATGGAGTATGGCTTTATATATAAAATGGCTATTTCTCCTCTATCTGATGCTGTTGCTATTTTCAGTCTTTTTCTCTCAACATCTGGTTTATATATGGGAAGTACAACCATGGGGATGGTTATAGAAAACCAGCCATTACTAGGAAAAGAGCTACAAAGACAGTTGAAAAAATCAGTTTCAAGGATTTTGTGTCACTCTGTAGATATATCTGACTTTTCAATAGCTGAAAAGTGATTCCATAATAATTTACAGGTTATTATAGAATAATAACAAAAACGTTGTAAAAGTTTTTCTTGTTGTTGGAAATAATACAAACTCTCTTTCTAAGGATTTTATAATGTAATTGTTCTTCCCTATATCTGATTGAATTGGAAATAATGTGCAATACAGTAAAGGTTCTTACAGGCTCCATCAAGTCTCTAGCTGCAACTAACAAAAGTTTCAATATTACAAAGAGGCTCTTCAACAAGAAAAGTTTTCAGGCCTCATTGGGAGGTGATGGGGTTATGGATTTGTCCATACTTAATTTTTTCCCTAGCCAGGTACTCATGGTTACAAGCATTCTTTCTTCTGCTGCCGCAGACTTTGTCTAAAGCTAAGGACACTCAATTCACAGATTAAAACTGATATTCCAAATTCTTTTTGCAGGTTGCTTTCCCCAGCTCAAGACAGCAACTACCAGCAATCATATGGGTGTTTAGTACAAGATTAGTGACCAGAAGGTTTCATGTGAGCAGATAATTAGGCATCCACCCTGGGCCCAAGAAGCTTTTGAAATTCAGCCATTGCAACCTCCACAATGCTTTGCCTCTCCTTCTTTTACTGAAGAAAAATAAGCTCTGAAAGACTCAGTTTATGCTTTTTTAAATTTTTCTTTCCCTTTCAGTCTTTTCAGTCCCAAAGCCCAAGATGATGTATCAAACATTCCTTGAGGTAGAAAATCAGCTTAAATAGAAAGAGAATGTATATCCATTCATTTTGAGTGTGAGCTCTCCAGTTCTTTCATATTAGGCTTCCATAATGCCTGCAGACAATAAACACAATTGCAGGAGTCTATGTAGTATCAAAGCGAGAGGCAAAGTTATTTACAGCATGTCAAGGTCTTTCTGTGACAGTGTAAGAACACTTCGATAATAATAATATAGCACTTACAAGTAATGATGTACTTATAAGTATAGATGAAGCACCTTTAATTTATTTGATAAAGTGAAAACTGAAGAGGGCAGTTTCATAGAAGCGTACACCTCTGGTCCTCACTTGCACTGAGTGTTTACACTAAGAGTATGTGAACCCCTGCTAAAGCTTTTTCATTAACAAAAGAACTTTATAATTCAGAAAATAGTGAGATATAAAAGATTTTTTTTCCAAATAGGGAAAACCTGTTTGTGGGCAAATACAATATGAATGTTATTTGTGGGCGAAGTTTCTAGCATCCAGAGGTCAGCTCTTACTTTCTGGCACAAAGGGCGAGTCTTGTCTCAGAAAAATGTCTCATCAATTTCTTTCCTTTAAGAGATAATCAGGATATCATAAAATCATGTAATAGAATAGTCTCATAGAATCATTTAGATTTGAAAGTACCTTTTTAGGATCATCAAGTCCAACTGTTAACCTAGAACTGCCAAGTCCAACACTAAACCATGTCCCTAAGCACCATACCTTTTAAATACCTCCAGGGATGGTGACTTACCACTTCCCTGGGTAGCCTGTTCCAATGCCTGATAACCCTTTTAGTGAGGAAATTTTTCCTGATAGACAATCAAAACCTCCTCGGCACAACCTGAGGTAATTTCCTCTTGTCCTGTTGCTTGTTACTTGGGAGAAGAGACCAAATCCCCACCTACAGCCTCCTTTCAGGAAGTTGGAGAGAGCAGTAACATCTCCCACTGAGTAATAGGGTCTCCCCCTGTCCTCTTCTGCAGGACAAACAAGCCCATCTTCCTCAGCTTTTCCTCGTAGGCAGCTCTAGACCCTTCACCAGCTCTGTTGCTCTTCTCTGGACACACTCCAGCACCTCAATGTCTTTCTTGTAGTGAGGGGTCCAAAACCAGACACAGTACTCAAGGTGAGGCCTTATCAGTGTCAAGTACAGGGTGACAGTCCCTGTCCTGGTCCTGCTGGCCACACAATTCCTGACTCAACCCAAGATGCCATGGGCCACCTGGGCACACTGGTGCATGTTCTGCTGCTGTTGACCAACACCCCCAGGTTCTTTTCCATGGGGCAGCTTTCCGGCCACTCCTCCTCCAGCCTGTAGCACTGCGGGATGTTGTTGTGACCCAGGTTTAGGACCCGGCACTTGTTCTTCTTAAACCTTGTACCACTGGCCTTGGTCCATCGATCCAGCCTGTCCAGATCCCTCTGCAGAGCCTTTCTACTCTCCAGCAGATCAACACTCCCACTCAGCTTGGTGTCATCTGCAAAGTGACTGAGGGTGCCCTAGATCCCCTCAACCAGACCATTGATAGAGATGTTAAACAGGACTGGCAGCAACACTGAGCCCTGAAGAGCACCGCTCATGACTGTCTACCAGGCCAGATGTAACTCCATTCCCCACCACTCTCTGAGCCCAGTGATCCGGTCAGTTTTTTACCTAGGAAGGAGTATGCCAGCTTCTCTGGAGAATGTTGTGTGGAACAGTGTCAAAGACTTTAGTAAAGTCCAGGTAGACAACATCCACAGCCTTTTCTTCATGCACTAAGCATGAAGTCATAGATCACCTTGTCATAGAAGGACACCAGGTTGGTCAAACAGGACTGGTCTTTCATAAACCCATGCTGACAGGGCCTGATCTCCTGGCTGTCCTTCATGTGCTGTGTAATGACAGTCAAGAAGATCTGCTCCTTAACCTTTCCTGGCACCAAGGTCCAATTGACAGGCCTGTGGTTGCCTGGATACTCCTTGCAGCCCTTCTTGTAGATGGGCAACACATTGACTAACCTCCAGTCACTTGGGACCTCTCCAGTTAGCCAGGACTAAATGATGGAAAGTGGCTCAGTGAGCTCTTTTGCCAGCTCCCTCAGTAGCCTTGGGCAGATCTCATCCAGCCACATAGACTTTGAAACATTTAGGCTGGCATTATTATGAGTCTCCCTGAATATTCAGATTAAAATTCACCATGGTGTAGGGGGTAAATCCAGACCAGATGAGTCTGCCTTGCTTTCTGAGAAATCTGTCGAATACAGGATTTGAGTTAGCCACAATTACTCTGTCATGCCTGGGATTTTACACTGCAAACATGTACTGCTTCCATGTTCAGGCTCTAACTTTGCCAAATGTTTTGGATTCCAAGCAGCAATCCTTCTCTCTTTCAAGGTTGTTTTTACACAACTGCTCTGCTCTAAATTTCTAGGTTTTCTCAAGTCAGAGTGACTCTGATTTTAATGGAGAACCAGTTTGTGAGTGGTAGTAAAAAGGATATATTTTCCTTTTTAAAAAATCATAAAAGGGGGGGACAACCTCATCAACTATTCTATCAAGTATAAAATCAGATTAAAATGCCTCATTAGATTTCTGTCATGCCAAATTGTGTTTGGTTTGTGTGGCAAGGTTTTAGTAGTGAGGTGTGAGAGACTTAGAGATCACAATTACCTCAAATGGTGTCAAGGTCACAGAAGGAACTTGCCATAACATAAGCCACCACACTGGAAACTTGGGATAAGCACAGAAGAGAGAAATTTGCAACAGGAAGAGTCTGATTCCAGGCCTAATAGAGGAAAAATCTGGCAACATCCTGGTTAATGCATCTGCACAAAAATTTCCACTGTAGCACACTGTGGGAAAAGATGAAACTGCTTATACACATTCCATCCTAAGTTATGGGAATGACATTTGCAACCTGTGGATATCTGGAGCTTGAATTGTATAAAGGTCATACCTCACAGTAATGGCTCTAGGACCCTCACCAGGGTGAAGGACTGATGAGACAATGCCTGGACCCATGGGTGGTGATATCTTTCTACTTAATCTGTCTCTCTCTCACTCGCACTCTCTCTCTTCCCTCCACCTTTTCTATTTCTATCTCCCTACCTCATGTTTATTGTTAAATAAAATGGTGTTATTGACTTCTGCACATGGTCTCATTTGCACCTTAATCTGCACTGGAGCAGATTCCCTTGCAGCCTCTGCTGCAGACCACTGCGAGAGAGGCTGTTCCACTGCAGCCTGTGGAGGACCCCACTGCCAGAGCACGTGGATGTCTGAAAGATGCTATGACCCCGTGGGGAGCAGGCTCCTGGAAGGACCAGTGGACCCATGGTGAGAGGAGCCCACACCGGAGCAGGTTTGCTTGCCAGACTTGTGACCCTGTGGGGGACTCACGTTGCAGCAGTCTGTTCCTGAAGGACTGCACCCAGTGGAAGTGACCCATGCCAGTTTGTGGAGGAATGTCTCCTACGGGAGGGGTCCCATGCTGGAGCAGGTTTCTCCCTTCTGAGGAGGAAGGAGTAGCAGAGATAACTTGTTATGGATTGACCACAGCCCCCATTCCTCATTTCCCTGCACCACTGGCAGGGAGGAGGTAGTGGATTTGGGAGTGAAGTTAAGCCCAGGAAGAAGGGAAGGGTGAGAATAAGGGTTTTTTCAGATTTAATTTCCTCATTACCCTACTCTGATTTGATGGGTGATAAATTAAACTGATTTCCCTAAGCTGAGTTTGCTTTGCCTGTGACAGTAACTGCTGAATGATCTCTCCCTGTACTTACTTCAACCATGAGCCTTTCCTTATATTTTCTCTTCCTTATCCAACTGAGGAGGGAACTTTACAGCTGACATAATTGCTTTGGTGACCACCTGGCATCCAGCCACAGTCAGTTCACCACACAAATACACAAGAGAAGATGTGGTGGAAGGCACCTGTGCTGGAAGGCTCCTTTTAGTAGAAACAGACCGCATGTATTTTCAGAGATAATGAAGATATCTCCAAGAATGATGATATTAAAAGTGGGATGAGAGAGAATAAAACTCTCTGGTGAATTGAAAGCCCTGCTGAGATCTGTAGAGGATGAGAACTGGCAAGGTCTGAGCTCTCAGCCACATGCTAAACCACTTTATTTAGACCTGGAGGTCCCTGTTTATAGATCCTGGAGAGGCTGACTAGGAGTCAGCCATTGTAGCAGAAAAATAGGAAAATAAATGCAATTGTTTGGCCATCCAACACAGAGGGAAAGAATCTAGATGAGGATGGAAGCCAGAGAATGAGTGGAAGAAGCAGAGGATGTATTAAAGTTCAAAGTATATGTATGTAGTAATGATACATTTTATATGGTGTTGTAGAAGAGGAAAGGGTATGAATGTTACAGAGTACTAGGTCAGCTTTAAATGTGATGTTTTACATCCAGAGAATAAAAACAATAGCCTGAGCCTCTGATAGCCCAACTCAGAATTTAGAGTTGTAGATACCAAATGCTTCCTCATAGCAGCCATCTCAGTGAAGCAAAATCAATATTGAAATATATTTGCAAAAAAAGATCTGCTTTGGGTCACTCATCCACAGAACTAAAGGATACATCTAATCAAAAATGATTTACTCAGAATGAACAGTTAGTTCAGTTATGACTTGTTCATTGTACAGTTTTGCTTCAGAGGGAGACCATTTAAAGATGCAACTTGTTGTTTCCAGAGTGATTATTCCAAACCAATCTAACCTGCTGCACATGAGTCAACTTTACAAAAGAGGCAAAATGTAGAGAAATATGTAAACTGCAATTTTTTTTCATGCATCTAACTTATTCACACCAAATCAAAGCATGCAATCGGCTGCTGACTGTATTCCACTAGCTGCACTTCCTCAGAAGCCTAGTAATTTCCATGATGTTTCTCTTTTCCTTAAAAGAAGAAACAAACAACAGGAAAACCACCACCACAACAACAACAAAAAAAAATCTGATCCTCGTAGCTGCAATGAAAACCTTACAAATAAACTCAATACACACCTCTCTATCTCTCTGTGATTTCAGATGTCCCAGGCAAAGCTAAGAACTAAGTGCAGCTAATAACAGTCTAAGTTTGATGAGAGGTACGTTTCTCCCTTACCTGATCAATTTTTGTATTTAATCCAAATTGGTTCCCTTTAAATTCATGTTGATAAAGTCATGCTGGTGTTTTCCTTCCCCTTTCCCGCATGTCCCACGTCCTCCCTTACACATCCTCTCTGAATAAGGAGATGGGCATCTGTGTACTGTACCTGCTCCTGTAGACAATTTTCTAAAGGCAAGCTAGGAAGTTTTAGGAAGACAGGTGTAATTAAAAAAATTGTTTTCTGTCTAACACGGCCCCATGCACTGTTGAAGGATTTCAGTCCTCACCCCCAGTGAGCATTCACACAGCAGGACTCGGTTGGCCTCTTGCTCATGGAGGTGAGGGAGGGAAGTGGGCTGCTTACAAAGGCAGGTGGAGGACAGGTCTCAATGTGGCAGCACTTGGTAGGGCCAAAATTCCTAGTTATTAATTCCTGCATGCCTCCAGCTATTTCCCAGCCTTCCCATTCACCACAGCTATGGCTGCACAGGAGTAAAGTTGATGGAAAACTTGCTGCTACTACTGTGCCCCCTCCTCCTGCCTTCTTCCCTCTTTCCCATAACATCAAACAGGCTCACACGGGAGTGTGGGTGAGCACCACTCTGACGGTACTGCAGGCTACGGACATGCCAACCCACACTTATTTTGGGACACTTGGGAAAGTGTTATTTCCACCTTTATTCCCAATCCAGCTTAGGTTTGTTGCAGAGCATTGAACTGTGGGTTTCTCTAGACTACAGGGGACAGGTGAATGTCTGGTTTCACAGAAGAGGGCAAACTCCCTTCCTTGCCTCTCTCTGTGCCTCCTGCCAAGGTCAGACCAACATAGCACTCTGATGGAGGGAGAACACAGAGAGTCAGGGACAAAGTCAGGGTGCTAAGGGAGGCAGGATAAGAAGAGTAGCTCCCAAAAAATCACTCTCCTGCTGCTTTGCTTCACACGTTTTCAAACTGATGGAGGGTTTTTCTTATACTATGTGCTTGCTCTTTTTTTACCACCATGTACCCTCTTGACTGTCCCAGCATCTTAATTGTCCCCCCAGCTTTTTTTTTTCCTGCTGTTAGTTGGTATGGAAAAGAGGTATCCATTGTCCCATATTTTCTGCTAAAGTTCAAGGCAACTGAAGAACTTATTCCTTGGTGAAAAATGTCACACATTGAGGCATGATAAAATTATGAGTTCTAACCAGTTTTGTCCAGGACAAAGGTGCCTATTTTTAAAATTAGAAATACTAAACAACAATTATTGTACACTTCTATCTGAAGTCCCTCTTTCACATCATTCTTGTACATTTATTTACTTCCTTTTCCAGCCAAAGTGCCCAAGATTTTTGTAGAGATTTTAATGACCGTTGAAGCCCCGAAGTTAGTAGTAACATTGTATTTCAAATTCTTCCATTGAGAAAACTAGGTCAGTACAAGTGACGTGGACCGTCACCCACATGTACACGAACATGCTGAGTCAGTGACAGAAAGTTGCACCTCACAACATGGCACCATCATTATTTTAATTTTCTTGCTCCACGAGTGCTCTCCCACCATTTCCCTCCCACTGCAAGAAGCTTTGCTAAAAAATGAGCACAACTAACACTGTGCTATAGAAAGGAAAAGAAAAGCTGGGGGAAATTGCTACAACCTCTCATGTCTGAGGCAACTTTATTATGCCACTTGACACAGCTTGAAGGAAAACTAGAGATTTCACAAAAGGCAACATTTAAAAATAACTTCTCCTTTTGTCAGTTAAATCTAAGTGCTTTAAAATCCTCAGCACTGACAAGGTTTATTTGTTTTTCTTCCCCCCTTCCTTAAAGGGAACTCTGAACACCATGCTTTTTTCTAAGTCATATACATTTCATGAACTCTAGTACAGAAACATAAACCAGAAAATGACTTGGTCCAACTGTGTCCAAAATTGTCTGATTACTCTGAAATGCAGACAGCTGCAGCCTTACAAAACACTTTTGAGTGGAGAAATCTGAGGGACTAGAATAGGACTTAATATAATTCCAAAAGTTCCTTCTATCTGAGTAACTCTGATGCAAATGACACCCTACACCAAATAACTCTCCTTGGTTTGACTTTCTGGGCCTTTGTCCCAGCTCCTTGTAGGATGACATAGTGCTGCTCAGGCAAATGTCTCATAAGCCAAACTTGTTAATCATTCAAGCCTCTTCAAAAGCAATGCCCTGAACAAGCAAAACAGTATTATACCTGCAAATATAAAGACTCTGAACTCCAGGGACTGCCTAATCCCGAACCAGTATGATTTTTTCCACATACTCCAAATAACCATCATCCAGATCACAGAATGAGATTCTCTGCTGTTTCACATCACACGAGGACCACAAAAGCACGTTCATGTTTTAGTTGCTGTTGTGACAAAACCTGCTACTAATAATCCTCTTTTTATGCTTCAGAATGTCAGTGCACACAGCTATAGTGTGCACAGATGTCTGAGCAGACAATTTGAAAACTTGAAGCCTCTGGACTCAAGATTCAGAAAGGTCTAGAAGCCCAACATACAGATAGAGAAGTGAAGAAGGTATGAAGCTCCAGGTCAGTACAGGATCCCAAAGCATCCCTTTCTAGAAGGGATGACTCAGGAGCTGTGGTTCCCAAAGAGCTGGATTCACAAATGGCATTTCCATTACTTTTTTTAACAAAGTTGAAAAGTCCTTGTCCAAACACACTGGAAGAGGATATGCTAGCAAAATGGCTTTCTGTGCCCCCAGCAATTCAAGACATCCTCTGGGTGGGATTCCAGGAATATTAGGTAGCATAAAACAAGCAGGCAGTTACTAGGAATCAAGTTCATGCATGGTTGTGATACTCTAGATTTACAAAGTTAAGTTATGGCTTCTGTCTACTGTGAGCTAAATGGCTGGTGGAGATTGGTGCTGGGTACGAAGCGATACTCATTGATTACAACACCTAAGGAATGAACTCCCTTACCTTTTTAAAATTTGATTTGAGCATTAACAGGGAATTTCCATGTATGTCAATGTTTCCCTTTTAGAACAAGAGACGGGGTTGTTTTTTAGTTTAATTGTGACATATGCATGAGAATAACTTTGTTTTAACAAAGCTTTTTTTTCTAAGGATGTAAGATTATCACTCCCATTGCACACTTTGTAAATTATCTGGTATGTCTATGGGTGTATGTCATTCAACATATCCAAAAAAATCAAATTTTTATGGCATGCTGCAGGCTTGAGTAAAAATAGGTTTGTCATCTCCTTTTGCAGTTGAACACTTTCAGAGTTTTTTAATGCAATATATTATTCCCTTTAAATAAGAAACTGAGACAGAGTTGTTAGTTTGTACAAAGCTTTACTATAGTGATAACCTTTTCTGACCCCCTGTGAAAGTTAAGCATTCACTAGCAGCCAATAGAGATGAAAACTAAAAATAAACACCTACATACAAAGAATTTTAACCCTGGGTACCCATTTAGGTAAAAAGAAAATAATTTTCAAGGGACACTTCATCACAGCCTAAGAGGAATACACTACAGATAAAAAGGACAGATTTGTGTTGCTGTAATGCTCCATTTATTGTTTACAATAAATGAGTTATTCATACAAATGACAATGAGGTCACTGAGTTTGTTTGAGAAGGTGGGAAATTTAACACCAGAAAGACTTGAACTTGTTCCCAGCTCTGCTGCTGACCTTGAGGGTGAATTGGGACAAATCATCTTGCCCTGTGGTGCCTTTGTTTCATCATCTAAAAAGCTGTGAGGTGGATACTGATCCTTTGTAAAGCATTCAGAGATCTGATGAAATGTGCTGTTCTAGGAACCTAGGTAGTATTGCTAAAAATATTGGACGGATTTAAATTTGTGTAAACAAGTGATGCCTGTATTTAGTTGTAGGATTATTGTGGTCCTGTGTACTAATGGGGTCACTGGGGAAGAGGTTTAGTCTGTCATCTCAAACTGCTTGGTTACCTGGAAAAGACATGATGACTGTTGCTAGAAACATGCATATGCTAAGGCCTCCATATTTACATCAAAGATTTTTGAGAACAAATGTGCCCATGCCACATCATTAGGTTCCATGTTTCTGAGGGGTGTTGTACTTTTTTGTGAACAGCTGACAACTATACCTCCAGCCAGCCAATGGGAATTCTTGGACAGATGGAAAAAAACTCTTCAAACTCAAAATAAAAAAATCTCCCACATCTCTGAAAATCCAAATACTGGCAAAGATGAAGGATTTGGGGTGTTCTGGAGTTCACGTAAGACTTAAAGAGGGCTTACGAGACTGATGGAGAGGGATTTCGTACCACTGTCTACAGGGCACATAGGACAAAGGTTTTAAACTGGAATTTAGACTGGATATAAAGAAGAAATTTTTTGCACTGAGGATGGTGAGATACTGGAACAGGTTGCCCAGAGAAGCTGTCCCATCGTTGGAAGTGTTCAAGATCAGATTGGGTGGGACTTTGAGCAACATGATCTAGTGAAAGGTGTCCCTGCCTATAGCAAGGGGGTTGGACTAGATGATATTTGAAGGTCCCTCCCAGTCCAAACCATTCAATGGCTCTATATCATGATTCCTCCTGGGAACAAGAGCCCACATGCTTCATGCTTGTCAGAGTGTCATCGTGACTCAGCAAACCCCCTCCTGCACCAGCATGACCAATCTGTGTGACTCCAGCTGCTTTCTCCCACCTGGGTGAACCATGTCCCCAGCTGTGTGTGATTGAAAAATAATGTTTTCAGCTCAAATCAGTTCATTGAGTTGATGAAGGTGATAGATGGTGCAAACTCCAACACTATTACCCAGGAAGAAGGACCTGTGGGCCTGTACCACTGGATGTCAGAGTTGAAACATAAGAATATTAGTAAAGAGTAAGAGTAAAAAGCCTCTTTCTATCTCTGCATGAACTATCCAGATCAGGATGAAAACAAAAACCTGTAAAGGCTTTTCTTCAAATAAAGTGTTTTGAAAACTTATGTGTTTTTGAGTATGTGGTGTAACTTTTGACAATGGTTTGCAGCTAAGCTAATGTTTTCAATTATTTTTTCCTCTTAGGACTTAGTTTTATGGGGAAAAAAAAATATCAAAATTTGTGTCACTTCATTAATTTATAGTGGTTCCTTGCTCACTCTGATACAATGTTAACTTGGAGATAGCTGAAACATTCTGTCACAATATATTATGTTTTGCTCTATTTTACTTTTAAGTAAATTACAGCAGCTGGTACATAATACCTATTTAAATATTCCTTTCCTACAGCAAAATGCCACAACTTTTTTTTGATGTGTAAGTTCTCCATTAACTTATTCTCTTGCTGAAAGTGTCAAACCATTTAACTTCATTTAACTTCAGTGCAAACAGAACACATTCAGAACAAAATATAAGCAAATTTTCAGGCGATGTCATTGACATCCAATGAAGGCACATCTTCATCTGCAAATGACAGCATTTCAAACTGTACTATGCAGTGGTTAGACTTTATGTTTACAATAAACTCAAACCAATAAACCATAAAATAAATTATGTTATCATTTTAACTATTGTATCCTGTCGTGACAGAATACAGCACTGTATAAATAATATTATGCATTTCTATTTCTGGCATGTCCTAAAGTAATACAAAAATAATCTAAAAATGAAATAAAATATTACAGCAGTCTAAGCAGGTATGTTTCAGAATTTTTGGAAACATACTCAAAATAGTTATTTAAAAAATAAGTATGAGCTAAAAACACAGGAAAAGGAAAATGAAGGCATCAAATAATTCTGCAACTGATACCACTTTTTTATTGCACATGGTGGGGATGGGAAAAATAGAGCTTGAGTTCTGCTTCCCAATGTGCTGGGCAGCACAGGTGAGGCAGCCAGAAAGCCATGTCAGTCTGCTGTTAGCATATGTCAACAGCACAGGGCTGTATCCTTCTTTCTCCAGGGGATCCACAGGAGAGGTGACACTCAAGTAACCAACAAGCGCATGTGCAATGTGCCTGTGGGCAGCTGGATCTTAAAGGGCATGAGCGGTGAAAATGGATGAGACTGAAGAACTTGGCTCAACTGGAATGTATCTTATCAAGATTTATGTTGATTGGGAGGTGTCTCAGGTAACTCATTTATTCTAATGACAGTGAATGGTAATGACTGCTGTTTATTAGTGTAAATTTGGCTTAATCGGGAGGCATTCAGCAGGTGCCAAGTAACTGCATGGTCAGTTGACTCTGTCAGGTCAAATTAGACTCAAATTATGGGTTCCATAAAAACATAAGTGTTCTCTGATGTTAAGGCCAGCAGAAAACACTTTTTTAAGTCAAAAGCAAATAAATATAGAAATAAGCAGCTCAATATAGCCTTTGCAATCAACATTGGCTTTGCTAAGACTAAGATAATTTTGATTCACACTTGAAAAGATCAACAGGGTAGTGGGAATGCTCTTGCCACACAGCACTATGGCACAAGTGCATTTTCATGCTTAGAGTTAATGTGATATCACAACTTTCACTGCTGTTCCAGCCACCATGAGTGGGTCCAGAAGGGACTAAAAGGTGAGCACTAGGCAAACAAATTACACTGTGTGGTCTCAGTTGTTTTAAACCGGTTGCCATGCTATGAAGATAGAGCATGCTGAGCAGTCTAAGCTCTTGCAATGGTCTTTATGAGCCGGCGGCAAGTGTGGCCCATGCGAGCATAGCCCCATCTCAGCCCTTTGGCTTCCTTTCAGGCTGTGCTTTACTGCAGTGCGTGTGCAAGAGTAGAACTAGGACTGACTTTTGGTTATGAAAACAGCTTTGACTAAGTCCCAGATGCTGCAATTCTGGGCCCACCTGACTGTTGCTTGGATATGAGAAAGTCAGTCTCTATCCTCAGGTAGTCATGTTTATTGTCAGGCACTTTCCAGTCAATGAGGAGGCTAGTTAACAGCTCAGGTAAGCAGATAGTTCAATTTTCCTTATAATTTTTTTTCCGCATAGCTGAAGAGCACTCAATATTTTGCAGCTGCTATCCCTTCTTTGCAGACACACTGGAAGACAAAGAATTGACCCCTATCTGGTTCAAACATGCAAAGGGAGTCTCTTCATGCTCATCTGAAATTGCTGATCCTTCCCAAATGATTCTAAGGCAGGCATGCTGCAAGCTCAAAACCAGTAGCAGCACCACCATCACTGCTGGTATTTCATCAGCAAGGTAGGTACTAACAGAGCACAAGAGGTCTCTGGCTTTAATAATTCAGCAATTAGAATTGAAGTAGATTAGAGCTGAGAGAGTCTCTTGTCAAGGGTATGAATGTTATCCTTGACCAGTATTGCAAAGATGTAAGCTATTTCTGCTTATAGATAATCATCTAAGAAATGTGAAGCTAATAGAGTGTGTGTGCAAACTAGGGCAGGGGAGAATTTAAGAGGAAGGAAAGGGAAAATGAAGGGATGGAGGAAGAAAGTGAAACACAAAAGCGACAAATATTTTTTAATTTGTTAGTTTTGCACAAGGAAATAACCCTTTGCAGCCACAGAATAGTTTTAACCCTCATTTGCCAAAGTATACTTCATCAAGAAGTAGAGGAACTTCAATTTAATCGCTTTCAGTATAAAGCAAAACACTTATTAGTAAAGGTACCAACATAAATGGCTATTTTACAGTAGCTCTAAAATCTGTGGATCAAATTTTACGCTTACCTACCCCACATAGATTGAGTCCACCTGCTGGGATAAATTCTTCATGAAAAGATACTTGAAGGATAATAAATCCTCTTTCTTCTTTAGTGATGCATTAGGTTAAGATGACTATAATTTCTTTTTGTAAGGATTCTTGCTCAAAGAATTCCTACTTTCAGAAGGGTATAAACAAAAGTGTAAGAAAAATTAGACCAAAGCACAAAAAAAAAAGATGTAATCACAACAACATTGTACATATTTCTATTATTCTGATTGTTCTTGGGAGAGAGAGAAGCAAACACAACCACATCCAAAAACTTACAAGGAATTAATAACAGCATCTGTGGGGTTTTTTTATAATAGTGAAATTTTCCCTGCTGTTCTGAAAATAAAGCGACAGAACATCAGTTGGTGTAAATCATTGTAGCTCCAACAAAAGGATGAAGTTCTCCCAATAATTTTAATAGGGAAAAAGATATTTACATTGATCTAGTTCTGGACAACATTTGGAAGGTATGTGCAATACACATTTTTATTTTTCCATTTTTGTTTTTAATATGATTTCTGCAGCATCAATCACAAGGATCTTTGAGGGGCTCAGAAATCTTGCTTGTCTGAGAAGATGCTCTGAACAACTGGGGTAACATTTTCCAGTCTTTGGTGACTGGACGCTCACTGAGGGTATTCAAGTAGGAGACCTCCCAGGGTTTTAAAAGAAGTGCTTGTTAATTCCCACCTTGTCTTCAACACCAGCGGCATGAGGGGACAGTGGGAAGGGGGAAGGTGGGAAGTTTTGGGGTCTGGAAGTGAAAATAAGTTTTCAGAGGTCTCGCTGTGCTCTGGGACTCTGGTTACTCAGTGCTCCAAGTCACCACTCCAGGCTGCTGACTGTAAACCCACAGCAGATAACTGGGGGACACCTTTGATTACAGAAGTCAAAATTCAAGTGCAGGATCAGCCTGCCACAGTAGCTGAAGCCTGGCCAGGTGGGAGTGACACAGCAGTGGTGCTCAGTACACCTGGATGAGGCCTCTGCCTCCCAGAATGGGGACTGCAGAAGATCTCTGGGCCAAGGAGCATCTGAAAAAGTGCAGAACTTCCACTGATGCAGGGTCCTCTGTGATGAGGTCACTTGGCAGCTCCTCCCTTCTGCCTCTCTCTCTCTCTCTTTCTGACATAAATCTGACAGAAATTGTAGAAAAATTGGTGATGGTGAACATAGGTAGAGAGGAAAGGGCTGGGCAAGCAGAGAATTTGATGGGCACTGAGATTTGAACAGTTATCTAAAAGATCAGGAAGGCGATGAAGGTGCCACGTGACTGGATACTATCACGCTGCACACAGCAAGACATCTGGCAAAACATCCTGAGGAGGTGGCCTAAAATCCTGATGGGGTCTTGAAGCTCCCGGCTCAGGGCAGGATGATGTGCAGCAAGGCAGAGCCCTGCCTGACACAGGCATAAGCCTGCAGGTCTCCAGCCAGGCAAGGTAGCAGAGGGGACACGTCCAGGCCTGTTAGTGTGGTGCTTTCTGCTTGCTGCCTCTCTGAGCTAAAGGGATTCCTCTTGCTGATGGCTGCCAGGGCTCCTGCTGGAACCAGCCCCTACAGATATACAGATCCGGCATAAATATGTCTGCAAGAATTCATTTTCCTACCTGCCTCACACAAAGGACAAGGCAAGGAAATAGCACTGTTTCTATCTCTGCCTCACTTTTTGCTATTGGGATAATTGCCACTCATGGTAGCTGGGACATCCGTGCCTCAAACATGCTGAGCTGCTTTATCCATCTCTCCTCTCACACAGCAAATGGTCCCATCCACTGCCTTTCACCTGGTTTTCCAACCTGTGGCCTTCCAAGAGGCTGTCTAGCATTGGCCCAGTTTTGAATTTCCCCAGCCTTTTTCTGCCACCGTGATAAATCCTGACTGAAAGATGCAAAGAAAGAATGAGTAACCATTGCTGGAGGCTTGTTAGAAAAATCATAGCTAGAAAGGCCATAAACTCCGTATTTACAATGCCAGCCACTCACAGCATGGCTCTATTTAATCACTGCACATGTGCTTTTAAAGTACATAGATTTCTAGAAGGATGTTATTTGTATGAATCACAGGTTTCAGTATGAGCTGGTCGGTACCTCTTGTTCACTTGTAATTGTGTTTTCACAGTGTGTGTATGTGTGGGGAAATACTGGAAATATCATCAGCAAACCTTCATTTGTCCACCTGACCTAAAGAAAGCAGACGGTGTGTTTTTGGAGAGCTTTCTTCTTTTAATGCTGGGATAAGGGAGAGTGTGGCCAGTTATAGCAGCTGGATAGGACTTTCATGCTAGAGATAAAGGCAGGATGGTGCTGGACTGGAGTGACTGGGGATGTGGATTTGCTGGGAAGTGAGATGGAAAATAAGGGCCCTTTTGCGGGAATGGAAGGACCTTCAGAAAGAGGTGAGGCAAAGGTAGGCAATCCTACCTTTCTGATTCCATATCAGTTGTTTGGATGTGCCTCAATTATTTTCATGGATTAAGAAGAACTTTCGTGTGATGTTCCTGAATCGAAAGGTTTCTTAAGAAAAGAAGTAGAAAAAGACAGATGTGCTCCTTGAAATAGCTGTTCTTGTCAGTATGTTGGATTTTAAAAAAAACATTTGGATGTAAATTTTTGCATTCTCAGGGACATCTGTAAACCTCTGAATTTAACTATATCATGTCTTACTTTTTCACTCTTTCTTGAGTCTTTGCACTGTTTTATGATCTTTCATAATAATAACAATAATAGTGGTATTGTTATTTTATTGAGTATTCAAAATATTTTTGAGAGGGTAATAGAAGTCAATTTTTTCTTTTAAATCATAATTTTGCTGATGTGAGTTCATTATATGAGTGATGGGGCTGGGGTGCATGTGGAATTTCAACATGTAAGAGCTATACTTGAGAAGATGTCATCTGTCTGATAACACAAATCCAGGAAATTTTGAAGCACAGAGAGGGGATAGGAGTTACTGAGCTTCACAGTCGCCCCAATCTTACAAGCAGCATCGCACAGGAAAATTCTTCATTTGAAAATAGGTCTTTGCTGAGCTTTCATCAAGATTAAGGAGCCTGCCTAAGTGGTTGCAGGATCACGGTTGCAGCTTGGAAGGAGGGTGACCTGGAATAAGTCTCTAAAGACACTGCACCAAGTGGTTCTCTCAGCCACTCCTCTACACTCTACTAGAATTCAATAGTATCTAAATCTGTGGCTTACAGCTTATAGTCAAGGAAATCAGTATTTCAAGCATGATTAAGAAAGGTGATTGTCAGCACAACACAAAATTATTTTCTTCTCAGACTCCAGCTCCAAAAATTAAAGCAAAATAATCTCTGTTTACTTACAGTAATATATGAAGAGATTAGGAAGGTTTTATTAGATTTTTAAAGACTACAACCTTCATTATTTATTTGTCCAGAATAGCTAAAGTTATCTCAAATTTACTCAGGGTTGGAAATAAATGGAGAAGTTTTGCTAAGAAAGAAAAAGCAATAGAAAGCGTACAAGACCAGGAATTGTACTGAACAGAGTGAGCTGTCATTGAGGGCGATGAATCAAGAGTGATAACACTCCATGAGGGCAGGAATTGCTGAGCAGAGAGATAAAACCTGAAAATGGTGTCACAAGGTCAGGGTTATGCAACAAAATCAGAAACCTTCTGTATGCCATAACAGCACAAATATGTAAATATTTCTCTATATTCAAGCGGTTGCAAACTTCCTGGAATTGTAACTCAAGTGCCCAGTAAAATCTTAGTACACTCTAACTTATGATAGCCTGAATGAAAATTCTGGCCAAACAGTGGCAAAACAGTTCAAGTAAATCTCATTTGCATGCATTAACCTTCTTTCCTTAGGCACAAAGCCTTGAGTTTGTTCCTAAATTTACACATCTCTGGGTTACATGAAGAGCCTAATTGCCAAAGACACCCTAAGGAACCAAGTGGAAATAGACTCACACATGGCTGAGATCTACAGAGATTAATTACATTTGGGAGGACCTCTCCCCCCCTTGACTATTCAGAGTGAGACAGGACTAACAGCCTTAGCTTAGACTCCTCTATAAAAGAAAAATATCTTCATCATGGCTCATGATGCCTCATCTTCTCTGGAATCTCTCCTTCAGAATATCAAAAGCCACAATGCACGTGGTTGGTCTACACAACACCTCACAAAGACTTTCAAACCTTAATAGAGTCTCACCTGAGAGGAAATTTTTTTGACAGATAGAAAAACCTATGTACTTAATATAAACTGCATTTTCTATTTTTGCCAATCTTGGATTAATGCCTACTCAGGAGAAAAATAAATATTTAAGATGGGACTTACAGAGAGTGGTCAGAATGGTAACATTCTTGTTCAGACAGGAAAATAGCTGAATATCTTTCCTATATTGTGGTGCCCAAAACTGCACACAATATCCAAGGTGAAGCCACCCCAGTGCAGAGCAGAGCGGGACAATCCCCTCCCTTGACCTGCTGGTGATGCTTTGCTTGATGCCCCCCAGTACACAGTTGGCCCTCCTGGCTGCCAGGGCACTGCTGACTCATATTCAACTTGCCATTGACCAGGACCCCCAGGTCCCTTTCCACAGCACCGTTCTCCAGCATCTCATTCCCAAGCCTTTGTCCAAATCAGCATCAGCTACTCCTTTGTCTCATGGTATGACTTTATGGTATTCTCCCAATAAGAACTATAGCTGGTCTCAATTATTGCTACATTATGTTTAATTTTTTTTAAGGCTTGCATACTGTAGGACAAGTTGTAAGGTTTCTGGGGAGACAAGTCTAATCCTGAAATATTCATAGTTGTCTCTGTTACCTTGGCTAAACTGTAAGTGGTAAACAGTCTATTGGAGACGTTCACAAATTCAAGGTGAAGCCTTCGCTTATAGAAAACTAAAACAGTCCTCTTTCAACCAGAAGCCACTATCTGGACTATCAGCGTAAAAACAGGCAAGTGGTTCCAATGCATGAAGAAACTTTTACTGAATATTGTTGGGTAAATGGCACCATCAACCTCAGTCCTCAGATGGACAGGAGAGAGATGCAGAGTTTTTACCAAATGACCTATTTTAGAAATGAGTACACGGAGGCAAATACCTGATTTCTCCCACAATGTCTAAGGGGTGGCATGGACAGGGCTAAATTAATTTCAGAGAGGCAATGCCATTGCTTTTTTAAGGGAATGCTGATGAGCCAAAGGCTTAGTTTCATCTCCTGACCTCATTGCATTACTCTGTTCAGCAGTATCTAATCCCTTAATGATTTATCTCCTTATCCCAGTCCTACAGAACTTTGCTTTTAAATTTGCAATTATTAAATGTTTGTTCTTTTCTAACTCAGTGAATAATGTGCTGCAACTTAATACTTTTGCCTAGAAAACAGTCCCATAGTGTCTAGGGTTTATACTATCAAGTCCAACCATGCAACTGGCAGGTGGAGTTTTGAGTGGATTTCTTTGCGGATTGTACTGCACGGGGCACAGATGCAGATATGCTCCCATGCCTAGTGAGAGAATTCCAGGACCACTTTTTTAGGTAAAGCAACTTGTCATTCCCATAGAAACCCATGTTCAGGAGGCCGTCAAACTTCACTGGAGGGTTTCATTAAATTTAATTGTTCTAAAACAATTTTCTGTGTTTTGTGGGAAAAGTTTAGTGAACTATCATAAGTGTCTTTTACTGACTAATATGGGCCAGCAGAAGACTAACCTGCTAAGCTAATTCTTTCACAGTCAATAGAATTAGTATAACTGCTAAAATCCGCTCTGTTCCTGGCAAAAAAATTTCTCCTTGGCACAATGCAGAAGAGACGAGTGGTTATCCAGGCTCTGAATGGCACTGTTAGTGTTTACTAGAAAGCTGTTGGAAGTGAGAAAGGTCCTACTTTAACCAGAAAGCTGATTCCAGGTGTTGGTTTTGGGCTTTGCTTGTTGTATTTATTTCTGTAGTGGAGTCAGCATCCATGTGAATCGACAATCACAGACACTATACTGGCCAGCAAAGGACATCTCAATCCTGGGTAAACATGTTCTTTGGAATGGTGTTCAGTTTAACTTAGACCCTGAATTAAGTAGGCTTTCAAGACAAGTCATCATAGCTGTAGTTGCATATGTTGTGACTTCAGTATTCCCTGGTTTCCATTTTACTGGATTTGCCAGGGGTTTGTATCTGGAATCTTAGTATGAATATTATTTTGCTTTTTTTTTCTTTTCCCCAAAATAATAATGTGCTCCACAGAAAGAGCTTTTAAAAAGGCATGATAACCAGAGAACATCATATTGAAAATAAATACATTTCCACAGAGAAAAGCATTCTACCTCGCCATATATAGACCTCATGTTCACTATTTTGTGGTTTTCTTGTTAAATCTTACTTGAGGACTTGAAGCCACTTTCTTTTTATATGTCCTTAGGTTTGTGCTATTTAAGCCCTGAGTGATTCCTCCTAACAGCCTCTCTCCCTTCCCCCTCCTTTTTCCTCTATACAACAAAAACAAGGTCTTTGCATTAAGAATAAGATTGACCACAGGCTATTTTAACATGCCTCAGCAGCCACTGTCTCTCCCCTTTACTTCCTGTCACGTATCTATTTCTACTCATGTGAATCAATCATTTATAAAACATGGCAGCAATATATACAAAATTAATATAATAATTAAAGGAAATATTATTGACAGATTTAAAGAAATATAATTCTTAAAAATTTATTTTTTAAAAATCAAATGTTCAGTCCAGTTAAAAAATTGACATCAAGTATTGTGCATGTTCCTTGGAGAGGGTCTTTCGTACTGTGTATCTCATGGGTGTCATTGGATGTAATTGTTGCCATGCTAAATATTCATGTATGAATAGTCTGGAATAAATTCTCTTGTAAATTGACAGAGGGCAAGTTAGAACTGTCCTTGAATCTCTCATCTGCATCCTCATTTTTGAAAAACTGTCTCGTTTACGTGCGTGTGTGTGTGTGTGTACTTGTTTAAATTAAACAGGGAAAGCTTCTTTCTTTCTGAAACAATCTGCTGCTTCTATCACCTGTTACTAGCACACGTTATTTATATCAACTCAGTTGTGCGGGGTAGAAGCTGGTCTAATACAATTTTTGACTGGCAATAGTTCTTTGAGGTGTTGCACCGGCTGGTCTCAGTTGGTAGCAGAGTGGGCTCTTCCAGAAGGACTGTAAACACCCGCAGCAAGGCTATCTCTGTGGTGTGGTACTCACCATCTGAATAAAAGAGATGGCGAGGCAGAGAGAGAACTTGGCAAAGGTCATTGAGGAATGCTACAGGAAAGGCAGAAAGAAAGTCCATATCTCCTACCCAGGTGTTTAATCACAAAATCATCCAATCCTCTTTCCAGCTGACACACTGACACAAATATTTGGATACAAATGCTGGTATTCAAGGCAGAGTATTATCCTTTCTGGTGTCTAACCCTCTCTATCAGGTGTTGGCAGTCATTATTTGTGGGTTCAGAGATCTGGATTCGTCTTTTGTTGTGGTGCCACATAACCTGGAACTCAACTCTCCTCACACCATCTTCCCTTCTTTCTTTTCTTTCTCTCTCCCTGAGCTTCTCAAATGAGAGTCCTTCCCACAGTCTACAGTTCTTCCTGAACTTCTCCAATGTGGGACCTTTTTTTTTTTTTTCTGCTCTGTGCAGTCCTTCAGGAACAGGCTGCTCCGGCGTGGGTCCCCCTGGGGGTCACAAGTCCTGCCAGGAGCCCATTTCAGCCTGGGCTTCCCACAGGGTCACAGCTGTCTTTTGGGCATCCACTGCTCCAGCAGTGGGCTCTTCCACAGGCTGCAGGTGGATCTCTGCTCTCCCGTGGACCTCCACGGGCTGCAGGTGGACAGCGTATCTCGCCACGGTCTTTACCACAGGCTGCAGGGGACACTTGCTCCAGTGCCTGGAGCCCTTCCTGCTGCTCCTTATTCACTGACCTAGGTGTCTGCAGAGCTGTTACTTTCACATGTTTTCACTCCTCTCTTCTCTGGTTGCAATTACTTCTGTGCAATAACTTTTTTTCCCCCCACTTCCCAAATATGTTATCACAGAGGCGTTATCTGGCTTGGCCTTGGTCAGCGGTGGATCTGCCTTGGAGCTGGCTGGCGTTGGCACTCTTGGACATGGGAGAAGTTTCTAGAAGCTTCTCAGAAAAGCCACACCTGTAACCCACCCCCACTTCCAAAACATGGCCATGCAAGCCCACTGCAGCATCACATTGTTTCTGACTATGTGGGGAGAAACGAGCAGGACAAACTGTGGTCTGGGTTTGGTTTGCTTACTCTCCTCTCTTTGTTATTGGCATGAGTTAAGCAAAGGCTTTCTCTGTGTTCTTTCTTGGAATCTTCCTCCCCTTTCTCTTACCCTCATCTGTGCACTCTCCTGGCTCTGCCTCCAGCCACAGATGAAAGCTGCTTCTGGCAACTGATGCTTCCATATTGCTCCCAGCAGCAGTAAGACATTATCCTCTGCACACATTGAATTACTCTGCAGCCAAAATATGTGCTTGTGCTGCTGCAGAGAACCACTATCAAACAACTGTTATCTTCCTGGCCAGTGGACAAGGTGGCTTAAGGGCAGGACCTCTACAAGCCAAGGAACTGGTAGAAACCTTTTGTGGTGGCAGAGTGCTTAAACCAAAGGGTACTGAAACCAAAGGGTTTCTGTGCAGATGTCATGTGGTTTGGCTGGCATCCATGAGGAGGAAGACAGAAAGCAGTAGTGTGCTATGTTTTCTTATACTTATGTGTTTGGACAGGCCATAGTTTTAGCACAAATGTTTGATGTATTTGGACAGGACACAGTTTTAGCACCGAACCAGGAAAAAAGTACTAAATAAAATCCATAACCACAGTTGTGCTGCAAGGCTGTGATACCTTAAGGGATATGGCTGTAAATTTTTGAAAGTGAACTTCCAGGCCATTTGAGGAGAGACAAGCTCCTCATCATGAGCTGTCAGGAGGATCAGCACTGCTGCAGGGCACTTGGGTTAGGACTGTGTGGCCAGAGCTGAATGTAAGACGTTGATCGCCCTGTCAGGGATAGAAATTGCCTCTTCCTTTCAGTCCCTCCTGTTGCCCAGTGTGCTGCATGACAGGTTGTACTGGCAGAACCTTGCTTTGTTGGTGAGGGAAACTGCTTCTGCTACTGCTCAGGCGAAACCCTGTGTGGGGCTGACCACTGGGCAGACAGGCAGCCCTTGTGCTCATGGGGCTCCCCGTGGTAACAAAGGGGATGTGCCAGCCCGCCACACATTAGGTTGAAAGATCTGAAAACTCCAAAATTTTAGAAAATTTGCCTCTCATCCCAGCGAGGAAGAACAAAATGGTGCTGTATTTCTCAGGGTGATGGTGAGGGCCATGTCCTGGCAGAGGGACCATCAAGGCTTTTGGGGCCAGGATCAGAGGGGCCGGCAGACGGCATGGGACCAGTGCTAGCTGGAATGTGCTGTTAGCAGCATAAACAAACTTGGCTCTGGAGGTGAGGTGGTAAGATATATTTTTTTAATTATTGAGCTGTGTACACATTATGAAACCATTATAGAACCAAAGTATATAAAATTCCAAATTGCAAATACCAGCTTATACAAAGGGGTAATAAAATAAATAATACATTAACTAGCTCCAGTGCTCCAGTACTCTGCATTCATAGACAGTAATGGAACCATATACATCAGAGGCTATAAAAATGCATACATTAAACAGGGTGCACAGTGGTAACTGAGGGTTCATCTTGATGCTTCCTGGCTGCATGAGGGTCTATTAGTGCTGGGGGATGGGAACTCTATTTGCTACTTAAGCTGTTATTGATTGAGAGAGGGAAATACAAACCTCACAGAACAGGCCGGCAGGAAAAAGGGTGAGAACTTAGCTTGACATAACACATTAACACTGTAAACAAAGTGGGCTTTGAAGGTTATTATGCATGACCACTACGTCCTGCAGGGCAGGATCTGCCTTGGTGTGGGACTCTAACAGGGAGGACTACACTTTGTACAGGTCAAACAGCAAAACATCTTGCATGTGCAAGGAGGAGGTGTCCTCATCAATGATTATTCGGCAGATTTGGAGAGGGGAAGAATTTTGCTCTAGGAATAATCATCTGATTCATGAAAAACATGGGTCAAGATTCTTCCTCTGACTACTGTACAACGTGGCGGCACTGGTGTAGCTCAGGTAGCCTTCGACAGAGAGGGCTGAGTGATACCTTTGTGTGTGCTGGAGTCAGGTCTGGCTGGGTTTAGACAGGTGTGTTCTTCTCCCATGGCCATGGATGTGTTTATTTATCTCACTGTATTATAACAGATTTTATTGATTTTTCTGGAAACTGCATGATGCCACTAAAAAAAAAAAAGAAAAGAAAAAAGAAAAGAAAAAAAATCTAAAATTCTGCATCTACAAAGGAGAACAGAACACTGTTCTTGTGGCCAAGGACCCAAGATCCAACCCCACCTCCCTCCAGTCAAGAATTCTTTCTACTCACTCTCCTGCCTGCTGAAGACCCTTTATTTTTATTTCTGTGCATGTGGTGTTGTGACCCCAAGAAATAGCAGTGTGCATGTGCTCTGCTGCAGAGCCCTTGCTCTTTAAATAGTCTCTTAGTGGAAGAGTTTGGTATGCTAGGGTCTGTGCATCAAATGACTTACAGGATTGGCCTAGCTGGAAAATCTGGGGAATCTTGAGAATGGAAAGAAACTAAAGAAAATTATCAGACTGTCTAGAAGGGTAAGAAACCATGCAGATATATTAAATATTATTATGATAGCCATCTGAGAGCATCAGACTAATTCAGACAAAAATGAAGCTTATTCCTTCACAGGGTTCTGTTCCTGGTTTAATTCCAATGTGGCAGACAGATTCATGCCCAGAAATGTTTTCACTGGGTCGAGGAACCATTCTGAAGCAGGATCTTCTTGTCTGACTTGATTGATATGAATGTCATTATCCACTTGCTGGCACTAAAAATTCATTGTGGGGCTCTATTAAGTCTCCTAATATTTCATTTTAAAAATTCTAATATATTGAGGAAGGAAAAGGGAAATGGAAAGAGAAGTGGAAGGGGAAGAGAGGTTTGGAGACCTCCCTATACACTTTCTGCTTTTTTTTGGCAAGATTTTCATCTGATGCGAGTAAATATTATTTCATTGATTTTACTGACTTCTAATGAGATAAGGATAGAGCACTGTAATCATATAATGCCATATGAGGCACAGCTTACATCCTCATTTTTGTTCTGTCTACAGACAAAACATGTGCCTGATTCTTAACACCACTAACTGAGCCCATACTTCTCTGTCTTGCTCTGCTTCTGGGTCAAGCTCTGATCTCTGTTTCCTGGTACACAGCTAACAGGTTTATGTCGTGTGGAAACTGTGCTCTGTTTACACTGATGAAGCAGAGACCAGAGCTTCTGTCTCCCTCTTCCTCACTTATACAAACCCCAGTGTAACCTATACAGGAATCCGTTGAGTTTTAATCATTAATTTAATGGAGGGAAGAAAAAAATTAGGAATGATTTGTTTCGAAATATATGTACTGAGCAGATGCAATACCATCTCAGGTACACTGAGTTCACATGCATTCTGTTTTAAATGCTGTATGATTTCAACTATCAAAAGGGTTTGGAAAGTGTTTTACCCTTGACAATGACCTGTATTACACTTAAAGCTCACGATGTAGGTTTCTTATTTGCCCAAGAAGACAACAAGATTTGCTATGTAATTTATAATTCTGATCCCCATGTTGTAAGCTGATTATAAATTAAGTTCAGCAGAATTGCTTCCATCAGAAAATCAGAATTCACAGTCAAATAAAGTGTACAACCCTGATGTGTAGTTGCTTCTAACTGCTACTGTACATAAATCAGATTCTGCTTAGCAACTGCTGCATATCATGTTTATTAAACACCTTCTGCTTATTACAGCAGAGGGTACTAAAAATTCTTCATGAAAATTTCTCAAATATCTTTTCACATCTTGGATATTTTTTAAAGGTCTCACTGCAGTGAACAGAATCCTTCTGCGGAAATGGTACTTGGGGGCTCTCAACATGTGCTTCCTGTTCCATTCAGTCACATGGAAAATGTTCTCAGTTTACAAACCAGACAAATTGTTTTGTGTTGTTGCTTTAGTCCTGAGGCTCAACCCAGCATAAGGAGAATCAGGCTTCCTACTTTCAATATCATTGAGCATTTTGCTAGAAGTAATGCTCTTTATGAGTTCTGGGAAGTACTTGAAAAAAGGCTGTTTCATAAGGAGGTAAACTTGCCTCTGTGTCACAGAAGTGTTCTGGAGCTAGTGACAATTCATCAAGGAAAACAATCCTGTACTGGTCACTGATCCTTTGGCATAAGCTACTGTTATCAAACAATTTCTCAGGGCTAGCCCACCATTTCATAAGACATTGTTGTACATTTGCACACTACAATAGGCCTTTTAAACTAGTCACAGATGCTACAGAGGTCTGATAGATTGAAAATAGTCAGCAGCATACTCTGGCAACCATTACTGTCACAGTGTGAGGAGTGTATTCTAAAACATCAGGCTCCGTTTATATCTCACAAAAATAAAATAGCATTAGAAACAATCAGCTTTGAAATAACTTTCAGTCCATCTCTTGCAGCTCCTTCTCTGCTCTGCTCCTGTCCCAAGCTTTTCCTGCCTGTTACATGTTTGTCACTTCTTGATCTCTGTCTTTTAGTTGTGGCACAAATGTCAAATCTCAGTCCTCACATTTCTGCAACTCTGCAACTCATCTCTGCAACTTCTGCCAAGATGGCCACAAAGTGCTGATAACCTCTTTACGCAACTAGGTAGGGTGGAGAAGCACTGAGAGGGCTAATCAGACCCTCCACTAGGGGGGTCAGGCCAAATGCTTATGTGGACTGGAGGTTATAGCTCTGAACTATTCCTGGACTGCTATACTGGATTAATTGCCGGATTCGCTCATTTCACATGTAGGACTGTGCTGACGCTGGTGTCCACAGTGCAGCAGGATGTACTTGAGCACATACAGACACACCCAGAACGTTGCCAAAAGGCTGCACCTCTTCCACCATGGCTGAGGAGGGTACAGTCAATTAAACTAATGTCTATCGAATCTCAAGAGGATCACCATGATTCATTTTATGCAAAGCTAAACAAACTAGCAACACAGAGATGATGGCTCTGCAGAATACAGAGGCCCAGGTCTTCACCAGTACAACTGCAGAACATGTAGCAGGGCTCTGTGCTACCCCCCTTCTCTGTAAGACTGTGGCTGGCACCAGCTCAGTCTCTGGTTTTGATCTGTAAATCCCTCAACTGATTAATGCTCCTCTACATGAAGAAGTACCTCTTCAGGAGTGAGAGCTGTGCACCTCTTCCATCATACAGCTAACAGTGCTCTGGATGGACTGCATGGGAAATGGACATAACTGTTCTTGGCTAAGATGAAGAACTTCTACCCCATGACAGAACAGTCTTCCTCAGCAGAAAGTCCCACTCATATCATATTGCAGCCTGCCTTGTAGCTTTGTTACAGATCAATTATTGCTTGATTAACTATATAGGTTGCTGGAAACTGGGAGAAACGCTGGGAGGTTTTGTGACACGGTAAATCTCAGAAGCTCTTTATCATAATTTATAAACTTTTTTTTTTCCTACTAATTGTGCATATTTCTCAGCTGCAGAGCTCCTGTCTGTGATACAAGCAATGAAAAATGTTACCTGGATAAGAATATATTTACATAACCACGAGCTAATTACTGTTTGTCATAAGTAAAATCAAGGAATTATTGCCCTGCACAACTTGTTTAGTTGTATGTGAGTACTGTTGAACTACTGCCTTGTTCTACCCCAGAACTGGTTGCATTTGCAAACAGTGAGCAAGAAATCACTGAGCCAGATGCACTTTCTCTTTCAAGATGTGCTGTTCCTTCTCTTCACTATGCTTTTTTTCCAGTGGCATTCCTCCTGATTTAGTTTAGTGTTCCTGTGGGTGGAATCTGGCAGAAAAAATATGTAAAGAGCATTATGCCCATCTGCATCAAAGGTGCTGTATAGACATCAATTAGTAATAATGACATTCAGGCACTTCAGGTGTATCTAAAAACAGTTGGCACTGCTTGATGCTAGAAATACAAAACGACTAGTTAGGTAAACTGGGGTAGCTCCATTAATTCCAGCTGAGTCTTATCAGTTTATCTCAGCTGAGGATCTGACCCCTAAACTCAAGTCTCTCCCCAGAAGTAACTCAGGACCCAGCCAAGTGCACAATGTAGCTCCTTGTTTTAATTAAAGAAGTAGAAATTATTTTCTATTTTCGAAAGTTGTTGGTAATGATGTATGGATAACAGCTTGAGAATTCAAATTATGCCGCAGATCAGCATGACCTGCAAGAAGCAAAAATGTTTTGACTACTACTCTAAGCAAAATCAGGATGGATGTCATAGATTATCCTTGCATGCACAAATCCATAGCTGTATGATTTATGCTGTTTATAAGTAGCTTTATTAACTAAAGTTGACTGCTAAATTTCAGCGCTTGTTTTGGAAAACTTTGAAAGTAAACAGTGGCAAAGAGCACTGTGCTATTTTTCTGCAGTTATAGTTTTGCATATTTTTGTGCATTTCAGGATATTTTTTTGTACCTATGATCAAGGTAAAAGAACAAATCTAAAAGAATTACAGTTAGTCTTTGATTTTTGGAAGCATTGTGTTATGTACAATGCACTGAAACATCAATCATGCTGATAGGATGAGAACAAGACATATAAAAGGATGATGTTCTCTCAGATTTTCTTGAATCACAGTGCTCCTGACTTTAGTACATGCTTCATGTACACTACGAAAAGTCCCTATCAGCTGTATCCAAGTAACTAATATGTGTTAACCCAGCTCTCTTGTCTTCTTTTGCCTTTTTTTTCTTCCTTTTTGCCCTTCCTTATCAAAGGCAATTTCTTTCCAACCATCTCCAGTTTGTTATTAGAATATTACCTTTTTTAGTAGATTATGATTGCTAGAATCTCCTGGGTTTTGATGGTCTTGGTTGTTTTCATGTAATGTCACTGTCATTTGAAATAAAAAGTATTGACACTGCTTTATAGCTACCTTGATTGCTCTAAATGGGCAAATTGGCAATGCTTTACTTATGGTAGTGTAGATGTAAGGAAAGAGAGCTCCACAAAATCAAGAACTGTACTAATACAGTTGAAGATCTGATTATGCAGCTGACATATCTAGAGGGAATAATACTTCATTGTTGTTATTTCTCCCAGTGTTTTGTGTGCGGTAGAACTAAAAAGATTTTTTTTATACATGTCAAGCAACCAAAACCACAAGTTCTGTTTAAAATTCTCTAATGCAGTTGATATGCTACCGGAAATCTAATCAAAGCTACTTTACTGAATATGGTTGGAAGATTTTTCATCTAGAAAGGAAAAGAGATTCATGTTAGGAGGCTGAGGGAAACGGGTATTTTTCATTATGTTGTAAATTCTGTTGCTAAAGCTTCTTATGTTTCCTTCTGCTGCGTGGGACACAACTGTCTCTCATGTATATATCGGTCACAGTTATCAGTGTTTTTTAATAATTGTTTTGGAGAAAGTATAAAACAAAACTTCTTTTCAGGTCTGGTTCTCCTGTTGAAGGCCTTACAGTGCTCAGGCTGTATACCTGGGTTTTTTTACCTAACAAGAAAGATTTTTTTCTCAAGCTAAGTATATATATATTTTTTTTTTCTGTGACATTATACAAGTAATAGTATTCTTTTGTACTTACACAACAATTATGGCAACAAAAGCCTTGCTAAGCACAACCCTTTTCAGAGTGAATTTGCTGTAGCACACAAAAGGAAATCAAAATAAAAGAAGATATTTCTGTAATCAGTGGTAATATGTGATCAGCTCTGTGCCTCTGTATTTCTGGGCTTGTATTTGACACTTTCTTATGAAACAGTAGGATCACTTGTAATAACATCTTTGCCTAGCCATATTTGTATTGATATGTATAGAACAGCATGTTGAAACTCCCCTCTAAGAAGATCCTTGAGGTCACATAAAATAAACAAACAAATAAACAGACAGACTTTTCTTCCTTAGGCTTATCTTGTTGTGATTATGGAAGGTGGGACATCCTTCTCCTGTTTGATTATCCTTGTTGACTGTTAAAATCAAAAGCCTGATATGTTAAGTACACATGGACATTTAAAAATGTGGGGTTTTTTCCTCATGAGCAAGATGCTTTTGGGAAATTACCCTTCTTCTGTATAGGTTTTTACTTCCTTGGAAAATATATTGGGGTGAGGGATGGGGGGAATGGAGTGAGAGAACCTTTTTTTGTTAATCCTCTGCAGGAAACAACAACAATCAATCCCCCTTCGGCAGCTGTTTTGTTCTTCAAATATCCCATCACTTTTTAAACTGATGGTGAAGGAAAGAATGCATTAATTTTCAACCAGATTGGGCTTCAGGAAAAAAGCAAGTTCTAATGCTGAAGAACAACATGGCATAATGTTGTTTTTTCAAACACCCTCAGATTTGTCTTTCTTTTTAATGTTCTTCACTTTGCTTCTTAGAAAAGGGGTTAAAATTAGTAGGCACATTTCATATTAGCGTATTTCATGCAATAAAGCATAAATTATTTAAAATAACACGACCTTTTATCTTGCACCTTTTGAAGGAAGCAAATTAAAAATGTAAATTGGGAGCTAATTAATATGCAAATGTATTCATTCGCAGTTAACAATTAGCAATTAAACCTGCAGTGTCTACAAAGAGCACGGACAAAATTAGTAACTTAATTTATCATTAAAAAATGAAAACGTACACAAAATTTTAATTGACTTTCAAAATATTTCCCCTGCTTTTTCCCTTTATTTTTAATACAAAAAATCATATTGAGCCTTAGATATATAGACGAAACTTGCTACCTACAGCTTTCTGGTGAAGTTCATTACAAAAGACTGAAAGGGAATCATGTCAGGGAAAGTTTGGCTTTTACATGAGACGAATTAAAAAGACTGCTACTTGTGTTAGTCACTCTCCAAAATGTAGGTATTTCAGGACATACAGCACATACCTTTAGCATCTAACTAAGCCTATAGAAAGTCCGTGTGTATGTATTTATTAAACATGCAGAGGCAGTTTGAAGGTTTGTGCTTTGGTGTTTGATGCTTCAATAGAAAACAGGAACACAGGAAATTAACAGACAATAAATAGCTGAAAAATCTAAATAAGATACTCTAGACAGATAGTCACGCATGTTTATATTTAATGCTTGGTTTATTCCCCTTTTACCGCTTTTTTTTTTTTTATTCCGTTTACTTTTAGAGGAGTTAAAAAAACTCTCTGCATATATTACTGCATTTTATGTCCATTTTCTGTGTTTCCCTCATAATTAGCGCTGCTCTTTCTGCAGATGTGAGCCTGTATTTTTAAATATTCTCTTTCTAATGTCATGCAGTGTATTACAAACAAGATGTGGTTAGTTTTACAGAAATACTCACAAACATCTGTTTGTGTAAGAGCCACAAGGCTAGGATCACTCACATTTTTGCCCTCTTCTGTACATTTTTCACAAACACTTTCTCACCAGAATTTTGTTTAAAAATATTGCTTGAAAATTAATATAGTGTGATATCTCTAGATGTGCACACATGGAAATCTTCAGCTCCAGCAAGTCAAAGTGCACAGATATTTGTGTGGCCATTTTGGGAGTTCTTTCTGGTGGAGGACATTATCCAACTGAGGGGTAGGAATAACAGCATATGGCCTAGGTGGCCAAGCACACAGTGTGTCAGCACAGCTTCCAAGCCAGGCATGATTTGCCAGTACCTTGGTTCAGGCTCTTTGTGAAATACAACCAGCACATAATCAAATCAGCAATTGTAATAACTAGTTTGCAAGCAAGTCAAGAGCTAAAATATGTACGTACAAATTAATCATGATATCATTTTAAATTTCAGTCAAAACACAACTTTGAGTTTGTCAATCTGTATATGACAAAAGAGGTAAAATAATCAAATAAATTAACTGAGTATGTGTAACTTTTCATTTCCTCTTAATCCCTCCAATGTCTGTATTTGTTCCTTGTTTGCAGCCTTTTAACAATGTTATTTAAATAGCATCTGCTAAATTCCACTTGCAATTACTCTCCGTTTTAATCAATTTAGAGTTAACTTTTTTTACTAAACTCACTTTTATCAACAAAGAGCTTTGTGTGTTCTCTTCTCCTTTTTCTGTTGTTTCTTTTTAAAATATTCAGATTACAAGTGTTTGCACTTGTGTTTGAAATAGCCTCTTGTTTGATGAAGCCAGGTTTTGCTGCCAACAGGACACCTTTGTGTGCCAGTGTAAAGCCGAGAAAGAATTGTTGTTACTCGGATTTGTTCTGAGGCTGCTTGGTAACTTCTGCCTCCAGAGCTGGGAAGTGGGGAAGGCAGCAAGTGGGTGAGCTTTAGCGAGAGCTGCCTGGTAATAAGCATGAGGTGACATGCCCCCTTTTCTTCCTGTCCCCGGTCCTCTAAAATGCTGCTTATGCAAGGTAATAACAAACCAGTTAATTTGGTTCGGTGGGCAAAGGGATGTCTAATTCCGTGTAGATTTCAGCAGCTCAATGTGCTGAATATTGTCACAGCTGACTTGAATTCTGAGATTGTTATTTTAACCCTTTACTCATTTCTGCACTTGGATTTTACATCTCAGAAGTTAATCTAAGGGAAATGGTTGCATCTTGTCTAGAAATTTGTGCATATATATACATATATATATATGTATGTGTACATATGTATGATCCATACATGTATTTGTGAAAAAAACCAAACCAAACCAAAAAACACTATGAGGATATGTGTGGAACAACTTCTTGCAAAAGATCTGTTTAACAGATTCCAGTCCTTCCACATTAAAAAGAACAAAACAACATGATTTGGATATCCAGAAGAATTATTTGTATTGAAAAAATATTTCAAGGATAAGTCTTTCTAGCTTGTCCTGATAATTGTTTTGGGGTTTTTTTTATTATTTGTAAAATATATCTACATAGATATCTAAGTTGGAACATTATTAAAATGAGAACCCAAAATTTAGGAATCAAATGAGATGCTTTATACCCACATGCAGCAATAGTTCAGGCATACAGCAAGATTACACGGTTAGACACTTCAGAGATACACATGTGCACACACCTACCTGTTCATTAGAAATACTACATTTGTATTTCATGTGATTTCATTGTCTTCTGAAATGTTTATATTTCTATGATAGAAAAATACAAGCCGAATGGCATATAGCACTCTTTTAAAAATATTTAAATATGTCAATGGACCTCTCCTGGGTCTTTACTTTGCAGCTTCTCTAACTGGTAAATTAACAGGGATTTTTTCAGGATGCACTTGTAGGATTTGAACACATTTCTCTACTGGAAAAGTTATTTCATGGAAATAAAAATCTGAAGATAGCTGCACCTTTTTATCCAGTGCTGGGTTTTAAAGAACTTAATAGCCTCTCAGTATTTTTAATGCCTGTGATATTACACAGCTAACAAATAATTTCAGAATTCAGTTACCACAATTAGGAATTTGAAGCAGGTGGCACAATAATGGGGCTTTTTCATTTCATTTATTAGAAGGGGGAGGAAAAAGCCCAGCAACGCAGAGCTTCATTTATTTTCATCAGCTCCACAGTAAGAGCATGGCAATTTGCAACACCAGAATCATTTCAAGTACAGCTTTGCATACATCATTCATTTCTTTAGTTTTAAAAGCTTCTTATCGTTCAACCAAAATTTGAAAAGATAATTTCCTGTTTAAAGTCCAATCTGGTCTGAGCATCCTGGCTGCTTTTTAACACTATGTTGGCTTTCTTGGTAAGCAGATGGAGTGTCGGTGTTACTGCTGCGTGACCCCCAGGTGAGTGTGACTTTGCCTGTGTGTGCCTGTGCGTAACACATCCGCAAGCAAGAGCTTTGCATGAGATATCCAATTTCCAGCTCAAAAGTTTGCCTCACCTTCCCGTTCGCTAGGAAGACGAGTTTAATTTAATTTCTCTTCAGTCCCAAGCCTGACAGCAGAAGCAGCACGCTCCCAGCAGGAGGATGAAGTGTTCGCAGCGATGCAGCCGCGGGTCCCAGCCCGTGCGGCCCCGCAGGCCCGGGGCAGGCGCTGTGCCGGCTCGGTGCCGCTGCCCCAGCTGCCCGCGGCGCGGCTGCCGGCAGGGCCGAGGAGTATCCCACCGCTCTTCACACCGCTTTGTACGCGCTCTTGCTGTTGTGCGTGTGAACGGGAGCGGTTTGCGCCTGGCGGGGAGCCCCGCTGCCTTCCCAGGGAACGCCGGTGCCAGCGGCTCCGGCCGCACTGCCGGCCCAGGGGTCACTTGGGTGACTTCTGCGCTAACATGATGTGTTCCTGCTGCTTTGAGAACGACAAAGCTCTGTTGTACTTGTGCCAAATTAAAGGCATTTTACACTGCGTGAACCTGCCTCTGTTTCTGCACATGTAGTGAGGGGTCTGGGCAGTACGGAGGAAGACATCAGCAAAATGTGGTAATAGTCTGGGGCCAGGCAGCAGTTTTTACTGTGCATTAGCAGGGTGCTCAGGTTTAAGTAAAACAGAAGCCTTAAACTCATCCCTGGTGTTGCCAGCAGTAGGCTTTGCACCCTCGGAGCGTCTCACAATTTAGAGATTAATTCAACACTTCAACCACAACCGGTGTTGCAGAGTGTGAATGAGCTATTGCTGACCTCTGTCCATTTGGGAACCTGGAGCCCCTTCTATCCACTGGAAATTCCTGTCAGAAACTTTCCTCTGGTTCACAATTCTGCCAGAAACTTTGTTTGGAAGCTCTCTCTCAAGATTTTGAAGCCCCCCCTGCACTGTACCATGGGCCCTGCGAAAGCTGAACCAGCTTGTGTTTGCTACTGGGCTAAGTGCCCAAGCAAAGATAGCCCTTTACCATGGCAGAGAGAATCTGTTACACACGATACTGTATTAAGCAATTAACAGGGTTGTGAGTCTGAGCCTAGTGCCTATCCACTGCAGTTTCATCGTTTCTGTGTTTGCAAGGTTTCCAGCAAATAAGGCAACCATGTTCCTCGCCTTAGCACACCAACAGTGTCTATGGGAAGGCAGAGACACAACGTGCACCGTTGATCTGATCAGGAAGAGGGTCATATTGGGCACTACTAATCAGAGGAGATGCAGCTTCTCAGTTGACTGCTTCTGTTCTGATTGCACAGTCAGCTGCCTGCAGACAGGATGCCTTCCCGGCAAGACCTTGTCCAAACACATACAGTTCCACAGAAATTTTACAATTCTTTGTATGAATATGTACTTGACAGTAAGAATTACTGGAAAGATTCTCCTTTTGCTCAGAACTTACTGCTTTCAAACCAGGTAGGGAATATTGGTGATAATTTTAAATTAAGTAAAAAGCGTATCATTCTTAGCCCTTAGAAGCTCTCTTCTGCAGAGGCACAGGAGGGCTAACTGTCTGCGCAGTTGTAGCCTTCAGGGCTGTTTGCACCACCGGCCTCAACACAGCTCCACCAGCCTTAGCAGTAGGAGATTGCCTTGGCCTCAGTCTCAGATTCTGCAGCCCCAGGGAGCAGTTGCCCGCCCTTGGATCTTCTCCATGAAGTCACACCTCCCACTCCTGGCACTGCTATCTGCTCTTTGACGTGAGCTCAACAACCTTGTGCAAAACTGTCCTCTCCCATGCTGGAGGGAACGTGAACTCCCTGATGTTTCACTTTAGATTGAAATAGCCCACAGAGAACATTACCCCAAACTGTGTGCTACTTCAGTGCAGTTCATTGCAACACTATGGGTAACGGCAGGATTACACTGAAACTATGAATTACACTACGAAACTTGGAGACTGGATCAGTCCATTTGCATTAAGGTATTTCTGAATACCTTATATGCTGAGTAGCCAGAACAAAGTGAATTAATATGAAGAGAGCAAACCACACCACTCTTTCTTGGTAAACTGACTCACTTTGCCTACAGGCCACACAAAGAGGTAGGTAGGGAGCCTCAGGTAGGGAGAGGTGCTGTAGAGGATGACGGAAGATTATCCAGTGAGTAGAGCACTGTTGCAAAATGAATGGACACTACAGACTTGAGCCCCAATCTGAAGGAATCTGAGAAGGACCCCAGACCTTTCACTCCTCATGTGTAAATGGAGATGATTTTATCAGTTATCTAACAAAATGATTTCTGACTATTATTGAAATAGGGAGATATGTGTCTAAGATAGATGAATGGACAGATGGTTTACAGTCTCATCCTGCCCACCTGCTGCAGAGCACAGCTAAGCCTACTACAACTGTGCTGAATTATTCGTGAAGCATAGAAACTGCTGGTCCAATAAGCCCCTGATGAAAAATGCAATGGTAGCAGTAATGAAGGCAGTTCACACATTTGCACAACAGTTCAAATTTCCAAGTAGCTAACAATTACTTTGAAAAGATGTAGCTGTGTTTACTTTTTTTGGCAGACAAAAACTTGAAATCCTGACATGATCTATGCTACGGGTCTCTTCCAAACACTGGTTGCTTTGGTAAGAAAAAACAGACATCAAGCCTATATATTGTGACATGGAGTACACCTGCCTCATCATATGGACATTGAAGTGACCTGCTGCAGTTACTTTAGAAAGGGAAACATTGACTAGTGCTTAGTTTGTTTCCAGAACAGAACACTTTTCATCCTATATGACATCCTAAAGTAGCTATACCCAGATTCTGCAATGATCTATTTGACAGTAGGGAGTCCCATGAAGTCTGCAATGGTTCTTACTGACTTACATGTCATAAATTTTACTAGAATGATAGAAGACTTCCATTGCTTTTGCGATCAGTGAAGCATCTCCTTATTAACCAGGGATACCGGAGACTTTCAGTCCTGTCCTTTGCAAAGTTAGTGCAAAATATTGTTGCTTCATGCATACTTTTTTTGTAAGGCCTTACTATTGCTTCCAGTGCATCAGTGATGAGTTAAATATTGGTATTAACATAGTTTACTTTCGTTAGATGATTTATGGGTTGCTGGAACTAGGAATGTAATTTCTGGCCATTCTTCTGTTATTATTCTCTCCCCTCAAAGTTTGGGAAGAAGAATGTTGCTACAGCCTTACATTTATCACTAAAAGCATGTTGGTGCCATGAAAAGACGCTGGTTTCATTTAGGCATTTAGAAATTGATACGTAATTAAATTTTGAAATGAAATGTTAAAACCGGTGGGTGACAGACTGTCTGTAGGCCTGTCCCCTGAGGTGCTCCCTATTTCATTTGTTAATGATCTTTCTTCATTGCCCACTCTAAGCCAAGCTCTACCCACATCTGCTATTGCACCATTATTAAGCATTTAATTTCTCACAATCTTAAAAAAAAAAATAAAAATAATAAAAAATTCACGCTATATTTCCTTATTTGCTCATTTAAGCTCTCAATGGTTGGGTGTCTGCTTCTGTGTATAGATACTTATCTCTTCCTATTTTAGATGCCGAAGTATTGTTTTGCAGTCACAACACTCGCATTGACAAAAGTGAGGTAATTTGGAGTAAATTAATGAAGTCAAACTGTTATGATAAAAATTTGCAGGTGACCAAAGACTGAGGTCTGACTTTAATGACTCTACATAGAAAAGCATAGATGTGTAAAGAAGTGAGTTAGGGGCAGATGCGCAGTCTAAATACTGAATTAGAAATTTTTACTTTTTGGAATTTTTCATTGTTTTGTTTCTTTTTTTCCTGTCCCTCTTCTCTATTAAATCAATGCCAAGAGACTACTTCTGCCTGACCTGAAATGACTGGAAATGTTCATCACCTTTAGCTCTTTGCATTTATCACTAAACAGATATTTTTTGTTGCTTTGTTTGTGTGTTTGTTTGTGGATATTTTGGTTGGTTTTTTTTTTGTTTTGGTTTTTGTTGTTGTTGTTTTTTGTAGACACTAATATATCTCTCATATAAGAAAAGGCACTGGAGCAATGCATGAACATGTATATGTAGTAGTCTTTTCAGCCTGTGCCACTGGATGGCTCAATGTGTCACGAAAGAAATCTCTGTTAGCAGTATAAGTTAAATTCAGTTATTCAGTTTGCGAAGAAACTATTTCTCAAGGAGGATCTGAACATATTTTGCTAAAGATACAAAGATCGGAGCAGGAATGACAGACATATTATTAAGAACTGTGAAGTTTCCTCTGCCTACAGTTCTGTAACACCACTTTCAAAGCCTCCTGTACAACATGGATACAAATTGGTCTCCACGGAGAGCAGAAGTGGCTCTGGGCAGCTGAGTTTGCTCTTTGGTACTATGGAATTAAGAACAGTAGGTAAACACTAATTTGGTCATAACTTGATAGCTCAAAATTTGCCTGCTCATGGATTTATTAAAAAACATGTTGTTGTGGCTGATCCTTATCCCTGGTTCGCACACACCGGGACCAGATTAGGTGTATGCTGGAGCACGTGCCTCTGTATGAAATTAAACCAGAAAGTAGATAGATGCTTCAGAATAGTTCCCTGCTTAGATAAACTCTAATCCTTTGCTGTTATTCAGTTTGCAACAATTTCAAAACTGATAGGGCTGTTTTTTGTTGTTTGTACCCTGTTTTCTGTAGGAACTGTACTGAAACAACCAAATTATTTGCAGTTGCTTGCATAAGTTGGCAATCATTGGTTTCCTACCAGTCTTGGTACAGGTCAGTAGTTCAAATTCAGCCTATGATTAAAAAGTAAAACTATCCATGCTTCAGGTCCCTGAGCTGTCCAGTCCTATGTGTTTTGGTTAGTAATGATGGCAGTAAAAAGAAACCAAACTTCACCCTCTCCCGTCCTCCCCCATGGATCTTGAAAAACACGATGCAGCTTGTTAATAATGCAACCCTTTATTTAAGATGTAGTTCTGTGTACCAGCCTGAAATTTGAACTACTCATTGAATGACAATATATCAGTTTGTCTGCATTATAAATATGCTTTTGGAGTTGCTCTGTTTTATATGATAACTGTGTTGTTCTGAGTCATAAAGGTTATAAAACAGATACTACAGTCTATATTCTGCCACAAAGGTGGCATAGTTCAGCATGACTGAGTCACTGCTCTGAAGACAGACAGTACTGAAATTTTGTGCAGGGTATTGCAAGTCAAACCTGAAGTGCATTGGCAGAGCTGCATGATAGCAGGCAAAAAGCTGCTCCTCAATACGTCCCTAATTTTACTTGTACAATTCTCATTTTTCCAGATACTCCTCTTTATCGTATAACATTCTAAACTACATATTGGCTGCAAGTGACCCAGGATCATTTCATGCAGTGAAAAGGGAACAAGTAAAATTCTGAACCATTGTAAATGGTCAGCTTGTAGGTGCCAAGTGTAGCATGCTAAACAAACTTGGCTGGGAACTTGAAGTTGGCAAGTACCTTCTACCTGCTGCCTTGTCTGCTCCAGTTTCCCTCTTTCCTCAGCTGGAAAAGGCTGACTACGAGAGTAATGGAGATCATCGCAACAGATACGTCTTCTTTTTCCTCCTTCTGCCCCTGCTTGTTGTTTTCTTTTCTAATCAGTGCTGATTTGAAAAGGTTTTCCAGTTGGCCAGGTCTTCTCTCTAGTAACTCCAGTTTGGTTATCCTTGCCCTTTTCTGTCTGGACTCTCTGCCCTCTGTCTGCTTTACCTATTTCCCAACAACTTTTGTGGCCAGAACACCAGGTGCAATACTTTTCTCCTTGCCACCAGACCAAACCCCTCAGCTGCCCACTCCAACCTGCTGTCATCTCTGTCACTCATCTGTTAAATCCCCAGGCTTCTTTTATTCCTGGGCAAATGCCCCTTCTGGTTCTTTCTTGGAACAGAAAGAGTTCTTTCTTTCTTCTATGGGTTTTCTGAATGTTTCTGTGTGTATATTCCTCGTGATGGTTTTGCCTTTTTTAGTGTTATTTCCTCTATTAGTATAGAGCAGGAAGAAGGCCTATTTTAATGTTGTGATTATTTTGTTTATTAGCATCCTGAAAGATTTTACTGTTTATTATTGATGTGAGATATAAATTCACAATGAATCAAAGGTGAATAAAACATTTTTAGACCACACCTTTAATGATTCATATTCAATCCAGGCTCAAGTTGCCCTGGCAAAAATGAGCACATAGGGGCAGATATGTTGATTTGTATTATGCTATGTTGTTAATTTGAAAAAAACCCCCTTCATCTAAAAACGGTGTTTCATAAGGAACTTTTTAGGTGTTTTTTAATAATCTGCATTACTTATCTTATTCTTGCCTTTCCATTGGGGGAAAAATAAACCAACAGCCTTGAAGCTGTGAGTTAAATATGTCATTCTATGAAGAAAATGTCCTTTCTGTCTTTTATGCTTTCCATCTTTTGAGGGTTTGGTAACTAAAGATTGTTATACATAATAAATTGAATCTTGAGAAGTAATAAAACTTCAAATACTTCTACCCACTCTATTATACCTGTTAGGTAAATTAATTGTTCACAACTTCTGGCTTGTTTGAAACACCAGGTACAAATGTTTCTCAGGATATCTCTGGGAAGGCACACACCTACATGTACATACCTCTTCCTTCCTGCCACATTTATGATTCTAGGGTGATATAATAGATTTAATATTTCCAACAGATGCTCTGGAAATCCAGAGATGTGACAAACACCACTTTCAGGAAAAGGTTTTCTTGTCTGACCAATTGTGCACAAAAATTACAAACTTCCATGCACATGATTTCCCTTTCTGATTCTTTTTATAAGAGAAAAGTTTCTTGAACCTCATTCTGAGCATTCCTAAACACTACATTTCTTCTTTCATAAGACACATTAATTGGTCAGTAAACAATTACATTTTGAGCTCAGTTTAAACTACAGCACAAAGATATCAGTGTTGAAGTGGCAGAAAGTGTATTTTTAGCTGGTTTTATGAAACTTTTTTTTGTTGTTGTTTTGTTTGTTTTGTTTTGTTTTAATTTATGAAGCAGTTGTGCTTGTTTTTTGGTGCCTGGGGAGTGTGTGCTGGTTCTCTGTGTTGAGTACCATACCAAGGGGCCCTGATTAAGACTTAGAAGAGATGTAACATCTATGTTGAATAGGTACTCCATGAGAGCTGACTACAGGGAAGGAACTTTTCACCCCCAAACAAATGCTTGAATAACAGTCTATACAAGCAGTAGAGAGAGACAGAATGTGCACTTTGGGCTAGTTCAGCTCTATTTGCATGTAGGACTGAGCAAATGGGATGGATGATTTCATGCCTGAGCCAGGCAGAACTGTCCCTCTGCTCGGAAGGCTGTCTTATGCACAAACAATGCAGAGACAAACAAACTGCAGACACTTATCAAACATTTTCAACTTTAAAGAATTAACTTCATAAAAAGGGTAAAATACCTGATCAGACAATCTACGACTTTTAAAAGTGGTTGTACCATCTCGAATTCTCTGAACTAGAAATGTGGGCAAAGCAGGCTCTATTCTGGGGCCCTGCAGATAAATTATGTATTAAAATGATGCTCTTATTTTGAGGATCATTCTTGAAAGACTCTTTGAAAATGAAGGAAAAGCAAAGTTTACTTTAGTCAAGGAGATGGGACACAATTCTAAGAAATATTCAAGAAAAAGTTATATACAATTCATGAAACTGGAAGAAGTACTCTTTTACCCATCAGTTTTGGCCCAGCTCAGTTACTTTCATCAGAGAGATGGAATGCTTTATACTTATAGCCTTTCTAGCAGTCAATATAGTATTGACTGTATTGCAGCCAATGCAGCCAGTGTGGTGATGAGATACTCTAGTTTTCACAAGCTTTCATTAGGTTTGCTGTGAAATGCCATGTTCTCATATTAGTCATCCTCTCTGCTTTATATCTTAGAAGATGCATTTCAAACTGTTTTTAAAGCACACTATTATTCAGCTGTTCACCAAAATAGACCAATATACATTATAATATGTTTACGAGGTGGCAGCCCTACAATTCAACAATTGAAAACTTACATTCCATCTGACATAGCTACAAAATTGTTTCAAATGGCTGTGCTTACTTTTTGGAGCAAGTAGTTCTAAATGAAAAGGTTGATGTCTGCAATTTGATTATTAGCAAGTAAAAGAACACCGATAGAAATATTGCAGTCAGTATGTTGATATTCCAGGGAGAATGAAAAATGTTTAGTGGACAGTTTAGAATACTGTCAGTATATGGTGTCACAAAAACTGCTGAACTCGCTTCTTTATTTATATCATTGATGTAGGTTTAATACCATTTAAATATCTTCAAAGCCATGTCTTTACTGAAGAAATTAGCTGTTTCAACAATAGATAGCAAACAGTTTCTTCCTAGTACGCTTCAGTAGAATGCTATTGGCAGCTGGGGGTGGACAAAGCTTGGCATCTCCTGTCAAAAAGCAGACAGTCTGCAGAGAATGCAGAACTCACCTCCACCATGAGATAGGCAAGGTCATCTTTCGAATGTGTGGATGGAGCCAGGTTCAAGTATGTGAAGGGAAAGAAGGAGGCGGAGGAATTGAAAAAAATGGAAGAAATTTAACCTATTCCCCAAGAACAAATCATAAAACAGAGAGCCCATCAGATTCTATATGATTTTTCTCTACCCTGGTAATTTCACTGTGGCAGAGGACAAAACTGATTAATCATGTGTTCCTAGTTGCTACTATTACATTAATTAATTCAATGCTTTCAGCAGATGCCTGCGTGAAAATACAGCAACTCAACTTGAAAAAACAGATCTTAAAAACAGAGATCTTACGAGGTGAGATAATACTCAAGTAAAGCAGTAGTTCTCTGAATAACAGGGCCAGTGCCAGTGATGCGGAAAATAAGCAAATCAGACCCTGAGGACAGAAAGAAGACAGAGAGCAGAGAGTTACAGTGTGTCTCCTGAAGTTGAGGGTGGAAAAGTGCTGACAGAGTATGTGAAGCTACATGTGTGTTTCTGCAACTTCTTAAAAAGCCTTGCATATCTCTCCAGTGAAAAATATGCTTGCAGTTTTCCTCATCTGTCAGTGGAAAGAAAGAACTTACTAATTTACTATCAGACAAGAGATTGTCCTAAGAAATTCATGTACATTTGGATCAAGTTATTCTCGTGGAATATCCAAACAAGTGGCTATTAAAGCAAAGAGCACTGGTCACACCTTCATTAATGGTACTGCACACTGAAAATGCAGCACTGTCAGTTGTATTGCAAACATCCCCCATCTTCACCTGCAGCGAGGAAGATACTCTCCTGTCTCCCATCCATTCATCCCGAGCCTGTGCTGCTGCCAGCATGTGTGACAACTATTGCCAATTATGACAGTTGTTTTTGTGAAGGGGGACATCTGTCTACAATAAAATCAGGCTAGGGTCTGCAAACTCATTCACAGAGGCCATGAAATAGTCATCAGATGGTAAAAATTACCTTCTTGGTTAAAACACAAACTGCTGTCCCAAAAGTGAGAGAGACTGCATCTGACTAACACTCACCTGAGCCAGGCTGAAGTTTGTAACATATGTGTTCAGGGGAACCCTTGTAATTGCTGACAGATGGATCGCCGTCTAAAGAGCCTTCCACCTCTACATGCATCTCTTATGTTTTGAAGTGTTAACATAAAAATACCTTCCCCACCATACACCAAAAAGCAGGAACATGAAATTTTTGAAGAATACATCAATATGTACTATGGATGTCTTAATCAATGATCTGTTTGCAAATGCCAATCCAATGGCCCACATGTGTCTTTTCATAGGTGGGGTTGTCTCAGGGGATTTTCACCACGAGCCCAACTCTCTCCTAGGCATTCCCTTTCTCCTCTGATTGTTTCTCTAAATCTTTTGCTATAGGCTTAAAAGCAAAAAAGTTCTCTGTACAGTTGGTTCCAATTAAGAAAATTAAAGCTATAGATTTTTTAAACAAAAATAAAGATCACACAGACAACATTTAAGTATTTAAAGCACAAGAACACTGAATGGGCAGGCAGTCATATTAACTCTTGACAATCTACCTGATGCAACACATTTGCAGGGTAAATGCATTAGCAGTTCAGTGTTTCTTTAATTTTTTCCATAGAAGCACCAATTTTTTTTTTGTCAGATCACATTTTGTAACACAATATCAATCTTGCCATATCCATGTTCTAGACGGGCTGTAGGGATTCTGCTGTAATTATGTCAAAAATTGAAATATTTCAAAATCTGATTGACAGCTTGATTACAGTAATGCATGTGATTAAATTCAGGGTGTGATGGTGTAACGAAGGAGGGAATGTCAGTGGTAATTAACTGTATTTTTGTTAAATTTTGTTGAGCATTTTTCTTGCTCTTAGGTTGGGGTACATTGAAACCAATGAGACACCTAGTGGTAGCTTCTTTTTAGAGCTTCTTAGTGCCATTTGAGACTTGCAGAAAACCTGTTCTTATGCAAATCATATATTTTGTTACATGTCATGTAAATTTTATGTAGATTAGCATGGTCATGAACACCAAAACTATGCAGTACAGCAGCATGACAGGAAGGATACCATGCTATGCTCAAGTACAGAACAGCAGTTCTGTAAGTATTTTTCCTTCTCCAGACAGCTATTTCTACATAATAAATCTTGCCAGAGGACAGAAAAGTATAGATTATAATGAAATGCAGTGGTTTATTTTTAATTTTCATTGTATCACATCTCCTCCCAAGGAAACAATCAGTGACTTCTGCCCCTTCTACTTCCTCAAAGAAAGTTTATATGATACAATTAATCCCCCAAATTCCTATTCATATAAACATGGATTAATAAAAAAGGATGCAACGCGCGCTTGTTTTCACAAATGTTTTCGTTACTCTTCTCTGAACAACAATCTCCTTGGACGAAAACTGCTGTGCCCAACCTTAAAAAAAGATCTTAAGTATTCAGGATATTGTTTAGAAATAAAAATGTTACCTAAATGATACATTTTTAGTGCTCTCTCTCATGAAACTGATGGATAAATGCAGAAATGAGAAACTATTTCATCCTAGATTCAAATAATTCAAGGTGTTTTGCCACACAGTATAATAGACTCAAATCTGCGTTCCTACACTGGTCTGCTGATATCTTATAACCTTGATATTTTGCCTGCCCATCTCTTCCACAAGTTTTACTGTCCTTTCAAATGTCTCCCTTACGACTGCAACATCTATTCCAGGCCAATACTCTTCCCTCGACCCAGATTTTATTCCCTTTTAAAAGACAGTAACCACTGACTTGTCAGAAACAAGGTTACCCATATTTGTTCTATTTTTGGGAGTAAGGGGACAGGGTAGAGCAATTAACAAAGCTTTGGAATTTATTTGGTATCTACTGACTGTAATATCTTTCAACAAATGTTATGCTTTCCTCTGTATCTGGGTAACATTCAGTAAACTTTGCTTCCTAGCAAGATATAGATGGTAAAAATAGATAAATTAGATGCACTGTAATATAATAAAGTGAAAGATAAATATATGAAGCTGACATTCTGTGGTGGGTTGACCTTGGCTGGATGCCAGGTGCCCCCCAAGCCGCTCCATAACTCCCCTTCCCAGATGGACAGGGGAGAAAAAATAAGATGGAAAACAACTCATAGGTTGGGATAAGGCAGTTTACTAAAGCAAAAGAAAAAGCTTGTGCATGCACAAGCGAAGAGAAAAAAAATTGGTTTATTCTCTATTTCTCAGCAGCAAGCAATTTTCATCCACTTCCCAGATGCAGGGCTTTGCCACTTGTAGTGGCTGCTCCAGAAGGCAAGTATTGCAAGTAACAAATACCCCTACTCCTTTCCTTAGTTTTTATATCTGAGCTGGATCATGTCGTATGAAATATCCCCTTGGTTAATTTGGGTCAGCTGGCCTAGTTGTGTCCCCTCCCAGGATCTTGCCCACCCCCAGCCCCTTGATGGGGGAGGAATGTTGAGAGACAGCACTATGAGGGCTGCTATGGGGAAATGAACTCTGTCTCAGCCAGACGCAATGCACATTCTCATTTATTTTCTGTGAAAGGAAATGAAGAGGTTGCTAGAGAATAACAAGTACACGGTGATTCTTTATTTTTCCCGTCACACAAATACGTTTTTGAAAAGTGGGCAGAAAGATGCTATTTTTTCTATTTTCAAGTAAAAGAGTTAATATTGCATTGTTTAAAAATCCACTGTAGAAAACCTGCAACAGCTTGGTGACCTTGGAAGTGATAGTGATGTCTTTAAGCAGCAGGAAATATGGAACTGTAGATAGGGAGTACAAGGCACAGAGCTCTGCTTGTTTGCATCAAAACAGGGTTTTAAAAAATATAACCTCATTCTTTCTTGCATTTTGCTAGAGCCTAATCAACTAAAGAAATCACTATTTGATCAGTAAGCGTACAGCTAAGTATAAGCTCACCCCATTCAAGAGATCTATATCCTCTGAGCTACAAAGGATAGCAAATAATAAGTTTACAGAATTCTGATTTCTTATTTAAATAGTGTGTAACGACAACACTAACATTTAACAGAGTAGAGTTTGGAGGTATGCTAATGACCACAAGAAAATTTCAAACTTCCATAATGTGCCTTAATCACCAGCTGGAGATCAAAAGCCATCATGTGATTTTATACAGCATGGGCAGCTTCCAGAACTGCCTTACATGGAAAGAGATCAATGGTAAAATTGGTAGATACAGCAAAGCTTTGCAATAAAAGCATTTTATGTATCTTGTTCAAAGTATTTAAGTGCCTTTTAGATCACCGATTGAACCATAGACATTATAAAGTGGAACCTTTTAATACCAAAATAAATTTGCAGAGTAAAATTCCATTATAGGGAAAAGCATTGCACTGCAACAGGACAGATAATAATTCTTTCACACGTAATGGGATATATGAAATGTTTGATGATAAACAGAAGCTCTTTGCATCGTTCTAGCTAGATTCCATGTGCTGTTGTTTGTGCGCATGTGAGTGTATCTACAGCGTAGGATAGACAGGGCCCCCCAGATAAAATGCATGCCCACCTATAAATATAGCTCTGACGAAGACGGGTGAAGACACTTCACAGTCAAGACAGTTCAGTCATTTAAGTAGAAAAAAACTGCCCATGCATATGAGTTTGGACCCTGACCAAAGAAAACATACAAATGCTTTAGAAACTCATGAAAGTCCTTTAATTTGGATTAATTTAATGCACTTCAAACAAACGCTAGCCTTAGAAGCTTCAAGTTCTTTAAAATTATTCCCTTTAACGGCTTCAAATCATATGTCTGTTAGCATCACAAAACTGCCAGAAAAAAGTGAAACTTTCGATGGATCTCACTCTGTAGCTTTTTTTCCCCAGCATTTTCATTAATTCTTTTAATGCTTCACCCCCTTTCCCAATTAAATTATTAGGTACTCTGTAGAGATTGGATCTCTTCTCTCCCATATTCCATTCCTCCCTTTAATGATATAACTACTTAATTTGGGGAATAAATACAAAGTATAGAGGATATTTTAAAAGAGCCGCAAGATTCACAAAGGTCTTTCCTGCCTCAGCATTTTAATTTTGAATTTAAAATGTTTTGAATTGTACAATTAATAAATTTTTAATTCATAATATAAAGTTAGGAGTCAAGAAATCCGAGTCTTACTTTGACATTTGTTAAAATTTTCTTTGTCACTTAAAGCTAAACAAATTTTACTCAGCATCTTTGTCTCTGATTCTCCATTTTTAATAATAGATAAATATTTATTTGCTGAAGTGATCCTTTATTAAGTCCTTTAGGAAGTCGATCCTATCATAAAACAATATTTTACCTTCCCTTGGTGAAGAAAACTTAGGTTTTCTTATCTCGTGCATAATTCTTTAGACAGATGTGTAGTAACTGTACTGAGCAAATAAACTGTCTCATCAAATGGATTGAGTATGTGAAATAATAGCTTCTTAGTCCCGTATTTTCAAGGAACTAATAAGCAAAAATTTAAATTCCTACCTAAAAAATACAAAAATGAGTCTAACTCACTAAAGACATCTGGAAAGATTGGTAAAACCAATTTTGTACCTAGCAGCCTTTTAACAACACTTAGCCACAAAGACGATATAGTACTGGTCTCCTAAACTACACACAAGCTCTGAGGTTACTGGGCAGATCACTTTAAATTCTCTTGGAATTTATATTAATGGATAAACAAGACAACTCTGGAGTGCCACACTGCTATTCTCAGATAATAGTGATTACTCTTCTAAAGTTTAATAAAAACACATTAGAGAAGAACTAACTCACAGCCTTCATTTAATTTATATTCTTCTTTCTACTGAGGAAAATAGTGTGAAATGTGAATGGGAGGAAAAAAATAATTTTTTCACTACTGTCAGTATATTCCCACTGCAGTATAACATGTAGATATGATGGGAAGCATAAATACTTTGTACACAACAGTAGGTGTACTGTGGGTGGATGGTGACACAAAGATATTGAGTCAAGAACTGCTTCTTGGAATGTGATCATACCACTGTTCCTTCTCAAACTGTTTATGACCTCTGACCATAAGGTTTTTAGCAAAACTTCTTTGGTCTAGCACTTCATGAAGACTGTAATTTGAAGCAAATATGGTGATTTTTAGGAACAGTAACCTTAATCTATTCTCCTATCTGTGGTCCTCAAACCTCAGTTAGGACAGTTGAGTGTAGTGCATACGTACTCTTTTATCAAGCCTCTGTGGTGGGACAGTCTCCCCATTCATTTTGGAATTGCCTGTTGATTTTTTTTTTTACTTGCTTTTTTTTGAAGCCTTGTGTGTAGTATGGCAAGGTGTTTGTGAGATTTGTAAGTCCTTTCCTCATTTTACAAATAAAAAAAAAGGCTACAGAAAGGGAACACATCCTGGAGTTCTGAGACATTTAATCCTATAATCTTTGGAACAGTGGAAATGTGAAGAACATCATGTAAAAATATTGCTGCATCATTTATTAATTTTTTAAATCCAAAGATAATTTAGTATTTTTTAATAAAAAAATAAACAACAATCTTATGATGTCTCATGGCTCTAATTTTCAAGAACAAAATGTACTTTTACATTTCCTGATTGTTCCTTGCTGTATATGAAAAGCATGTTCCAATATGCCCTTCTGATATCTTGCAAACTTTAGCCCATGAATCACAGCCTGAAAAACACTATGCTAAAGCAGAAATGAGCCTAACTGAAGTATAAAACACTGTCCCACTACCTGCAGATATTTCGCACTTTTTTATTTGATGTTTTTACTGGAACTCTCACATTCATGCATTCCTGTGTTGCATTCTACCAAACCTTGTGAGAAAGCATTGAAAGAACTCAAGAGATTTGACCGACCTTTCTGACCTTGTCTAACAATCCCTGAAGACTTTGAGAATGATTTCATGATCCCAGTAATTCAATACTAAATAGGATGGTACTTCAAGTGAAACGCTACCACATGTGGTAGTAGTGTTTACTTCTTCCAAACACACTTTTGGTCTTTCCTATGCGCAATAATACCCTAAAACATTCATAACAGTTCAGACTCTTGAACATCTGCAGGACTACCTGGTATTTCTAGAATACATTTCTATTATTCTGAAATTAGCCCAGTTTTTTTAAGGAAATCAATATAAGTACTGTCATGATGAACATATTACAGAATTATGGTTCTTTGTTTTAAGCTATTTAGTACTTCTAAAATTGTGGCATGTCAAGGTGGTGGCTATGAAAACGTAATACCGTTTTAAAGGTTTAAAACACCCAGAAAATTAGTGAAACACAACCACTGTCCTTTCTTTTTTTCTGCCTTATGCCCTAAATTCCCTGTTTTGGCATGTCTTTAATCTTCTATGCCTGGCTCCCACTTCACAGCTTGGCAGAAGCAAGTATGGATGTGAAGAGATTTGTACCTGACAAGAACAGAAGGAAGTGTAGGTGTGGCACTTAGGGACATGGTTTAGTGGTGAACTTGGCAGCTTTTAATGCTTGGACTGGATGATTTTAAAGGTCTTTTCTAACCTGAATGGTTCTGTGTAGTGATACCAGGTGACAAATGGGTCAGACCTGCTGCAGAAAGCAACACTCTATGATTTGACTGGGATTGAGGTGACTAGAGGGCTTGGGTTTGGGAAGGGCATCCGTCACACGGGATGGAGAATCACTGCATGACCTTGGTCCTCGGAAACCAAGTGGCCTGGGTTTTGATCTGTCTTCTGGATAGGGGTTATTGCCACACAGTAAGTGACTCCACCGCCTTGGAGTGGTGACTGCACTCCCAAGGCGGTGGAGTCACCATTGCTGAAGGTGTTAAAGGAAAGACGTGACACTTAGTGCTAAGGTCTAGTTGATGTGGTGGTGTTCAGGGACAGGTTGGACTTGAGGATTCGAGGTCTTTTCCAAGCCTCGGATTCCGTGATTCTGTGGTATCAGCTTGACACAGTCCTTCCCAAACTTATTGTGAATTAAAACACCGAATTTCCTTAAAACTTCCAAAAAATTTTCCACTGAGAGGGTTGTGAAGCACTGGAATAAGCTGGGCAGGGCGGTGATGGAGTCTTCATGCCTGGGAGTGTTCAGCGAATGTGTGGATGTGGCACTTGGGGACATGGTTCACTGGTGAACGTGATGGTGGTTCTGGGTTGAGGGTTGGACTTGATGATTCTAAAGGTCTTTTCCAACTTAAAAAACCCTGATTTTAGAAGACCTCAGCCCTTGGCTCATCGCGGGTGCCCTTCCTGCTGGGAAGTGTAGTCCATGCTCTCTGCGGGCGGCCGTGGAAGCGGCAGTCGGGACTACATTTCCCATCAGGAATCGTGCCCAGGGCGGGGCGAGGGCGGGACACAGCCCGGGACGGACCAATGGTGGCGGTCGATACTGGGAGGTGGCGGCGGGGCGGGCGGGCCGGCGGCATCGCGGGCAGTGCGGGAATTTCGGACCGGGAGGAGGGAGCGGCGCAGGGCCCGGCGCGCGAGAGGTACTTGAGACCTGAGGCTGCTTCTGCGGTGTATTTTGTGTTTTGGTTTTGGTTTTGGTTTTTTTTTTTTTGAAGGCGAGTTTTGGGGCGCTGTTTTGCTTCCCCTTTGCCCTGCCGAGCGTCCCCCGCCCTGCTGGCGGGTCTTCCCGCGTCCCTGGCTCAGGAGGCCGGTGGTGCCGCCGGGGCCGCGCCCTATTCCTCCTCCTCGTCTGCCGCCAGGGGTAGGGAAGGCGCCTTCCTTTCCCTCCCCCGTCCCAGCCCGTGGCGCCGAAGGATCTCTGTGGGCCGTCAGGGAGGGGCGGAAGGGGGCAGGGGAAGCAGAGCTCCCTCGGTTTCACCCTTGGGGTCTCTTGCCCCCTCTTCCCCGCCTGCCCGGGCTATGGGCTCTAAACCTGCCTGTGGTCACACCGGTCTCTCCTTCCTGTTGGTTTGTTTTTTAGCCCTAAGGCGAGGTGGGGAAGGCTGAGCTGTGCTCAGTGACATTAAGGGTTCGTCACCTTCAGAATCATCCCGGTGAGGCATCACCTTGGCTGGGAGGCGTTCCTGAGTTGTGATTTGAACATAACTTGTTTATTTATTTTTTTAAATACAGGCCTACCAATAATAAAAATCTGCGATTTTAGGATCAGGACAGGCCTGTTGTGTAAGAATTGGGCTAAGCTGGTTTCTGTCTGTCAGTGGTCATGGTTTCTCTTCACTTCCTATTTTCTCGCCATTTCCCTTCCTTGTTTAAGACTGAAGCAGTCAAAGGCAGAGTGAACCCCATTGTTCCCTGTGGTTCTCGGTTTGTGCTCAAGCACCAATAAAATAAAAATAAAAGCTTTTATTAATTCATAGGGAATCCATGGGTCCTTTTAATCACTAACAAAAATACCAAAGCTGTTATGAAGCTTCCTGTCACTATTACTGTGTCAAAAGGCTTGTGCCTTCCTCTGTAGGAGTAAGCTGTCCACTTCATTCTTGGGGATAATCCCCAAGTGAGGTAAGATTCCTAATGAATTTCAGAGCTATTGATTTTTATACAATGGGCCAAATGATCGAAAAGCCTTTAAGTGTTTCACTCACATGTATTAGGTATTTCCAGTTGGTTTGGTGATAAGGTGACTTGGAGTGACAGTTACAAAGCTCAGAAGTTTTTATTTCAATAACTGAGTGACGTTCAGGATTTTGAGAACAACCTTTAATATTGTTCAGAAGAAGGTAAGATATTCTTGAGAAGGCAGTTTAAAATGAGTATCACAGTAATTCCTCTTGTAAATGACAGTTTCCTACCTCTGAACAAGCTTCATTCTGGAATTCTAAGCCATCGTGGTTTGTTTAGAAAAAGAAAGGAAAAAAGGTGTTTATTTGGTGCAGTGTGGTGCTGTTGTGATGAAATGCTTCCTAGTGTGGTCCACCAGTGGTATTTATTCTTTTTGCCTAAAAAGACATTTTTTTTATTTCTTGGGGATAGAACCCTAGTGCCTCTTCTTCCGTAAGTGCCATTAATTGTCAGGTGTCTTGATTGTAAGGAAATTAGATTATAGAGGTTTTAACAGGAGAAACACAGTGATAGACCAGTCACAGAATGCCTGATTTATGCAAGAAAGCCTTTTTTCACTGTCTACCTCACTTGGTGTGACAAGCCACTGATACTTCAGTTATTGTTTTGCGTGGTCCCTCCTGTGAAACAGTTCTACAGTATTCACAAGTCTTAAACTGTCGTGTTCTTTCTTTCTCACTCCTTGAGCAAAAGTTTGGTTTTGTTTTCTTCTTGTCTTAATTTATTTTTTTTTCAGGAAGACTTAGATTTCTTGCTACGACTGATGAACGGTGTTAATGATGCGTAGATTTCAGGTCTTGCTGTGGGACTACCTACTCTTGAAGAGGAGCACAGGTCCCCAGCATGCCTTCTCTGGGTTGAGAATATGGAAATAGGTCCTACTAAGATAAACAACTGTAAAAATGACAATTTCCAGAGAATAAAAGAGGAGGATCAGGAAGAAACCGGTCTGACTTGACACGCAGCAGAAATAATTTTTTCAAAATAAATTTGTTTTATATTCATTTCAGAGTTTTATTGATAATGGATGCCAGCAAGAATTGAGAAGTGGCTATTCATATTTATTCAAAGAGTTCAAGTATCGCTCAAGTAGCAGCCATTGCAGACAGCGTTTGTAAAGATAACACCACTGATATGCAGACAATTTTGTATCAATAGTGCTATCTCAAGTACCGTGTATTCTGTTTCTTCTAAGATGTTTTATTAGGGAGGAGAATGAGAACCTTTGTAGTAGTAAGAGGCTTTTGGAGAGAGTTTAGACAAATAGACTTCTGTTATTCATACTTCTTAGTAGCAAAATCTTTGTTTTGAGCACATTGTAGCCACATAAAATGCTGCTGTTTACAGTCATGCACCTTGAAAATTGTTCTTGTCAGGCACCTTAGCTAAGTAGGGGCAGGTCTGATACTTGAATGATAGCACAGTACTTGACATCCATGGCACTGTTTCCAAGGACTTTACCATGATTGCAGGCACTAATGAATCAAGCTTCACAATACCTGTGAGATAGAAAATATTTCTGTTTATTGATGGGAAGAAGTAATTGAAATGCGGAAAAGTTTAAGATGCTTTTTTCCTTTTCTTGGTGGAGTGGCTGTGTTGAATTTTTAAAGGTGATTTTAGGGAGAAGTAGCTGACTTTATTCCAGTTGTGCGATATATGCAAGGCAGCTCCATGTCATGTTTGTTGGTTCATAAGTTTCCTGGCAAACCCCCAGTGTTTGCTGTATTGTGAATTGAAAAACACATAGAATGATAGAATTTGCACTAAAATATTATCTTTTTTCATGATTTTTATATTTTTTTCCTAGCTCTGTATTTTTACATAGAAAATTTTTGCAGTTTCCAGGTGTCTTTGGTTTCAAGCAGTATAGGATACATGCATGCATTTATCCAAATAAATGTGAAAGCATGTGCAGCCATTGCTAAAATGTTTCCTCGGATAACAGCTTTTTTGCAAAAGAGTGCTCAGTACTGTGCATGCTGCCCATTGCAAGCGATCACTGTTTGGCACCTATGGCCTACTGATAGCTTGACCAACTTGTAAGTAGGCACAGTGCCATCCTAACAGATGGGTGTGAATATAGACAGCCAAGAAACCATGTCTGTGTATCTAGTGTATTTGTTAAGGGCAGGGTTCCCAGCTGGGGACGTTCAAACTTATGTCCATTTTGAATTTTTGCATTTATGGATAAAGGGAAGTTGTGGTTAATGGATTTTTTAAAACAATAAATACCTTCAGGCATACAATTATTGACCATGTTAAACAAAATAAGGGATGTGTATGGAAGAGGGAAGTACCAGCTCTTCCTTTGAACCCTTGAAGAGTTCTTTTAAGTAAACTTAATTCCCCTGTAAGTGAGGCTGCTATCAAGAGTCTCGCTGTGACTGTCAGAGATGTGAAGCAAATCAGTAGGTTTGTTTCAGGGGCCTGCCAGCCTTATTGTAAAAGAGGCCATGAAGTTTTCTTTTATGGGCAGCAGTCTGTCCAGCATTCAAACACCTAAGTCCACCTGTCCAAGTCTTGACAGCTTTATTTGTAACTCAGAGGTCAAGGGGTTCAGTCCTTCGAGCCCTCTTTGTGTCTCTTATATTGATAAGATATTGACAATAAATTGTCTCTTAGCTTGAGGACAGTATGCTCATTTTGGATATGTTTTGGTATCCTTTAGATAACAGTGAGTGTGATCTTGTCCCACATCTGAGTCATTAGGCAACACTACTGATTTTTGCACTTATTCTCCTTATCTGAGTCAGCCTTGGGGCTCCAGACTTCTGGTTTATTATTCCACAACTACTTCCAATGATTTCAGTTTGTCCTTTGTTTTAATCCATTTCCTGATGTGGGTGTTCTGAGAAGCTGCTTAAAGGTCTGCAGTGATCTTTTTGGTCTGCTCTTATAAGTGATATCCACGTGTAGCCATTTCTGCCACTCTATTCCTTCTGGCACTTTGACACCAGTGCTTTCTCATTGGTATGGTCTTATCTGAGCTGGTTGGAATTGCATTTTGTGCTTGAAAGTCTCATTTTTCTCTGTAGAAAATCTGGAGAAAGGATCTTCCTCTAAGACAGTAAAGTGTGTATCACCTTGAAGATAAAAAAGATGAAGGGATGTAGAGAGGAGTTTCTTGAAGACTGTGGATAAAGCTATGGGGTAAAGTTAGTCTTAAAATGTAAGTGTAACGTGTTTTGATTGTAGGGAAGAATGTTACTGTGCAGAAGTGGAAATATGGAAGAGTAATGCAGAATTTAAACATCCTGTTTTGTGATAATGAGGAAGCTTGTGCAATGTAGGTATTGAGAAATACCAGTCTCTTCCTGTGATGTGAGTATTTAATTTTGTTATGTTGAAGTTGATCATTTAACCACACTAGGTATTCAGATGTGGTTCTTTGACACAAAGATTAATAAGGACTCTGAAAAAACCAGAACTTCAGCATGGAATGATGCACTTTTGTCTTCTGAATTTGTTTCTGTATTGAATGATTGGTGTCTGCAGACTGCTTTCTGCCAGAGTCCACTACTGTCTGACCAGATTCTTTTAGATCTTCCATGGATGAAGGATGCAATATTTAATATAAAATTTACCTATTTGAAGATAGTTGGTGCAATATGGGATTTCTGATTTAGGAGACTAATGCAAAATATACTGAAAATAATAAAGTTTTAAGTTACACTTAGCAAATTACAGTCATTGCAATACACACTTCAGTCACAATACTGATGTGATTCTCAATACTGGTTTCTATAATATGTTCACTCTCACCATGCTGGAGGTCCCAGCCGCGCGGAAGGAATACCTAGATTGCAACCAGCTCAAGCCCATTGTTCTCTTCGAAGTTCTTTTGCTCGTTATTTAGTTTTTGCATGCTTATGTTGGACTGAGCCTCCTATTCACTCCCCCCCCACACTGACCAGGCTTACTCTGGGAGACATTTACACCTCCGTTTGATCCACTTAACAATTCTGAGCTCCACTCAACTGTTTTCCTAAAACAATGGACACCCATCAGCCCCCTTCGTGTTGAGCTCAAGTGATCTGTCTTGCATTATTGCCAGAGCTCCTTAGGCATATCACCATTTTCCATCTTCACGTAGTATTTTATCCACTATTGGGCTTTATTCTGTCACAGTTCAGCTCTCTTCACATTCACACCAAACCCCTGTTTGGTCAATCACAGTTGCAAACTTCAATATTAGGGACAGTATAACACTTTCAGGAAACTTGACCGTTATTCTTGCATTTAGTAAGTAGAGAAATGTTTATGGACTGCCCTCTTCAAATATTAGTTGGGTGACAGACATTATTTGAGGAAGAAAATTTCCTGAAGATACTACCCATACAGAAGAGTCTTGTAGGAGTGGGAGTGCTTTTGGAACAGCTGTTATAGTTACACCATTTTCTTTTTGGGAAATTAAAATAAGTCCTAAAGGAACATTAGAACAAAAAGAGGAAAACTGATGTTAAATAACTGATGTTAAGGTTATTGTATTGAGGAGCTAGACTAATACAAAATAGGTATTTTGCTATCCAGAAACTTCCTGAATTGTGTATTAATATTCCTTTCTGCATTACTTTTATCTGCATAAGGTAGAGGGAAAGATCACTTATTTCTGAAACAATTCATGTAAAGAGACCTAGTGCACTCTTTGCCATGTAATGGCTACATATTCAGTAAGTTCTTTTTCTGCAGCAAAATCTGACTGCTAAAAACTCACAACATTTATTTGCTCAAAATAAGGCCTTCTACTGAGAAGAGCTTTGGGGTGGTAGTGGATGAAAAGCTGAACACGAGTTGTCAAGCAGCTCAGAAAGCAAATTGTATCCTGGGCTGCATCAAAAGCAGCATGGCCACCAGGTCCAAGGAGGGAATTCTGTCTCTCTGCTCTGTTTTTATGAGACCCCACCTGGAGTCTAGGGTCCCCAGCACAGGAAGGACATGCACCTGTTGGAGTGAGTCCAGAGGACACCCACAAAGATGATTAGAGGGATTGAGCACTTCTATTATGATAGGCTGAGAGAGTTGGGATTATTCAGCCTGGGGAAGAGAAGGCCCTGGGAAGACCTTATTGCAGCCTTTCAGTACTTGAAGGGGGCATATAAGAAGATAAACTTTTTAGCAGGGCCTAACGGGACAAGGGGTAATGGTTTTCAACAGAAAAAGGGTAGTTTCAGATTGATAGGAGAGAGAAATTTTTACAATGAGGCTGGTGAAACAGTGGAACAAGTTGACCAGGGGGGTGGTAGATGCATGAAAAGATTCAAGTTCACATCGGATAGGGCTCTGAACAACTCGATCTGGTTCAAGGTGTCCCTGCTCATTGCAGAAGGACTAGATGACATTTAAAAGTTTCCTTCCAATTCAAACTGTTACAAGATTCTGTGATTCTGTTCTGCAGAAAGATGCATGTTCTGGTAGGCTGTTAGGTTATTTCTGGAAATACTGCTTATCGGAGACCTGAGGTTGGGAGAAGGCAAGAGTATACTTTTATACTTAAGATCTCAAAATACGTAGTTATGTACTAGTTTTTTGATGACCCACTCAATGCTGCTCTGTAAACAATAAGCAGACTTTGATTCTTGTTGCTGGTAGTTATATAGGAGAAAAAATAATTAACTGTTTGGATAGCTTTTCTTATTTTTTTTGGTGTGTTTTTATAGCTAAGAGGAATTTCTCATATAATTACTGAAGACTTGGAATTTTTCAATATGAGAGTATAACTCCAGGAAAACTGAGATTTATATCATTAATTTACTTTTTTCCAAGTTTTTGCCACCTGTGATTGGTTGTGATTGATTGAATATGCTAGATTCTGATATTTTTTTAGTGTGTATTACACAGGTCTTCTAATAGGTTTCTCTTGTGAAGATTTTTGATGTCAGATTTTCTTGTGATGCCTGGAAAAATTCGTTGTTTTGCACTTAATATTCAGGCCAATGAAACTGCTTACTGCGTTTTTTTTGAGGTATCTTTTTAGTAACAAATTATAACTTAACCCATACTTCTTCATGCTTCTAACAGTTTTCTACATAAAACAAATCGGATCGGCATGTAACCTATTTTTTTTTATTTTTCCTTCCCTCCTTTCTGTCTCCAGGGAAAATGCCATATAATAAGAAGACTGCTGGAAAAAGAGCCCCTGCAAAAAGGAAACTTGCTGAAGTGTTTGCTCTGGGGGAGGTTCTAGCAGATACATCAAGAAAAGAATGGAAATTAGGTGTCCCTATAGGGCAGGGAGGCTTTGGACGCCTATACCTTGGTAAGTGTAGTTATCTTTGATAATGGTTTAAAATGAAGAGTGAGATGTTCAGCCTTATTCAAAACAATGAAACGTTGACCCTAAATTAGAAATACAAAGTGTCTTCATGTGATCTTTACTAGAACCTTAGCTTGGATCATGGTGTTGGAAGAAGATGACAGGAATAAAAAAATAGTCATTTTAAACACTGGTTGTATGATTTTTGAGTGGTAGTTCCTTCTTTTTTAAAACCAAAATCTTTATTCATTTTTAGCCATGGAAAAGGTAGTTTAATATTTATTTAAATTTGATTTTTGGTCTGGCTGAAATACTGGATTTTTGCATGAGTGTCTTTATAATGATAGATTCTGAACTGAAGATGTCTGAGTATATTCTGTGGAGGCTACTGATCGGCCAGTGTTTGGGCTGGTTTTGACTTTAGGGTTGCTTTGATTTTTTTCATTGCCACATTGCTGAAGCAAAGTGGTTAACAGATTTGAACAATTATTAGAGTTTAACATAATATGTGCTTCTATAGTAATGTTCTTCAAATTCTGACATGTCGTATACTTTTTTTTAATATAACTAATGTTCAAAACAAATCAAAATTTTGGACTTCACAGTTTAAACCAACAGTACAGTTCTTGTTTTGCAATGCTGTTACTGAATACAAGGGAAATTTCTTAAAGTGAATAGTGTTCCTTACTTAGTATCTCTCAAACAGATGAAAAGATAAGAGAGGTCTTGAGACTATCTACTTGATTGCCCCAGCCATTTTTCAAACATTTTTGTACGGATGAGAGTTAATGTGATCGCTATAATATGGTCTTTCACATCTTGGTGAAAAAGTTGCACTGAATTCGTACCGAGTTGGAAAACAACAACAAAAAATCTGTCCTGCTTTTAAAATGAACAGACTGCAGCATAAGTGGGTTAAGAAGAAAAACAGGACCAGTGTGTGGCTTCTTGCCAGAGAAGCTTTCAATTACTTACTCAGGCTTGCTCAATGAGCTACTAAATTTACTGGAGTTCCAACTCATTCAAATTGTGTAGTTCTTCATGTTATGAATTCCTGCTTTGTTGAAGCCAAAGCGTGCTCTCTGCTTCCCCATCATTTTCACAAGGCTGTGACCCTGACTGTTCCTGTACTTTGTGCTTGCCTAACTTGATGTCCTTCATACCATGAATCTTCTGTCACAAATATCAACAGCTTATTACCAACAGAAAGTCACTTTTGGATACGTGACATGGCAACACAGTAGAGAGAATTTATTTTTCATCTCATTTGTCCTCAAATGCATACGTTTATCAGAGTCCTAGAAAACAAAAGAAGTAATATCGACTAGGAAAAAGTTACTGGATAGTAAAAAATAATTAGTAAAAATATAGATAGTAAAAAATTCTTTTATTTAGTAAACTGCCTGTTCTTCTCAAACAGGAGGGATAATGCAAGACTATTCCCATATACAGTAGCCTTGCCATATATAGAGTAGTTCTTTTACTAATGCTAAGGTACTGGTCTGTGTTCATGTCAGTACTTAATCACTTTGTCATGTGTTTGTCCATGCTACATAGCAAATAAGTGTGTGCTTTGTGACAGTTTGCTCTCCTCCTACTAAGAAAAGCTTCTTTTTTAACAGCTGATGTTAATTCTTCAAAGTCGGTTGGCAGTGATGCCCCATATGTTGCGAAAGTGGTAAGAGAGCATTTGAATCTTCACAACTTGAAAATACTTGTTCTAAAATAGCATGTGTAATTTAAAACATCTTCTGAAAATAATGCAATTAATTGCTCAGTGCTGTTTAAAATAGCAGTGTGGTGATACAGAGGAATGCAGGTGAGAATTGATACTTCTGGGTATGAGGAACATCATAGTGGAACAAAAGTGGAGTTGAGAAAGATTCATGAAATGGATCATATTCTGTTTCATTTGCTTCCTATAAACAGCCCAGATATCACCAATGGAATGAAATCTGGCTAGCTTTTGGAGAATTTCTGCGATTCAACAGTGAGTCTGTGTGAACTGTTGCTCACCACTGGATGTTGGAACACTGACAGATGGCTTGGGAATAGAAAAAGCAAAACCTTGATTCCCAAGGTCTCCGCAGATACAAAGTCCTTTAAATGTTTTATCATAAACCACATACCTGTTCTAATTTCTATGGAATTAAAATAGCGTTGACACATTTTTTTTAACCTAATGATTAGAGAGAAGAAAAAGAATTGTTCATACCTCATTTTTAGCTCTGTGTAGCAAATCAGCAAATTGTTTTTATAACCTGAAATTTTCTCATGTTTTTAGTCTCAAAAAAAGAATTATTTCATTTGGTTTGGCTATTTCTCTTCCTAAGGTCGAAAGAATTTTTCTTAAATTTTTTCTAGAGTATTTGGTATACGTCCTACTATCATATATGACTACCTGGTAAAGTCTTAGTAAAAAAAACAGAGAATGTGGGAATAGCCACAGTAGATCCAGACCCTTGATTATCTTGGTGGCGCTTCTGTTCCTGTGACTGAAACAAATACTAGAAAACTGTATTCACTTTACAGTGTAAAAGATTAGTTTTTCAGCACAGTTCAGAATTGCACTGTTCTAACATTTTATTTATTAAACTATGTAATGATAGTGAAATACTTTGCTGCAGTAGCTGGCCACATACGTTAATACTTTTAACATTTGTTCCTGAAACTAAAAGACCGGGTTAAATTAGAATAAAATACATTTTAGTGAATATGTGCCTTTGGTCTTGATATTTACATCTGCTGACTAAAGGGAAATTCTAGAGTACTGGTTTTGATACTGTTCTGACACCCCAAGGTGCAGTTTGTGATGACCCTGTTTCCAAAATGTTGTCCCTTGCTGAAGAAAGCACCATGCTTACCATGCAAATGTCAGACTGTCACACTTTCAACATCAGCCTGCTGCTGCTGCCTTAGTGTTATGGGCAGGAATTCTGCACGGACCAGGAACCCCAGCCTGCAGCTGGGTGCTTCAGTATGTTCAGTGTGTGCTATTGAGGACAGGAGTGTCTGTGATGCAGGAACTGTGGCCTCTTTCAGAGGCAGATAACAGACAGTGAGACCATCAACAGTGGCTTGTCTGTAAGAGGCAGTGGCTTCTAATTGCTGGCTCCTGCTGAGTTTGGACTGATCAGGAAGCAGAGCACCATTTAACCTTGATGGAAGAATCTGGTTTGACTTGCTTGGAAAATCATCAGATATGCATTAGTTTATGCTGTGTGTAATTGCTATCCCCCTCTTTCCCTGAGTTTGAAACCTGTCGATCTGCTTCTCTTCTCCACTTTAGGCTCTGAATATAGGAGTTGCCCCAACTTTTGAGTTGCCTTTATGCAAAGATTCCCTTTGCTGCAGCATTTTGTAAATACTTCCATTGCTAATATCCCAGATGGCTACTCACTTCTAATTTATCTTTTATAATTTTGTCTTTATGGCAATAAAGAGTAGCCCCAGTCTTTGTGCTAGCCTCACAAATGACCCATAACATATTATGCCTCTACAGTCTAGTATAGCACAACTACAGATAAGAGCCCATTTTCTGATGCCTGGGTGGTTGCTAGTTGATCCATCAGCTGAAGCAAAGTAGTTAACAGCTTTGAACAATTATTAGTGTTTAACAAAATATGTGCTTCTATAGTAATGTTCTTCAAATTAAGCTATTAAAGCAGGATGGAAATTGGCTTAGTCTTTGACATATCCTCATAGTATTGATGTCTGAACAGTATGAAATGAATCACAGTTTTTATTAAAAAAAGAAATGCTTTTTAACATGTGGACCTTTCAGATGTCATTGTTCAGGAGTGGATGCAGAGTTTAATTACACTTCATTAAATTGCTGACTGAAAAAGATCAGAATTCTTAAAGTACTACTTGAAATTTGTTGGGTGTCGACATGTACTCCATAATCGCTTTCATTATGATATCCTTTTGAATAAGGCATTAATTTCAGTTGTATAAGTCATGTGTTTAGAATGATCAATTTGTAGAAGTTTGGGAGCTAGTATAGAAAATAATGGACTTAATATTGTGAGCTTTTTTAGCATAGCTTATGCATTTATTTATCTGTAGAATTAATGGTATTGTGGGAAAACACCTTCATAGTCAACATGAAGAACTATTTTGTGGTTAAATCATTTATCCGTTCCCTGAAGTATGAAAAGGTAGCAGATTTTCAGCATTTGCTCTGACTAGAGAAAGATATATCTCTTTTTCAGCACTGAGACTTAATTTTTTGTGGCGTAATTTATTTATAGATAAATATTGTAAGAATTTTTAACACCTACAGTTTTTCACTGTATATTAGTGAGAAAATAACATTCCAACCTGTGTAAACTGAATGAAAATTATATATAAGATAATTTATATTCTAATTAAAATAGAGTATTAATGGATTATGCTACACAGAAACAAGTGAATGGGTCAAGGAACATCTGTTTGAGATAACTGCAGTGTAGGAATTTAGCTATTTATCGCTTCTGGTCTGCTTATATAATCTCTGTTTTGCTAATTTGTTGTCCGTTGTGTATAAATAAAAATCTGTGTGTGTGTTGATCTGTTAGTCAAGCTGGTTTTGGTTTTGTTAATTTTTTATGGTTCCTGGCTGAAGTCTGACTGTTGGTCCCACAAAGAGGGGCCAGAAAACTGTTGTCTTGGCTCCATTGTTTATCAGGGCAGTGCTGCTGGAGAAAGTGAAGTGGAGATAGGTGGTAGGTTTGTAATTGAGGGTCCAGGCCTGGGAGTGGTGCCCAGGCTGATCTCTGCTCTCACTCTGACCTGTCTCCCTGACTCTGCCCCTGTGCCCAGACATCAGTGTGTGCTGCAGCCCACGGTCATCAGCGTGTTTGATCTCTTTACATTGCTACCTTAATGTCAGACAGCAGTAGACCTCTATTAGCTGAGTAGTATAGTCTGGCCCTTAGCAATTTTCTGGATCACTGCCTCTGCATTTAAAAGTTAAAATTAAAACCGTTTAAAATTGATGTGTATCTAAGAACTTCTCTTAATATTGTGTGATGGTATTATTTCTGGGTTTCTTTGCCAGTGTAGGATGTTCCAAAATAGGTATTTTCACTGAGATAGAATGAATGTGGACATATATGAGTAACTAGACTAAAATCTATTGCTTAAGCTCATCTCAAAATCAATCACTTAAAAGTTAGAAGAGTTGAAATCACTTTTTTTTTGTTTCCGTACCAATTTCTGGAAATGCAGTGTCAAGGTACTTGCCCGTTTGCTATTCTTGCAGTATTTCAAAGCTTTGGTGTTTTCATATGAATTTCTCTCTTGAAACTTTACTTGTTACATGGTTCCCATAGATTTGCCCCTTGAAAATGGAACTGAAATACCTTATGTTCTGTTAAATACAAGGTAGGCTCTGAAGTCAAAACAGGTATAGTTCTTATTATTTAGTTTAAGAGAAATTTTGAAATCCTCTGTGATTTTTATCTCTGTCAACCAACGTATGAAGGGAACAAAATGCCTTATGCTCAGCAAGAATTTAACTTTTGTTAAGATTTTTTCATCAAGTTGTTTCAGGTGTTAAGATCACTAATGGCTACTGCAATTGATGCAATTCAGCTTTAATCTGGAAAATTTGAGTTAATGAGTGTTGTTTAATGTTCTCTGCTAAACTTGGCCAATTATTGGTAACATTTCTATACATTTAAGTTAATTTGTTATTCTTAAGTCTTCTGTTATGGGACAGTATTGTTTGATATCCTTACAGTTAAGCAATTTATAATAAAAATAATTTTTTAGAGCTAAACTTCTTTTATAAAAAGAAGATATTCTATTGAGTATATCAGCACCAGGTAGAGCATTTGAGGGAGAATGTTTTTATAGGGTGAATGTTACGTTTTGTGAGCTTTTAATTATTACTAGGCACTAACACAGCAGTTTTTAACCAATTTTAAATTGTCTTAAAGGAACCCAGCCAGAATGGACCTCTTTTTACTGAGTTAAAGTTCTACATGCGAGCTGCTAAGCCAGATGAAAGTAAGCAGTCTATTAAAATGTTTTTAATGAACTACAAGCATTTAGGGAAATAGAGCCCATAGGAGTAAGGTCAAACTTTAAGGGAATCTCTTTAGGTAATTTTCAAAATTATTTTTAAATTATTGACATCTAATTCAGCCATATAGTAAATTAGAGATTTTTCGTAAGAAGTTCTATATAGTTCTGTTGATGGTGTTGTCTGAATTGAAACTTGAGTTACGTCTCTGTCCCTACAATGAATATGTTAACTTTCCAGTATACTTTGCATACATGTTTCCATGAAATAAGCAGCTCACAGGTATCCAGAAACTGTAAGCAATCTGACTACTCCCTTTTTATGTAGGTCTGCTGATGCAAATTAATGAACTTTATTTGTATTTTCAGTTCAGAAGTGGACTAAGTCCCATAAACTGAAATATTTAGGTGTACCAAGATATTGGGGTTCTGGCTTGCATGAAAAAAATGGAAACAGGTGAATATATCTTTTGTTGACATATATTGGAATTTATTTAATCTACAACCTCTGTCCCTTTTAACCTAATTTACTTTATAAGGTGTATTTCCCACTTACCTTTGTGTTGTTCATTTTTGCTACAAAGTTTCATATTCATGGCAGGGTGTGTTTAGGGAAGATACGAATAGATACATTTTATCTGTATTCTGTTTGTTACTCCTGTATGTGTCTATTATATTCTTTCTAATTTAGTTTTCAGCGAGCATTGCTGTAATACAGTGATGCTTTATATGTATATGTGGTTTAGAAGCTTTTTATATTTTAATTAAAACAAAGTCAACTCCTAATGTGCAAATCCTTGAATAATATGACTATCTTTAGAGCTTTTTCTTGTGTGCACTTAAGGTATTTTTCACTCACAAATATTGAGGACTTAGTGCTCCCTCAAATCTATTTTATTTTCCCTAGGTGTAGATGGTTTTTTTTGTTTGTTTCTGCTTAATCTGTGAGCTAGAATAATTGCTAGTCTCATGTTAAATTTGTTTTAACTCTAGGGATAGTTTTTAGCATTGTTCTCTGTCGTGAAGGGTTTTTGTTACTTGGTCTTTAATGATAATGCCTGTTTATGTAATAGCACTTGTTTTCTAGTGGGCTTTCTCTAAACATCTGTGCTGCAAAGGAGTTTTAGTACTTCTCTGGCAGTTTAGAGTAGGTCAGGCTTCTTGTCTGTGTGGATCACTGCATAGGGCAGTCAGTATGTATGCCTTAGTATGTCAGAAATATCAGTGTTTCAGTAGGTCCTCAACTGTAAAACTAACTTAATGTAAAAACAACATTAATTTTGAGAGGCAGAAGTAAATATAGCAAAATTTTGGTTTTATCCTGCAAATAAATGTGTCTTTGCATTTAGTGTTTAATGCATGAATTTCTTTAATATAGCCACTATGAATTTTTACAGTTCTCACACTAGTTTGGCTATGGCAGTGAATATCAGAACACCTTTGGCAGTGAGCGGTTTTTGTTGTTAATAATATGTTAAAAATTTTGCAATAGATTTCAATAAACGAACATTTTAAGTAACCTTGTTGAGTCACTCAAGTAATTTATAAAGTAAGGAATGTATTTTTGTACGTAATTGATGCTTCGCTTTGCCTGTGTTGAGTTACAATAGGATGTTTTCCTCTGTGAGTACTTACTGTGCTGCATAACTAGAATAAAAAGCAGTTCTCTTGATGGACGAACTTTTGACTAGCCGATGTAAAAAAAAGGTAAGAATTGATGTACAGCATTAAAAAATAGTCAAGTATTTCCCACAGCTTCTTTTGAGAGAATCAGTAATTTGTACAGTTAACACACAGATAAAATACTTTGCTAAGTGCATATCAGTAACTTTGCTGTTTGGTTTTTTTTTCCCCTACCCTTGAATTTAGTTATCGATTTATGATAATGGACCGATTTGGCAGAGATCTTCAGAAGATGTATGAAGAGAATGCAAAGCAATTTTCCCGTAAAACTGTACTACAATTAGGCCTGAGAATAGTAAGTTTAAAAAATACATTATATTTTCACAGCCTGTCTTCCCTGTGCAAGTCTCAGTTCAGTCCCACTTCTGTGCTGAGTCCAGGTCCTCTGCTGGGCGGACCTGGGTACTGCATTTACATGACTTTTGTTTTGTTAGCTTGATATTCTGGAATACGTCCATGAGCATGAATATGTGCATGGAGACATCAAGGCCGCAAACCTCCTTCTGAGTTACAAGAACCCTAATCAGGTATTTCTGATGCATTTTATTCCTCATGTTTTAAACCTTCTATTTGACAACATGTGGAAATGCTTTGAACCTGTGAAATCTAGCAGAAGCTTATTTTTAAGAATGTATATGGTAACATTATTTCTGCTTGACATTTATATCTAGTTAATATTCTATGATTTTTTAATGCATTTTGCTGGACAGTTATCAATTGACTATTTGGCCTAAATAATATTCTAGAGAAATTCTCGAGATTAAAAAAAATTGACTCACAAATAGGTATTTGCAGGTGGAAGCCTAAAATTATATAGCACACTGGTAAATTATGTTTGCCTGTCTGCATTGTTACCTCATTCCTTTGTTCAAGAAATCCATCAGATAAGTGTTCTGTTACTTGGAAAAATTGGTCTTTAAATGTTTATTGTTCCACTTGATTTATGGAGGTCTTTCATTTTTCTGCATTTTTAACTCTCTTTACTATTCAAACAGAGTTTCAGAATTATGTGTGTGTTCTTACCCAAATGTTTTAGCTTGTGAAAGATGTAAAATAATTTCAGTTCTTTTAAAGTAACTGTGGTGTTAGTAGTAGTAGTAGTAGTATGTAGTATTGTTCAGATGAGACAGCTGACTTTATAGAGGGTAGCACAGTAAGTGCATTTATAACTTTAGGGACATTGTTTCCATTTTTGCTTGTTTGTTGTTGTTATTTACTGGTAATAACTGGCTATTTTACTGTACTTGTCTTCTGCATCAACAAGAAACGACTTCCAGATCAGACTGCTATATGAAAAACAATAAAACCTATGTGGTGTATTGTTTTCAAATCATAGTAAGATTAATAAAGCACTGAGAAAGAATCATTTTAAGTTGAACAATCACCATTTTTAATACTTTTAAAAAAGTTATGAGAATGATTGGGAGTTTCATTTATTATTTGCATATTTTTTGTACTCATGGTTCTTTAACCTCGGAATTCTTTGTGGAAATTGCTAGGTGTACTTGGTGGATTACGGACTTGCCTACCGATACTGCCCTGAAGGAGTTCACAAAGTATATAAAGAAGATCCAAAAAGGTGTCATGATGGAACTATTGAATATACCAGTATTGATGCACACAAGGGCGTGGGTAAGAATGTGAAACTCTTCTCAGCAATAAGCACTTGTATATCCTTTTTGTAAATACAAAAGACTTTTAAAAACTCAAGGCAGCAAATAAACAAATCAGGTTTCTGAACCTATAAAAATGTTTTTCTTAGTTTTCTTTTGTTCCCTGTGGATTATGCTGGCATTTTTATTTTCAATTCACTGACTTTTACTTACTGTATTTTTAATGTAACTTTCTTAACTAGAGTTCCTTAATTTATAAAGACTGTTAAGATGTTTAACGTATTGCTTTTTACGAAGTAGAAATGGAGTAGTGCTTGTGAGATCTTGATAAAAAATAGGCCCTGTTTTCAGGAGAAAAATAGCTTCTGTTATCAATGTGAAAATATTCTTGTTTTTAAGTCAATATTTAGAATTTTTTTAACAAAACTTCACTTAATTAATTAAACCTATAGTCACTGAACATCAAAAGGCAAGAAGTGAGAAAAGTTGAACATGGAAAGTACAGGTCTATGCCTGATTAAACGTTGAGGATTATAGTGAACACTAATTTCATTTGCTTAATTCTTAAATTTTGCTTTATTAGCATAAAAGTGTGTTCTGCAAAAATGAGAGTTGTTGAAAATGATTATTTACTTTAGGATGAACCGTTGCATCTGTGCTTAAGGCTGAACGTGAGCAAAGATGACTTGATTTACCTAGTTATGCTTCTGGTGTAGTCTGTGGTCAATGTACATGTGGGTTGTTTTGTTTTTTTTTTTTTTTGCTGGTTTGTTTTTGGGTGTGTTTTTTCTTGTGAAGGCTTAGAGATCTGACCTCTTACTGTCCTCTGTTCAGTTTTCAGGCCAAATAAAATAATTCAGCATTGTAGAATATTTTTTTTGGGGGGGGGGTTCAGCACTATTACCTTTTTATAGAAGAAGGGAAGGAAAAACTGTTTTGAACAGAAAGTCAATCACTTCACTAACTTGTTCTATTTTTTTCCACAATTTGACTACTTAAAAAGCTTCCCAAATTGGGATAAGAGCAGCATGTCATGTTTTTGAATAGAAGAAAGAGATTGATAAAGGACTTGAAAATGAAGTTATGCTTCCAGATGTGGGAATAATTTTTTTTCCTTCCTACCTTTTATGCTAAAATAAAGAAATAAGTAACATACAGTTGTGTTACATTGTTAGCATTGACTTTCTATTGTCTTAGCATATTTACAAATTTTTACTGTTGTTAAGCTGTGTGCTTTATTAGCTGATGTAATGGTTGTTTTTTTTTATGTGTGGGTATGTATTTAGCACCATCAAGACGTGGTGATCTGGAGATCTTGGGTTACTGCATGATTCATTGGCTTAGTGGCCGTCTACCGTGGGAAGATAATTTAAAAGATCCAAATTTTGTCAGAGACTCAAAAATCAGGTGAGAAAACTACCCGTTTTCTTTCACGTTTGAAAATGAAAATGTCTTACTGTAGGAATGTATTTAAGTATGTTCCGTTTTGGTGAGTAGGCTATTTTGTATAGCCTCCAGTTTCCCTTCATCATGTCTCATGTATCCTTGACTTGTAATTACACTTCACTTGTATTGTTCTACTGTCTTCTTTTGCGTGTGTGAGATGCTTATTGTTCCACCACAGTATTGTCACTTTAGAATACTGCCATCAAAAATCCCTCTTACCAGAATGCAGGTGACCATTAGTCCTGCTTTACAAGTGTGGAGTATGAGTACCCTTTATAGCACCATACGCTGCAGTCAGTGGCAGAGATGGAAGCTAAAGGGGAATCCTAAATGTCTTTGAGCATCATTCCAGCTAGAGCATTACTGCTGTGGGATTTTTAGATTATTTTTCATTTTGTCCCCCAGCCTCACTATTAGCATTCCTGCATCTTCCCCTCAGCCTCAACCTTCTTGTGTCAGGTATTTAGTATGAAGGGAGCTGTCGCAGCGCAGCAGTTTCAGTCTCGTTAACAAGTATTTGTCATCTGGTTTCCTTAGCATTGGTATGTGAGGGTTTAAAATGGACCAGTTCTTTTTCTTCAGTTTGCTACTTGCTTACTTTTAGAAGAATCAAAAACTGTTGAACAAAAACTTACTGCATTTCAGGTAGCCCATCTGTCATTTGTCAGGTTCTCAAATGTACTGCACACCTAAAAATGTCCACGCTAAGTCATACCAAAGATTTATGTAGTTGTGTTTCCCGTGTCTTATGGTGGCCCAAGCTGGATACTTAGAAAGTTTATCAGAACAGGGCAAGATTAAAAATTCAAAAGAAACAGTAGTTTTGATTAATTTTGTTTTTCAGATGTAGAGATAATATTTCTGTTTTAATGGACAAATGCTTTCCTGAGAAAAATAAACCAGGTAAGAGGAGCTATTTTTAAATACTTGTTTACTGAAGTTTGTACCAATTTTTCTTCTTCCTTTCAATCAGGAGCAACAGTGGCATGAATTAGAATGTTGCTTAAGAGAAGTTTAGGCTCTTCCATTTGGGTGTAGTTGTATGAACTGCAGACACTGCGTTGCTTCTGGCTAAGGACAGTATTAATTGCAAACATGGAATGTGTAAATTGATTTTTCACAACTGAATTTTAGAGTGAAAATTAAAAAGTAGTGCAAACTTGAAGTATAGATTGTTCCTGTTTGGCATTGGCAATTTGCTGAGTACATTAAAAAACCCCCCAAACCCTAACTCTATTAGAAATACACTTGGTATCCTAATATTTGGTTATTTTCAGCTATTCCTGGTGATCAGAAGAGTTTTCTCTGTCAAGTGTGACTTGCCTGTTTTTAGAGTGGTCTAATGTTTCATGTATTATTTAATATATGTTTCAACCTTAAGCTGATTAAATTCTGAGATAACATTGAATTTACTTTTCCACATTTTTATATATAGACGTAAGAAATACAATGTAAGCAAGCATTCATTGGTGAAGATTGGCCTATTACACTTTTTTATGACTGACTCTTCATTGTAATGAACAGGTGAAAAACAGTGATTCTGTCATCACTGGATAATGAACCTTGGCATAATTTTTTTCTAAAACATGTTGTAGTAAAGACACAATTATTAGGAGTTTATAAATAAACATTTCAAAAATAGCATAAGTAGTGCATGCATAATTTCTGTCTCTTGTGGTAAAAGTGAATGATTAAAATGTTTTCAAATAGAAATTAATTGGAGGTGTCATTTCTTTAGATGAAATAGCCAAATATATGGAAAAAGTGAAGCTACTGAGCTATGAAGAGAAACCTGTTTATCAGCATTTCCGAGAAATACTTCTGCAAGGTCTCAAAGCCATTGGGCAAAAAGATGATGGAGTACTTGACTTCGGCTTGTCAGAGAATGGAGACTTTCAAACCAATCCCGTACAAAAGGTTTTACTCTAAAAATTCTTGTCAGCTTTTATTGCATTTTGTTGAGCTAAGTAAAAGTTAGAGTGGTGTTGGAAGTAGGTGCCATGAGTTCATCCAGTAGGAAATAATTAAATAATGAAATGTTTAAGTCCTAGTCACATGCATTATTTCTCTAACTCAACTTCACTAATTGATATTAAAACTTAATGCAGAATGAAGTTTGTAGGTGTACTTTCATAATAGATAATACCTTGGACAACAACATTTGTATATCTAAATATAATGACATTTGAACAGATGAACATTTGGCTAATTTACTTATTTCTTTAAATTGGTAAAACTCCAGATGGATCAAAGTACATGTAAGGTAAAATTAGTCTAGTTTTTGTTTCATATTAGTTTCCTTTGCATGACTAGTTCAAAGCTTAGTTTTAAGTATACATTTTTATGCCAAGTATTTGATTTTGGAATTCACATATTGAATTTACCATGATCCAATATGTTATTTTTGAGTCTTAACTATGTTTGTAGACTGGGGGTACTTTATTCTTTGTATTTAAGAAGCCTTGAGCTCTGGATTTGAATTCCCATTTGAATACAGCATTAGGAACTTTTTAAGCTTTAGGGAAAGTGTATGTTAAAATGGCTTCTAACAATAATCTGGTCAGATAATGGGACAATAAATATTATTTCGTACTTCAAACTGCATTTATTAGTTCTTTATTTACATTTGTTAATAGCAGGTGGGTAGTTTATTGGTTCCTTTAGCATGAACCAGGGAACTGAGGATACAGGGTAATAGTACAAGAATGTTGCCTGCTTATTGACACAATCAGCAGTGTGTTAAAGATGGGGAAAAAGCAGAAAAGAAAAAAAGCTGTGGGATTCTAAAGTCTGTGAATACATGTCCAGCTTTTCTTACTTCTTTTTGCCAAGTAAATAGTATTTTGGCTAAAATTGTACAACTGTGGTCTCCATACAAGTATTTTCTACTGAACTGCATGTAAAGGTCTGTCCCAAAGGAGAGTTCATTAGCATAAGTTCTTCTGTTCCCCCCGTGGTTCGACATGGCTTGAGACCTGTATTTTGGGGACAAAAGATAATCTGTTTTTAATGGTTGGCTGGTTTCTTCGCTGAATAAGTTGGCCTGCTGCAGAGCCAACATCTGTGACCTTCAATGTCCTTGTCCAGCAGAGATGTCTGGTGCACGTTTTCAATGAAATAAAACTTCAAAAATCTTATTTCTTTAGCCAGTATCAGTCTGGACTGTTCCCAAAAGGTGGGATAATACTTTTCCATAGGTTCTTACCTACTGGCATCAAATAGGAGCTCATTTTTACATTGTTTTTTTATTTTGTTTTTTTTTCTTACTCTGAGGAATCATATGCACAGTCAACTTGCTCAGTTGTCACAAATAAGTTCAAGCACTTGGATAAAACAACGAGTGTTACTGACCTGTTTGAGTAAGTGTTTTCAGTGGTTTGCTTCCTGTTTCTGTGGACTTCATGCTACTTTATGCCAGCTACTGCTGGAGTGACCAGACAGAATAAGATTGATGGACATCAGGTTGACATACCTTCTTGCTTTTGACCAAACACTGGGACAGATGACTCTTCCTTCTGCGTAGGATTTTGTAGGCCTTGTAACAGCAGTGGTATAGGCTAGGGTAGAAGAATAGATTGTGTCAGTCTAGGCTGAATTTTTCACTTTTCTTCAAGAATGAATGTAAAGAGGGTCTTCAGCAGGATGTCTCCCCTTCCAGAATATATCTTTGGGAACTCATGCTACTCGGTTTTCTTCCAGAGGATATCAGACATTAATGAGAGTCTAATAGAACAGGAAGACAGTTTGTGCAGGTTGAGAACAGCTGGACACTTATAAACACGGAGGAAGAAAGGAAGAATGTAAAATGTTAATTAAAATTATATATTCTCAGTGTGATGGAGAGCTCAACCTGATGACTTAGAGTTTTAAAATAAGCTCCAGATTCTAACCTTTGTTAAAATCTGCTTTCCGTAAAGGTAATTTACCATTGATCAGTAGCATCTTGCATCCGAGAGCCAGTATCTTCTAGCACATGCTGTATTTCTTTTGATATGCTTAATGTCTACTTTGGAAGAGAAAAATGCAGTCTGGAATCTGTCTTTGGGAAGATTGTGACCTCTAATACAGAATATCTGTGACAATTTGACTCTACTGACCTTTTAGTCACAACAGGTCTTAACACACCCACTCTTCACTTCGTTTGGTGCAATCTACCATGTTTTCTTAAATCAGTTATATTTGGTGTTCTGAAGTTGTGCTGTTTCATATCAAGGAGGCAATATTTCTAGCTGCTGTGTAAATACATTCTTAGAATGTAGGATTCTCCAGTGCTTTCAGCTTGTTTAGATAATTGAGCCATAGTGGGCATTACATATTGCATATAAGGATGGTTGTTCTGGAATCTCAGTATGTTATCTGGGTAAAATCCACACGTCTGCTTTATTAAAAGTTAGCATTTTATTTTCTATATCATGACTCAAGTTTTCCCAAATGTGAAAGTAAATGAAACACAGTCCACTGTTCTGCTCGAGGTTTTTTCTTTTTTTTTTTTTCTTCTGTATAATAAACTCATGTTGGTTTGTCTGTAGTATTCAATAATAGTTCTAGCAAAACAAGAAGCTAGCAGTGCTTCAACAGTGAGTTGAAGGAAGTATTTTGAGCTCTTGACTAAATTATTTAGTGCAAGGACCACATCTTACCGTTGTTCAGTGCTGAAGAGTTGCTGGGAAATATTGAGAGTAGAGTAACCTGGAAAAATATAGGTCTTAGTGATTTTTGGTTCCTTCCAATGGTTCAGATGTGCAGGTGCTGCTTTTGTCAGATGAATGCTGCCTGATTTCTACTGCTATGTAATTCACCTGCATCAAGATTAAGAAACCACTTTTTATTAAATAAGCTTGGAAACAAGATAAATGTATTTTGCTTTTGTGTAGCAGGTATTGAATATCTGTTTTTCTGATGAGCGTTTAAAATGTTTCCTAGTACAATTGGGAGGAATGCATTATCTCTCATATAAAAGCAGTGCAGTGCTGAAATAGTCCTCCTTAATTTTGGTCAGAATGAACAAAAGTGTCTGTGTTTATTCCTGCCTAATGCATCACAAATCTGCTGACATGCTAACCTTGGAGTCTTGGCTGGCGGTAATCAGGCCTGTGCACCGGCAGGAAAGATGTACCTAATGCACTCCATCAGTGCAGTTTGCATATGGAAGTTCTCACAGGGGAGCTGCCCTGTGCCAGCTGAGGGTTACCTGCCCACTGCAGTTATTGTATGTAATTATCGAACCAATCTGTTCAGCCCAGCAGGGTTTAGATGGTAATCATGAAGCAACACTTTGGAAAGGAAAGATGTAATGCACTCTCTCCTTCTCTCGTGAGCTGTGTGAAGTTGTAGCCACTTTTAAAGCTGTATTAGTAAAGCTCTAGTCTGATACAATTAAAAAAAAAAAACCTAAAAAAAAAAAAGAAAAAGGTAAACTCTTCTGTGTTCATCACTTTTCATCTGTGTCTAATACAGGTCAACTCATCCTTTGCAAAAATCATGGCTTTAAAACAATAATTTTCAATAACCACTTTAAAAATACTTGGCAACAGTAAGATTAATTGTAATACACAGATAATAAGAGTTCTATCCATTTAGAGGTTTTAAGGTAATGTATCTTGAATAGGGTTCAGATTTCCCAAGTACCTCTCTTTGGAACAGACTGCACAGTAGCTATGAGGAAAAAGAAATAATAATGTACTGTCAGTGGGTATGAGCTACTTTTAAGCTATGCAAAGAAAGCCTTAAAAAGCCAGATCCAGATAAACTTGAATTTAATGAAGTGTAATTACTTTTAAAAAAAGCAGGTAATATGAACCTAATGTAAAATGTTTTCATGTGTTCTTTAAGATTTTTCAGTTTGTCCCTTTGTAACAGGGATTCAATGTAAATTAAAAAAAACAGGTTTTGATCATAAAGACTCATGTTTTCACACATTAAAATTTCAACTCCTAAAGTGATCTGCAGATAGGGGAACTGTCCTTTTAAATTGTGTATTGCATAGTACTAGTATTCTTGAATAAATTATCTCTATGACTGGAGACATTTTATAATATATGAAGAAAAAATTAGGGAATATCTTGTGAAGATAAGATATTTTCTACTTGATACAGTCTTTCCTGCTCTTGAGTTCAATTGCTTTTTTTTTTTTTCAGAAAAGAAGAAAGGCAGCAGCTGCAGCCAGTGAGAGCACTGAGGCAGAAATGGAAGATACAGGAAGTCCAGAAAAAAAGAAAACTGCTTCTTCTAGTAAGTCAAAAGATCGTTCTGACAGTCACATGTACTGGTGTGGCAGGATACCTTGGCTAGGGGCCAGACTCCCACATAGCCACTGTCCCCTCCTCGGTGGGACAGAAGGAGAAAATAGAATGAGAAAACTCATGAGTTGAAACAAAGATGTGAAAATTTATTACTGTTTAATGTTGTGGGCAAAACAGAGTCAACTTGGGGAAAATAAATTTAATATATCGCAAATTAAAATAAATTTGGGTAGTGACAAAGCCAAACATTAAGAAAACACCTTTTCTTCCCCCAAGCTTAACTTAGCTACTGTACTTAAAACTCATCTACCACTCTCCCTGTTCAGTGCAGGGGACATGGAGGGAAAGTGTGCTGTGGTTGGTACATAGTATTTTCTCTCTGCTGCTCCTTCCTCCTTACATATTCCCCCTGCTCCAGTGTGAGCTCTGTCTTTTGGGCTGCAGTGCTTCAGGGGAAAAAAAAAGAAAGCTGCCCCGTTTCTTCGTGAAATACCCATTTTCTCCAGTGTGGGCTCTCCCAATGGTTGCAGGGGCTCTATCCTGGGTCCTTCATGAGCTGCAGGCAATATCTTCTCTGGTGCAGTGGAGTACCACCTCCTCCTTTGATTTGGGTGTTCCCTCTGCTGTTTGTCACTGTATTCCCCACACAGCTACTCCCTGTCTGCCTGTCAAGTGGTTTTTTCACTTTCTTAAATGTTTTCATGGAGGTACCACAAACAAATTTGGCTCAGCTTTGGCCTACAGTGTGTTTGTTTTGGAGCCAGCTGGAAAGGGCTGTGTTGAACACAGGACAGCAGCTGGCATCTTCCCACAGAGACTACCTCTGTAGCCAACCTCAGCTTACCAAAACCTGGCCACATGGCCACAAAATATCCGGTAGAACCATTTACCTGTAGCAGTTCAAGTGCTTTTGATCTTTCATAGTTTCTTTCTAGATTAATAATGTTGAAATATTTAAACTCTCTGTGTGAGAAAGGATTACGCTCCAGTTGCGTTCTGCCTAAAGCTGCTAGGTAATAAAAATTGGTGACTAAATTGTGTTCTTTTGCCATTGGTCATTCTCTGCTCCATTCTCATTTCTGTCCTTCAGTCTTGTCCAGTTCACTGTTAGAAAATGCTGACTCGTCAGGATTCCTTTTCACAGCGTGTTAAAGCCAAGGGCTTAGCAGCAGCAGCTTCCAAAAGCAAGCGTGTTTAAAGTCGAGGAAAGGATCAGCTAAAAGGATAGAAAATGCTGAAACTATTATTTCCACATAATTTGGCGTAGTTTCAGTGTTGTCTGGAAAAGGTCGTGGTCAGATAAAGTAGGATTATTGAAAATCCAAGATCAGAAATCTTCAGTAGATCTGTGGAGGGTAAGCTGGTAGTGAGTGTCCAGTCAAACTGGTTTCTGGATCTGACTTTCTAATGCCTTCATGTAGATGTGAACTGGTTTCAAGTAAATGCAAAGATATTTTTCCTAAAGAATTTTTGATTCATACTTTCAAGTAAAATACCAGATGTTGTCTGTGGCCAAGTAGTCTAAAAATAGTAAAGCAGTAGCTGAAATCTACCCTAAAACAAATGTGCTTGTTTAAAAAGGGTTTGGTGAAGGAGTAAGTCAGGATGGGAAACTGTAACCTTTCAAACACAGTAGTAATATTGGTAAGGTATGGATTTACCATAGTATATTTACTCCAACTGTATGGTACAAAGTATAAGGAATGAAGCTCATGTTATTTCAGGAGGTGACGTTGCTTTGTTTGTTTTCGGCTGTTCGTATTCTAGAATTCTAATCATTAAAACCAGTGACTATTTCTCTTACTGGAATACCTTTTGAATTGTTGCCTTCAATTTATTGTGAATTCTCTAGTCTGTCAGTGGCCGAAAAAGTGTTAATTGGATTACATTTTCTTTCAAGGCAATAGAATTATTTTATACGATGCTGACATTTATAGTTTTAGCATTTTAGGTATTATTTAAGACTTTTAAAGAAAATATTTAATGCATCTGGCTATTTTCTGTTTGTGATTTAATACACATGTGCCGAACATACTTTCATTCTATATAATATATTATATACTTTTTTCAGAGATTGTAGATTGCAATTCTCATAGAAAGAGATGAAAAAGAACTTGAGGAATCACAATCCAAGTGGTAGCATCAGCTTTTTGTAAATGCTGATTTTTTTTCCAGACTAAGTAAACGTACTGGGGAGGCTGTATATATTTTCAACATAAGCTTAAATTAAAAAAGCCTTTATCTTGCCAATTCAATAGAGTTAGAGGCAAAATGGTTCTAATTTTACCTTTTTATACTACCCAATTTAATGAATACCAAGTGGGGGGAATATATCAAATGATTTCAGGTGAAATGTGATACATGTATTTATTCATTTGGTTCTCTCCAAATTTGAAATTAAAAACTTTACCACCTATTGCATGATTCATAAACTTTTGTTAAAGGAAAGGGCAACTGTTTCATAATCTTCTGATTTTGATGCTTTTGATAATTTGAAAATAGCTGATCATTATAGAAGTACTTACAACTGACTAGTTTTATGTTACCATGGACTTGTTTCTCCATTATGTCATTAGTCCTGTGACTAAAAAAAATCCTGAAGTTCAGTAAAATGGATATTACTTCTCAAGTGTAGAATTTGAAGTTTAGTCGTACAGAAACATTTTAAAAGCTCTTGAAATTTTATATAATTGGTTTCTAAGGGGGATAAATATGGTGGGATAGGGATTACTCTTCAGGTATTCAAACAACGTCTCAAGGAGTGGCAAGAGGAGCCGTGCAGCCTCTTGCTGTTCCTCTCATCAGCATTAACTATATCTGACCATGCAGTTTGTCTAATCCAGTCCAAAAGATTGTCCCCAAAAGATCCTGATCAGCTGTGCGGCACTTGGAGTACTCCAGGGTGCTCAGTGGCTACAGGGACTCTGCCAGTGATTAAATCTGCTACTGCTGGGGCTGGAGTGAAGAGCTGGTGGAGGAGGAAGAAAGAACAGCACTGAGAAAGGACAGACATGTGGAAGTTCTTGCTTCTGCCATCAGCTCCCTCTGGTTGTTTTCAGCATAAGAGTGTCCTCTTCTAGTTGTGTTAGCCACCAGTTTTCTAGAGCTGTCAAGTGACTCTTCTTTTTGAAAAAAATAGAATTTTAGAAAGCCCTTGAGAAACAAGTTGTGCTGTACTTCCAAAATAACCTGCACAAAATTTGGTGGAATTCTAAATTGTTTTTTATTTATATTAACATGTTACCAGCTTTTTCTATTTTTTTTTGTTCCTGTGCTAACTGGAACATATGGGTTTTCCTGAAAGGTGAAGTTTTACAGGGTATCCTTGAGCAAGTAATATGGATGATGTTGAAGTATTATGTTAGCCAATGTGTTTTCACTAGGAAAAATTCTGTCAGAAGAGATGATTTCTACTTAAAATAAGAACTTTTTTTACCACTCTGTTACACAGCTCCATTTTCAGTATTAGCTGCCTTCATGTACAGTAGTAAAATACATAGAAAATACACAGGCTTATAAGTGATGATACTGTTAAAGTAGAACACCAAATTTTAGCATACATTGTGTGTATCCACCAACGCTCATGCAGGGGTGTAGTGCATAATATTAATAGGACTAATATTCTTATTTTTGATTAGTTTGTGGAAATAGGCAGATAGTATAGGCATCTTCAGTGAAAAAATCACATAAATGTTGGAAAAACAAGAGTTTTATGAGAATTTTTGAATAATCCTAGGTTCAAAGCTACGATAGAAATAAAACATCTGACCCTGGCAGGTTTTTTTTTTTATCTTGGGGTAAATGTAGATTGGATTATAGCAATACAGAATTTTTTTAGAATAGCCTTTCTCATTTTCTGTTGTGAGATTTTTAGGACAGTTTTGGGGTTTAATAATTAGGACAGTAAAAAGAGAAATACTGAAGTAGATATGGCGATAAAATTACTGTATTTTTTAATGTACTTTTGAATAGTCAATACTACGAGAGGTAGGAATTCTGCATGTCTATATTGCTGGATAGTATCTACCACGTTAAGGCTTTAACTGGGGTTTTTGGTTACTCCTGCAGTATAAATAAAGAACTAAGTGAACAGTTGCAATATGAAAACAGTCATACTGATGGATTGGTTAGAAGTCATTCCCAGTGAAGGTTTAAAAGTATTTCTCAATTAATAGGTACTTAGCTTTATGTTTATTTACATTGCATGGCTTTGCATAAATCAGTATCTGTGTTACTGTCTTTTTTTCTTTATTCAAGCAAGATTTATCACTTAATGTTGGATTAAATCTCCACTTCGGCGCATTTTTGTGTTTAGACAATTATTGGTCTTGTTGTCAAGCTTTAGGACAAAGCAAATCACATTGTTTTTTGAGCTTGTTTATGGAGCCAGTTGATACTTGTCTTTCTACTCCATACCAGTGCCCACATTCTAGGTAGATTTTTTTACATTGTAATCTTATACCCGAACAAACCTTTTTTTCTGCAAAATCTGTACTGCACAATAGTTCTAATTGTGTTATTCGTCTGTTCCTTCTTGTGAAGGATTTGTTATTAGCTAGTATCTGTAACAGACTCCAGGAGTAAGTAGGTATTAGTCTTAAAACTGGGTATCCATCTCTGTGTCTAGTCTCTGAAATATCTGTCCTGTTCTTTGCCTTCCCGTGCCTGTGTCAGGAATGTTGCAAGTTCAGTGTTCTCATAGAAGAGTTACATGATCTGGTTAAAAGCACGTGCTGTGATGTTGTCCCTAGAAATCAACAGGAACATTTGGGTTTTAAAGCAGAGAAATACTGCTCTTGGTTGCCTGAAATATTGACAAACTCACTTCTGTATTTTTCATCGAGTATATTCAAACACAATATGTGATCTGTCTTTTTGTGGCCTGCCCGAGGTTGTTTGAGAATCTTTAAAAGCTATTTAAATTAGAAAATAGTAGGAGGTGCTTTTAAGTATAAAGATTCTTAAATATTATGATTAGGAAAGATAACTTAAATCTAAACCAAATATATTATCTCTGTGGTTCTTCCTGAGTAGTGGTTTTTCTTGACAATTTGCAAGTGACAAATTCAGTGAGAAGCACCTTGAATATGTTCCACTTATCTTAATAATGAGTCAAAATTAATGTCCAAGATGTAAAATGTGGGAATGTTCTTGTGTACTCCTGTGTCTGCTTGGAACACAGTTTTGTACTTAGTCTACCTTTATATTTTAAACTTATTTCTGTTCAATATCTTCAGATCATTTCGAACATCTAAACACATTTAAAAGGTAAATAAGTTCTTTGTTACACTTCATGGGACTTTGTTGTTTGCTGCTAATAAAAAGTATTAATTTTAAAGAAACCCAAAACACCTTCTGAAGAATATTTTCCATGAGTGAGGTTTTGTATAATGACTTTACATGTAGAACTAAGTCATTTAAGAAAAAAAGTGTTGTCTGCTTTTTGTGTTGTTTTCCTGTGACCTGAAGATGTATTGCAGTATGCTGAACAAGTATTGCAATTCAAACTCAGATATATAATTTGCAAGTGAAATTTTCCTACAGGAAAGAAAAATTGTACTGCGGTGGCTCAGAATTTTACAGGGAACTAACCTTTTTCAAGATCGAAAGTAATATATTTGAATTAAATTTTTTTCCTCCTGCAAAAAGAGGAGGACTAGTTTTAGACACAATCTGCATGGAACTACTGTTTTATATTGTGTGTGTACAATTGTGCTTTGGAATGTCTTCAGTAAAGAAATAGAAGTAAACAGTTTCAGTTTCATCTGGAACAATTTTATATTCAAATTTTTAAAAGAGCGCTCATAGATTTTATGTTATCTGTAAGAAATACACAGGCATAAAGTCATCAAGCAATACACTCTTGTGTTCTGATGTTTTTCCATATGATAATATGAAATATATTTGCTTCATTTGTTGCAGGAAAGAGAGGACTTGGAAGAACCGAGTAACTAAAGCCAAGCCCCATCCCATAAATTTACAGACCTTTTTCTCTCTCGCTCCCACCCCACAATCATATATTCCTTGGAAGTCAAATCCATATTTGCTTTCTTCCAGTTCCTTTTTTCTTTTTTTCTGAGTCATATTTCTGAATTTTTTGTCGAAAAAGAGCTGCTGAGAAAAGAGAACAAACCAACTAACCAAAACTACTATTTGTCACCCTTGTGATTTCTTCAACAGCCTTCAGAGTCCTGAAAAATTCTTGTTTGAGAAGTGTTACAAGTTTTTCTCAGTTATGCAGGGGTTCTCGGGCTGAGTTGGGAAAGAGCTTGTCAGAAGACTGCGTTCTCTTCCTTATTTCATCATCTTAAAGGAAAAGTAGCTCTTCGTTGGCACCACATTCAAACTGCCCAAACTGATTTGAGAATGGTGGTGTTTAGCTCTCCTTAAATGCTGCAGCCTGGCTTAAGTTCCCATTTGATGTTTGCAACTGGTTGCTGAGTGTAGTCTTTCAGCTTCCAATACTGGAAATAATTTTTTTCTTAGTCCTTCCATATATAAATAGCAATTCCATTCTCTTGTTTCCCTTTTCAGTTTCATGATTGTAGAAGCCTTCTAAGGGACAGTTGAAGGAAAAGATCTCCTAGAGAGCCATCTAGCAAAATGGCTTGTTTATTTGATACGAACAAAGACAGCTAAAATATATAACTGAAGCACGTTTTGCAAGAGAAAAGGGACACTGTGATCAGTGGAAGAATTTTGAATAACTGGCAGTCCTAAATTTATCTGCTTTGGAAATCACAAATCCATATTTAATTACTTAAATTAGTAACAAAATTATTCTTGGGATTGATTTATTGCACTGAGTTCTGATATAGTTGCATATGCCAGATCACATCTAGTAGACTTGGGACAGTTGTGTTAAGTCAGTGGCCCCCTCATTCCTACTTCATCTCTTTTTAGGTTAACTGTGGCAATTCATCATGAAGTTACCAGTATTAAAGAAATGTCAGTCCTGTCATAAGACCGTCCCGCTGTGGCCCACTGGGTGTCAATACAGAAATGATGATTAAGCTTCAAGTGTGTGGAGCCTAGTCTGAGAACATCTCTTCAAGAACATCTCCCACCACTCCAGATTTACTGACCTTTGTTTCTTAAAGTGTTAAACATACAGCAAAATGTGTGTGTAAGGTTATGCACATGTGTGCACAGACATTAGGTTTGGGTTTTTTTTTGAGAAAGGAAACCTTGTAGTGTCTGAACAAGGGACTCAGCCACTTGTGCTTTTTTCAGGGCCAAAGATGTTAACTCTGTTCTTTAATGATGATTACTACAAGTCTAGTTTAAGAGCTCGCACAGATTACAATTGCTGGAACTCTTCAGGCATTAGCCAGAGACTGGCATGTACTCACCCTTTGTCAGGTATAAATTCAGCATATGCAAGTGATACAGTTGTTATAACCTCCAGCATGCCTGCTGCTAGATATTTTTCACTTACCTGATGTTTTACTAGAGTCTAAAATGTGTATGTGTTTCTGTTTTCAGATATTCTGACCTATAATGTGGCTTAAAAGTCACCATCAACACCTAATACCTATTTCATCTTCTTGATAGCTGTGTTTTCATGTTCAGAATCTTTCACTGTCCTCCTTTCTATTAAAGAAGGCAGTTAATAGGGAGATTTAGGACTCTGGTTTTACCTGAGGAACCTCTGTCATTTTATAGAAACTTTCATTTTTTTTCACTTGAGCACAGTTTTATTTCTCTTAGTTGTGTGTTTTCTCTTAAGTGTGTTTCTAAAATGGTGTATGTAGAATTGGAAGACAAGATGGGACATCCATACACCAATCTAATCAATTTATATTGGTGTTAATCTTGACACATACCATAATTTAATCTTAAAACCTCTATGATTAAAATTCTAAAACATCCCTGGCCAATACCACTTGTAATGATAAGGCAGATTATTTTCTTTAGACATTTGTAGTACCTAATACGAATTGCTCTTAAGCTTAGTAGTTGTGCTAGACACTGTGAACATGAAAATAGCTCTCATTTTATGCAGCAATCCTTTGCACATCAGATCTCTCTTCCTTTTTTTTTTTTTTTTTTTACTTTCTTCAGATAAACTAATTAATTTTTTTTGGTGTTGCTGATATTGTTAAAAAGCTGGAAACCATTTTGTTTTCCATTTTTCTCAGAGCTTTCTTGAAGGATAGAGCCCAAAACTGTACACAGTACTGTTGGGTTTCTTTTGTAGAAATTGGTTTGGTTTGCATTGTTCTCTGCCTCCTTGCTCTCACCAAGTTTACTCATTGAGGTTGAATGATCGGTGACTCATACTGCTCGAAGGCTGTTGTCTTAAGCAAACAGCTTCTTTCTTAAGGACTTCCTTAAGAAGCTCAATTCTGCCTTTCTCTTATGCCTGTACAGTTGACAGGAACTGTGGAATTACATATACTTTTACAAGCAGGAACTGAAGTAGTTAGTTGCTGTCTTCAAGAAAGAATTTAGGATTAAAAAAAAGTGTTACACCCCCCCCCCCCCCAACTTGACTGGGAGATGAAAAACATTTCATTGTTACTGTATTTGTAAAAAGGTAGGAATTTTTATTATGTGCAATATTTTTTGTCAAAGTGACTGTACTTGAATGTGATTCACAGAAATGAGCTGCGGTGTTTTGTTTTCTTCCTTTTCCCTACTAGTGGGCAGGAATCAAAGAGCAGGCAGGTTTTTGTTATTGCTTTTAGGTATGGTCTCTTTGAACAACCTGCCTGCCAGGTTTACTAGGAATCTTACTTAGATGTCATTATTCATTACCTTTGTTAATAAAATATTGTCAAGTAATAGCTAGAATCTGTAGGTAAAGTTGCACTGATAGCTGAGCTGATTTAACAGCTTGACATTGCCAAATATCTTCCTTTTTTTCATCTATTTGCCTTCCACGTCCATTCAGAATGCTTGAAGATGCCACACCTCACTAAACCATAAGAATACCAGAGCAAAAAAAATTCTTTACTAAGTGCCCTGGTTACAACTGAGATAATTTTCTTCCTAGTAGCTGTTACAGTGCTGTGTTTTGGGTTCAGTATGGGAATAATGTTGATAACACAGATGTTTTAATTGTTACTGAGCTGTGCTTACTCTAAGTCAAGGACTTCTCAGTTTCCCGTGCTCTGCCAGTGAGGAGCTGCACAAGAAGCTGGGAGGGAGCACAGCCAGGACAGCTGATCCAAACTGGCCAAAGGGCTATTCCACACCACAGAATGGCCAGTCATGCCCAGGATATAAACTGGGGGAGTTGGCCGCGAGGTTCGATAGCTGCTGGGGGGTGAGCTGGGCATCGGTCAGTGCATGGTGAGCAACTGTGTTGTGTATCATTCGTAGGTTGGGTTTTTTTTTTGTGTGTGGTAATGCCTCTCTTTTTACTTTTATTATTATTATATTTTACTTTATTTGAATTATTAAACCCTTTCTGTTTAATTTCATGGGTTTTTTTCCTTTTTCCAATTCTCCTCTCCATTCCACTGAGAGGTAGGAGAAGGGGGGAGTGAGTGAATGAACTCCGCATGGTAGATGGTTGCTGTCTGGGGTTAAACCATGACACCAGGTTATGAGCTGGATCAGCTTAGCACAAGGTTCAAAGAGCACAAAAAATGGCTTAGTACTGGAAGGCATTATAGAACTAAAACTTGACACGTGGAGAGGAAGGAGGGGTTTAGGTTTTGAGAAGGATCTGATTCTTTTGGTGAAGGTGAGCTAAAAAAATGGCTCAGCTCCATGTAGTGCTACTTTTGGAGAAGTTGAAGTGTGCAACGTGTTTTTTTAGAAGTTAATAGTTGTAGATTCTTTTATGTCTGTGTCATGTTCCCCATCCACCCACTCAAAGCTCAATGAATGATATGAGTTGATCTATCCTCTTAAAGGCTAAAAGTATTTTCTTGTGATCTGTTTTTGCTATTTTATTTAACAGAAGGTCTGTATTTTTGTTTTGTTTGAATTGCAGATGCAGTAGCTACCAGAACCCGGAAGATGACCTCACCAAAATCCAAGAAAAGCACAACAACTAGAAAGAGAGTCCAGAAGTAAATAATAGATGCAACAAATTAAGTTGCTCTGTGGCTCATTTCTGAGGTTTTTTTGTAGCACTGGAATCTTTTTCTTTTCTTTTTAAATGATAAATCCTGTAAAAACATGGACTGCTGTTTGTACCTGGTTTTGAAGAATAAATGTTTTATTAAAATATTTGCATAATTTATGTGTACTTAAATACTAATGCAAAATTTTACCAACTTTTGAAATGGGGATGCATTTTTATTCTTTATATACATGAATTCTTGTCTTAAAGGCAAACTAAAAGAAAATGCTTTTTTTCTGCTTTATAATGTAGAGATAAAGCCTTATTTAATGGTTTCATTACGGGTACTATATAGGGAACAGCAGTGTTGCATCTGATTTCTCCTAATTTTGAGTAAAGTCTTACTGGAGGTCACTTAGATGTACACTGAGATGACGTTTGAAATGGCAGATATATCTTTTAAATATTTCTCAAGTGTTTGAATGAAAAACAGAACATAAAACAGAAATCACATCCTTCCATTCTAGTTTGTATAAAAAGCATTTAAACAATTTTTTTTGAAGACTGGTAGTGAATTTTAGCTGGTTTTTTGCATACTATTTGTGTTCGCGTCACTTTTCCCTACTTTTCCAATTATTCAGAGTCTCTCTGAAAAGAAAGAGACCAGTCACAGGGCCCAGGGCAAAGAAAAGAACCAACAAAAAACCAATGCCTGTTCTCAACAGCCCCCTCAGGTTTTCTTTTTATATTAGTGAACAGGCTAGGAAAGTTGTAACTTTGAAGAACTTTATACGGTGTCTAGTTCCAGTGAAATATTGACTTACATCTGCTTCTCATAACAACATAATGGTTTACCTTTTTTAATAGCTGAGGAGCATGTAATCTTCCATATCTTTTGTGAAAGTACTTCCTTGCTCAGCTTTGAGTCTTCTCTTCAGAGTTGTAAGTCCAAAAATAGTGTTAAATTTCAGTGTGAAATACTGCTACTTTTCATTTAGATACTACAAAATGCACATAATAAGGCATGAACATCATTCTTATCAGGGAGACTACTTTATGAAAGTTTGGCAAACCAAAAGGAGTCCATATGAGTCAATGAACAGTATTCGTGTGGATGTCCAGCTTGCTTGATTGTATAATGTCTGGGTAGCTGCTCACTAGAATAAGTATGTCTTAGCATGAAGTGTTGAATGAATGTTTTGTAACAAGGGAATCAATTTTTTTTTAAATAAAACTGGAATACGATATTTAAAAGGTGTGCTCTTATTTCTTTTGACTGTTACACAAGCTCATTTTCCTGGGGTATTAGCAAAGTGTAGCTGACAAGTTTAAAGCATTCTCTTTGTTTCGGATGTAAAAGTAGGGCTGCTAAAGCCTCTCGCATATTATCCAGCAGGATCTGTTGAAGACATACCTATCAAAGTTACTGCCTCAAAAAGCGGGGGAAGTGCTGCAAATTATGGAAAGAGAATTCCCTACTCAAAGCAATAGGATTCTCTCATTGTGGCATAATCTCTGCAAGCATTGTGGACTCTGTATAAAATGGACACATGGAGCCATACCTCTGCCAAACACACCCATTTCAGTGTTTGACTGGATATGCTTTGAAATGATGGGGAAAAAAAAACAAAACACAAAATCTCTTTAAGAAGTGCAAACTAAAAAAGAATTGAACCCAACTCCTCGAATCAAACTATCATTTTAATGACTTCATTTAATCATTTTGTTCAGAAAGTATGTTACACTATTCTGAATAGCTATTGTCAGGAAGGCATATTAAATTCTCTTGCTTGTCACATACTCAAAGTTAATGTCTTCTTTTGTACTTCAGTTGTTTGACATTTTATTTTTTTAGTAACTTATTTACCAGTAAACTTCCTTTCTTTACTTTTCACGTTTTCAAGGAGCATGTTTTATTTTGACACTACCAAAGCCAAATGCAACAACCACAGACATTTCAGGGTATCTGAAAAGAATGTTTTGAGGTGCAAATTTCATAAGCCACCCCTACCTCCTCCCACCCCAAAAATGTCCTGGAAAAAGGTGTCCTGGCAAGTGTTCTGTGAAGAAAAAAGGTCCTTTCCATTCTAGGTGGTTGTTGTTTTCTGCTCACAGGACACTGCAAAACTACAGCGTTCACAGGCAGGTTAGTGCTGTAGCTGCAGTGGTGTTTAAAGCGTGGGATGATCAGGAGGAGCCAGGGGAAGGCTGTGACAACACCCGCAGTGCTGCCGTATGTATCGCATACAGTGTGTGCCTGCACACACGTGTCTTTGCTGCTTTGCAGAGCACTGATGGGGAAATACACCACTTTATGAGAGGTGGAGGGTGTAGTAGGATTTTGTTGACATCCCTGTTTGAAAGTAAAGCCCCTAACACAAAAGAAGCAAAGCTGCCTTTAGACTGCATTTACTGCTCTTGATGACTCCAGTTGTGTGTAAATATTAGAAAACAGCAGGGTCCTGCATTCCAAGAATCACTTGAGCAGTGCCATGAAGACAAGTGTCCTTACTAGTATTGTAGTCATACTCCCAAGCTCTCCTGCTGTTTCTAATCTGTGCGCGCAGCCGTGAAAAAACTGGACTGACATTTACAGGCACAGCAGGGAGACTCTTGAGTAGGGAATGTTAAAGACTCCGCTACCTATGTTTCAAAGTGGCCACCATACATGATAAATCTTCACAGGAGAACTAGTCGGCACTTCAGCTGATGGTGTAATGAGGATATTGATAATGAAGCTCAGAATGCTTCTTTTAGTGCTTGAACATTTTGCAGACAGATTGTTTGTATTTTTCCCCTAATTTAAAATATCTGGTGAGAGAATCAAATTCAGGATGGGTATAAGATATTTTCTAGGTGGAGCTGATTTGATAATGTTTACAGGATTATTTTTCAATAAGTTAATTTAAAATAATAGCATGATTCCCAGTATTTGTTGCAGTTAGGATTATGAAGGGGGCCAGTTCCTTTCCTGAATAGTTTGACAGACTTTTCTCATGTTTTGTCCCAGTGAGCTGCTAGATTTGGGATGCCATAATACCAGTAATGCAATTAGGTTTTCTGCACGTTGTCTGGTTGACTTCTCAGTTAAGAGTTTCTTTCCCTTTGGGAATAAGACTAGACAGACTGTCATTTGCTATTACTAATTCTGCTTAGCATTATCACTGGAGCTTTTTTGTAATTAGCTATCTTAGTTGGCTCTTAAATTTTAATAGCCAATTGAAGCTACATTTTAGCCAAGTTCCATATCTAAATTGCATTCAGTCCATTAACAAAGTTGGTTAAAAGCCTATTAAAACAAAAGCCAATATATGGTGGTTAGCACTTACATCTTTGCAGCAGTAACAGTACCAGCCTCCGATGAATATTCTCAAGAAATGGCACTTCCTTCTACCAAAGGAAGTCACGAAGAATGACCAAGGTTTGTTTTGGGAACAAAGGCTGATTATGCAGAATACTTGTAGAAAAAATTAATAAATTGAAGTGTGTCTCTTCTGGAAGAAGGTGGGAGAGATGGCAGGGGGAGATGCAGAAGGGGGCAATTAATGGTTCTGCTCAGATTTGACAGGTTCTGGAAAAAGCCAAATAAAAAAAGTGATGTTTTTCTCCATTTCAGCTGATCAAAATTATTAGCAAAACCATCTGAAGCACCTTCTGGTGGAATTGTCATCTTGCTGAGTTTAGTTTGTAAAACATCCTGCCAGACATTAAAAAAACTGTAAGCATGCCAGCACATAGGCTCAGAGCACTGCTTCTCTAATTGATAGACCCTATAATTTTCTTTTTTTCCTGAAGACCATGGCTGGATACCTCAGCCTCCTAAGTAATTTAATGTAGCATCAGTCTGAATTTTTTAGCACTAGTAGCATTTGTTTAAATTAGATTTTTCTCCTCTTTTCTTTCTTAAGGTGTAGACAGGAGATTAACAGCCTTTGGTTCATAGTGTGGCTAATAATGTCTTTTTCTGACTTTCCTGCTTTAAAAAAAATCTTTACTGTTGTGAAGACATCAGATATTAATACTGCTACAGCTTTAATAGACAGTCCACCAGTTGCTGATGAGATGTTTCAAGGATGGTTTGCAGTGCCTTGTATAGGTGATGATAGGTGAGTATCAGTAGCTTCATTGTCAGAGGTGTGAGGCAAACCCCAGATTGTGTCTGAGTAACCAGTATATATATTCTTTTACTAGCATATATAGTGGGACATCTAAATTAGACTGTACAGAGTGTATCAGTTCCATTGTAAAACAAGACAGAGCTGGTGCTCATCGAACATGAGTTGCTTAGAGCTGCACTGTAACATCAAATTGTAAAATCTCTGTGGCGGTGAGTGCCAATTCCTTCTCCTGCCATGATGTTTTGTGGGTGCTGGGCTCTTTGCAATGATGTGCTGCTCAGAGGGAGAAGGAATCTGTTCTATCTGCCTCAGGACTGATTTTCATGATGTCCTACCTCATAGGCAGAGAGAAAGCAGATGTGGTGTTATCAAGTTCTTTGGAAAGTCCTAGAGTCCTATTTGGGAATTTCATGGACGGTTTTAACAACTGCATGCTAACTCACATGCATTTCAGTTTTCTTCACTGTCATTTTCAAGATTCAGCAGCTGAAGATTTAGAAAGGTGATTCCATGAATTCTTTGCTTCTTTTTAGGCCTTTATCTCTGTGGATGATATCTCTATGGCACCATTCTGGGGTTTAGAAAAATAGGACAGCCCTAGCTGGATGCTACAAATGGACTAGTTTTCTCTGTGTGGATGTACCATGTTTTTAAATATGAAGTCACAAGCAGTGTTTCACTTGTACTTCTTTCTAGATGTCTGTGTTTCATCTTATCCCAACCAAAACCTGTCTTCTTCCAGACTGGAGCATACCCTGCTCATGTAGTCTTCCATGCCAGATTTTAATGCCCTTGCATTAGTTCTACTGCGTACAAATACCTGAAGTGTTGTCAAATGGAACTCAAATTCCACAGCTGCCTAAGGTGCTGACAAGTGAATCCTGACAGCTTTTTCTTTTGTGAAAGCTGCAACAAGTCAAAATTGAGGTTTTGCATTTTCTCGTGGTACCCCAAAGGGTAAAAGAGTTGTGGAGGAACTGTCATTTGATGGGAGAAAGATTGCTTCCTGTATTTTTACCCCTTGGCTTGGAAGGTCAGCTTTCCAACCCTGCAGACCTTAGCTGCTGTGATGGGCTTTTATAAATATACTCAAAAGAAAAGTGATGAGAACACAATGAGACAGCTGTGAAGTACAGTAGAAGTGAAAAGAAAATATACATTTTTATGAACTTTCCTGAACTAATTCCTTTTGCCAGACCACTCCAGACAGGAAGAAGCTGGCACAGTGGCAATCTGCATCTGAAGCTTCTGAGAGAAGAAAAATATTTCCTTGGCAAATGAAGCAAGAAACACAGAAAATTAAAGATTAATATGTTCATTTATATAGAAGCAGTAAGAACACAATAACATGAAATACAACCAAGGAGGATGCATTTAAAAGACAAAAGAGCCCTGGAAGGGAAGGTACTTAGCTTTGTTCAGAATGCAAACTCCAACATGCAGTTCTGGGAATTGGTGAATAGCACAGCTTAATGTTAAAAGAAATTACTTCATACCACAAGAAATATACGATCTGTGTCTTGAAAACCTGAAGGTACTTTCCTTTCTCTTTCTGCCAGGAGAGGAGTGGAACACTGAATCTACTTGAATGTAAGTAACCCTCTAGCTAATTGTATCTATCTGCTGCTAAACCTGAACAAAAATAGTGTAAGTAATAAACTGAATTCCTTTGAAATGGAATTCCTATCTGAAAACAACTATATCTATAAAAAAATAATAATGTCTTTATTCTTACATTCTCACTAATCTCTCATTGTGGAGCTATTTCCTTTGGAATGTGCAAATGTGCAATCCCTAACTCACTTCTAATAATGCTTGGGCATCATCAGTAATTTCTAGTCTTTGTGTTTTTTAAATCAGTGTGGTCAAATGTGGAAGGAGGCAGAATTGGGAATTTATCCAGACCAGGTGTCACCTGATATACCTCTCTGGAGACTGGCAACAAATTTTGCCTGTATTATTTTTATACATGAGCTGGTTCATGTGTGGCAGTGAGTTGTCTCACAGATTGCTTGTTTCCCTTCCTCATGTCAAAGCCCTCCTAAAAACAATTTTGGAATTTGTCATCCATTTCTGGTAAAAACATAGCCCAAGGTTTTCTCTAAATCTTTTTGGAATACTTTGCTTCTCTACATGGAAACTGTTCTGTTTTGGGGATGGATTCCAGTTGTTTATATTGAAAGCCTGACCTTTCAAAGGCAGTAGTTCCCAAAATATTGTTGGAAGCCAGTAAGAACTGCAGGTAACCAGTATCTCTGAAAATCAAATTTATGTTTTCTAAAAATGTACCCTTTGCCTGCAAGGAGGATAATGCTATTTTTGGCTGTTAAGCACACTGCTGAATTACCCTTGAAGGTTTGAGTTAGAAGTAAAATTGCAAGAGAGGCCCCAACAAGGAATGAGTAATTCATAAGTGAAATTAATTGCATGCTACAACACAGTAACTGTTAAACCACGGAACTTGGGCTTGCACTTGACACTCCTTGATTAACGAAGCGTACGGTGACCAATGGAATGAGGGACCGCAGGAGTGAGAAAAAACTATATTGAAATGCATTTGTGGTTTTGATGGATTCTTCACAGTTTTTTGCATATTGTCTTTGTTATAAGCTCTTTCAAGAGATTGTTGTCTTCTTACCCCTCTGTGTAATACCCGGTGTACTTGAATGTGGGAAGCTGACTACCTGTGGTAACATGAATTTCTTTTTATTAGTTATTTTGCTTACTTCATGGTAAAATGCGTCTTCCTTCTGCACTTCAGGGGATTTTTTTGATTATTTGACAAGTATTTATTAGACTAATTATTTAGACTCATTAGACTAATTATTAGCCTTGAAATTCCTGTTGCCCTGAAGAGCACTGAAAATGAAGGGAGCCATAGCAGACCTGGGTACTGGCAGGCACTGGAGTAGGCCAGGGCACAACAGACCATTGTGCTTATAGCTGAGGAAAAGAGATTGCTGTTCTGGACAGGCTCTCTGCCTCTTGCCCAGGGTTGATGATTCAAGATGTGGCCCTTTCCTACAACAGTCATTGCCTTGCTGCTTCCTCTTCATCATATTTGCTTGTCAAAAGCAAAACAGAGCCATCTGCCTTGGGTCTTTCCTTCATCTGTCTCTTTCAGTCCTGTTCTTCTGATGTCTTCCCCCTTCCAGCGCAGACAATGCTATTTGCTGCACTCTTCTAATAAGGGTCATACTTGCAATGTTCAAAGCCCTGGAACCAGATGTCTGAGTCCTGCACAGGTACTAGGGGACCCACTAAATCACTGTAGGTCAGCTGGGTTTCACAGCTCGGCAGGGGCTTTTATATTACATGGAGCTTTCAAGGGGACACAAATAGTAGACAAGGATTTCCTTTACACTCTCCCCTAAACTCTCACCTTCAATTCCTTTTTTTTCCCACTGTACCATCTCCTCAGATATTTATAGCTTCTACAGGCATTGTTCTCCCTCTTCTATTAATTTTCCCTCTACTTCTACAGAAACATCTGACAACTCATTAGAGAAGCCTACAGTCCGCTGTGTTTCCACGTTATCATGTTGCCTTCAACCATCCCATTAGTTTTTCTGAAAGACCATCAAGCTGGGAATGAAATGTACCGAGGAAGCGATTTCTTCTGGAAAACAATTTTATCCAGTTCTATGATGTTTAGCCACCAGAGTATTCCTTTACTTCATAGGCATGATAGTTTTCTGTGTATATGTATAATCTTGGTATGGTTTCTCAGGAGTGCTTGAGTTTCTTAATGTATTAATAGTCCCAAGTTCTTAAGTATCTAGATTGAAAGATGGACAAAGCATTTTGTATATCACATCACATTCCACTGGGAGCTTTTTTTTCCTAAGGAAACCTGCCTGAATGCATGGATAGCCCACGTAGGTCAGCAGCAAGCACTGGAGTGTTTAGCTTAAAACTGCATATTTTATTTCTACCTCCAAGACTTCTTTAGAGAAGTGCCAGGGGACATTATGTGCCCAACAGCTGATCATTTTGGTAGAACACCAGTCAAACATGGATCTGAACCTCTGGTGGCAAAAGGAATGGCATTTTCTCTCTTAGGAATGGCTGCCCATTCAAAAAGTGTAGCTTTCACTGCAGAACAACATTCATTAAATAAATTGTTCATAAATAAAGACATTGACTATCTGCTAAGAGTTTTCCATTTGTTTGTCTCCTTTGTTACAACCTGAAGATGATATCTTTGTCCAAACGGGTAAATTTCATACTCTGCCTTGTAGGTGCATTCCAGTAATGGGCAAGAACACACCTGCTGTTGTATCACAAGCAGTGACATGTTTCTAGTATATGATCTGCTGGCAAGGTAGTTAAGCCATCAGCCCTCAAAAGACTATTAGACTTGCATAACCACACACCTTAGAACAGATTTTGTGAGCATTACCAGTTAACTGTGTTTGTACCAGCTACAGTGCAGGTGTGATCTTTCTTCCCCTGTTCCTTGTGACATCCCAATGTCCAAAGGAGACCTTTGTCAAGAGAAAGGGTCAGGAACATTTGGTGGGTGGATGGCAAAGAGGGATTTTAGAATATCTGCTCCACAGACACTTGTCTCCAGAAAGTCCCAATTCCACATACACTTGCTAATCATCACCTGTGCCTTTGATATTCATGTAATACCTGATTTACTGTCACCAGCACTGTCATAGGATGCACTATCAAAAGTAGTGAGACTTTTATAATCTTTCCAACAAGAAGGTTGGAAAGGTTAGAAAAGAAGGTTGGAAAGAATTAGTGTCTCATTGAATGAAGCAATTCCTTCATTTCTGGAGGCCTGGGTTTTTTTTTCTTTTGTCTTTGTGGAGTATCAGTCCAGTCTAAACACTGAAACAGAGTGGGTGAATAAAACTTCAACAGATCATTCAGACTCTGCAGAAATTCAGGGCAAGCCGTTGCTGCTTAGTTCTGTTTCCAGAACAAGGTTTTTGAGAGCAGTCAAGTTCAGCAATTACTATTTTGGAAATTTAAACGGATCACTAAAATACATTAATCTTTTTTTGCTTCCTCTTCATCAAAGTATTTGATTGCCATTTGATGGCTGGAGGACATCACAGTGAGAAACCCTTTGCCTCTCACTGCTGCATCCTTTGCAAAGCAGTAGCTGAGTTCAAGACCTGCCCCAGAATCCATGACTAGTTTCTCCTTTTGAGAGGCTGAGTGGTGTTAAGAGTTGTACATAGCTTGCAAAGGGCATACACATGAGTGATACCAAATGGAATTGAACTATTTCTGAAATGCCTGAGTACCTCTGGTGCAGAGCACAGTTCTTTTAAGAATTAGGGCATGCTATTAGTCTACAGTTCTTTGCTGTGTCAAAAAAGGACAAGTCAGTAGATTAATTATGTAAAACTTGTATTGAGTTTTACTTCTTATTAATGATGAGGATAGCATGTGTAGACATTTATTTTTACCTTCAGAATTTCTTCCAGTTGGCCTATTTTACCAAACTTAAGACTCAGTCCATTGTTTGACTTTTTTGTCCTTATCAACAATCCCGACATTTTATTGATGAGATATAAATATGAAAGGGAAGACTCTACAAGCTCAAACTCAGAAAAAGAGCTTCTTCCACTCCTTCAACTGTTTGTCCTCCCTACCCTACAAAACATAAGCAAGCACTAGGAGAGAATTAATCAACAGCAAACCAAATTATATAAAGAGAGACATTACTTTTCACCTCTCCTTTTTAGAAGGGTAATTGAAAGAGACAGAAGTCAACTAAATTTAGTATACTAAAACAATGTACAGTACTGTGAGTACCTCAACCTAATGGATCAAATATAGTTCTTCAAATCCTTCCCATTGCAAATCCAAGGAGAGAGAATTACAAGAGGCTTTATTTTCAGAGTTGTTAGTCAGTTAACTTTAAAATAATTTCCAAAGAGAAAAAGACATCCTTAATGCTTTATAATGTGTGGATTCAGGTTGGAATATTTTTGTTCTGCAGAAAGTTTTCATCACCAGAATCTCTTTCCTTCCTTGCTCAGACATTTAAAACCCACATTCAGACCTGTCAAGTCTTATACTTGGAGAATGAGACTCATTCGCTTGATTTCTGTCTCACATGTTTCTGCAGATAGGCAAGATATCAGTCAGACAGTAGATTCCCATTACAACTAAGCCAATCCAATGGGTACATGAGGTCAGTAGCATAGTCCCATTTTCTTTTGCTGCTCCCTGCTTAGGTGTTCCTGCCCCCTCTGCTGTGCCAGCCTGCAGTGAGCTAGTTAAACCCACCAAGTATACAACCCTTTTTTAAAACAGCCCTTGAGATTTTTCTTCATTTGTTTCCTGAAGTAAATTTCAAAGCCCTTTTTTAACTAAGAAGTAACTCTATAATTTAATACTTTAATATCATCTGTTACTGGGCTGGATGTAAATGATTCAGGGACTGGCTAAAAGCAGCTGTTGGGCAGATCTGAATACCTGCCCTGTCCCAACAGTTCCTCCCACCTTTCTCAGAAATTCCCTTCTGTCTTTAAACAGTGGAAAATTAGCCAAGTATCTGATTAAGCTGCATCATTGTGCCTTATCACTGATACTTTCTGATTGAGAAATACACATAATAAGTGGAACGTGAAAGTCAGTTATGGAAAACAAACTTTTGCAGGCCAAAAGGAGAAACAAAAACCATACAATTGCCTCCAACATTGCTTCTGGTAGTAGAGCCTCAGGCCTCACCAGGTGTCGTCCCTCACCCTGGCTCCTGCACAACGTTCTGCTGCTCTTGTCACCAGTTTAGTAGGTCGCAGGGTTTACTCTAGAATGTCCATTTCAAGCTATTAGCTTTGTAATCAGAAGAAGTGTTGGGTTGGAATATGATGAACTGACTTAGAACAATTTTCAGGACTATCAAGATGCACATGCTAGCCCTGTGACTCCAGGAGACATGCACTGGAAGTTGAATGATTGGCAGGGACAAGCTGGAACCAGTTTGCTCCTAGGCCACCCTGTATGGGTCACTGTATTATCATAAAGCTATGCATAAACAATAGGTGGATTTGATTTTTCATGGAATGGGTTACCAGTAAGTCTATGAGGTGTAACATTAAACAGAAACAAAATACACATCCTTCCACGTAAAAGCAGTGGTCCCCAGGCAAGTCTCTTTGTGTTGGAAGGGTAATGAGAGCCTTCAACATTTTAGGCACTCGCCTGAAATGTGCATGTAGAAAGCTTTGTGTGTTGTAATTATGAAGGGAAGGTATTCTTCCCAGTAGTATATTACCTGTTTGGGAGAAAGAGAAATTACAAAGAATGTGTAGTGTAAAATGAGTCTTGATGTTTTAAACAGTATTGACTAGGGCCTCTAAAGAATTCCATGGGCTACTTGATAAAGTAGAAAGAGACAATAAAAAATTTTCTACATACTGGCTTTGCAGGAACATGTTCTATATTGGATTGTTTCATTCAGTGCAGCAACAGAGTATACAAAACTTTTGGGATCAATAATGTTTTTGTACATCTTTCTTCTGAAGATCCCAATCTATTTCACAGGCGTTGAGCATCAGTAGGAGGAGCTCATATCTAGGAACTAGGTACTCTTTTCCTTTAAAGAAAGAGAAACAGGTGAACAGAAACACTGTTCAGCTAGCTCAGCACAATATGCTAAGTCAGGTACTAAGCTGCATATAAAATCCCCAGCCATCTCATGTCATTTCATCTCCTGGTCCTTCATACAAGTCCTGAAAAGTGTTTGTTCTTGATTCATTTCCCTACTAAATTATTTAGGTACAATGTTAAGGCCTCATGAAGTCCATTCAGTCAAATCTAACGAGCTATCTATCTGCAGCAGAAACTATACAGGTTCTTCTCTAAACTCCCTTATATGCCACAAATGAAGAGCAGTGTGAGTATATTCTGGGCTATTTCTTTTGGCCAGTTGCTTTTAAATATGAGAGGTTGCACTGAACTAATCTTCTGGCCTCTGCTGGGCTGGGAATTACATTAATCACCTTAAGATGGAAAATGTATGCGCTGCACCAACCAAGCGTTCTCATGGCTGCCAATTTCCCAAAGCCCTTTAACAGTTAAAATATAATTACCTGTGTGGACATGAGATGGTTGACTGAATAGGTTATGTCATCAACTTAATTATAATGCTAGCACTCTGTAGGTGTTATGGAGGCCAGAATTTCACACATTTCACTCCTGGCATGCACAGGAGAATCCTCAACTGTCACACCATGTGCCTGTGAGTATCATCCAAAGGCTTCTTGAACTCTGGCAGGTTTGATGCTGTGACCACTTCCCGGGGAGCTTGTTCCAGTGCCCAACCACCCTCTGGGTGAAGAACCTGTTTCTAGTATCCAACCTAACCCGCCCCTGAAAGAACTTCAGTCCATTCCCTTGGGTCCTGGTCACCACAGAGAAGAGATCAGTGCCTGCCCCTCCTCTTCCCCTCACAAGGAAGTTGTTACCGCGATGAGGCCTCCCCTCAGTCTCCTCCAGGCTGAGCACACCTAATGCCCTCAGCTGCTCCTCATACAGCTTCCCCTCAAGGCCCTTCACCATCTCCATTGCCCTCCTTTGGATGCTCTCTAATACCTTAATACCTTTCCTTTCCAAAACTACACACAGTATTCAAGGTGAGATTACCCCAGTGCAGAGCAGAGGGACAATCACCTCCCTCGACCAGCTGGCGATGCTGTGCCAGGACACAGTTGTCCCTCCTGGCTGCCAGGGCACATCATGTGCAAAGCAGTATGGGCTGCAGGAAGGCCAGGGCATTGTGAGGCCTGGGGTGGCACTGGGAGATGACAGATTGTGTGCTCATTCAGATAGCTGTGGGGCTCTGCAGGTCCCAGGAGGAGTGATCTGGAGGACTACAGTGAAACAATCAGGAATTTGTTGTTCAAGGGAAAAATTCTTTTAAAACACAGAAGAAATCGTCTTCATGTGTGATACAGTTTCAACTTAGCTCCACCTACAAGTCCATAAAGGCACTTGAAGCTTCCCAGCTTAGGCCCCATAAACACCCACTAGACCTACACCACAGCTCTGGCTGAGAGACTGCCAAAGCTTTTAAAATTTTATAAAGTTATAAACATATATAAACTATATACGTACACTGGAAACAATCCAGTTTTGAGAAGCATCTGAGAAGGCATGTGGTAAACACAAAGTCGGTAACTTTTATATAACATAAAAGCTACTGGTTTGTCTCAGAACTACAGATATCTGACCACAGTGGATTTGGAAAGCTGGCTGGCGTGGCTTAAGGCAGACCTATTTCTGTGCTGGAGAAGAGATTTCACAAGGATTTGAGGGATTTGAAGGAGAAGTAGTATTCCCCTTTAGCTAAAAGTGTCTCTATGTCTCTGATTGCCTTATGGAGCCAACTACACTAAGTGCACAAAATATGCAGTTTTCAGCCAGGGCACAACTGAATCTGAGCAGAGTCAATAGATTGCCGTTTTCTCCTACCATGTTAAATCTCTTCAATTTATAATTTCTTTTTCCTTATACTTTCGTGCTCTGCTACTGCTTGTAAACCTACGAGCTGTACCCAGTTCAAGCCTCCTTCTCCACAAAGAGCATTCACAAAAATGTAGCTGTGGGCTTTTGTCCACATAAAGACATTTCAGCCGTGGGTGCCTCTGTTGTTGCTGAACCCTTTGAGCCTTCTGTGCCCCATTTCAGACAAGTGGTGTGTTTATTTAAAAAATCTTCACACATATTCAGGGCTTACAGCCAGGATTTACAGCCACTCGCAACCATAGCCATTTTCACCCGCTTTGTGACAACAAAGAAGAGGAACTTAGTGCTTCTAAGTGGGTAAGAAAGGAGCTAAAAACTGTTTTCAAAACAAAGGCAACCTTTAAGTAAGGGAGTTCTCACTGTTCCATCAGAAAGAAGATAGCTCAGTGTTGGGTTGGCCCAAGGCCTGGAGTCAGACTGCAGTCCCCCTGGATGTTGCCAGGAGCCTTTCACTGCTCACTTGTCATTTTCGGAAGTTTGTTTTTAAAAGATTATTTGTACTCTCACACTTCTCATCTTCTTGCTTCTTCACTGCATTAGCTCTGAAACAGTTAACAAGGGAATGAGCTACAGAGCCTGGACACTCATGAAGAAAAGGGATCTCAAGGCTGGGAAGGGCTGTAGCCCGTTATGAGGGGCTGGGCTGAGTATGGGCACTGCCAGCTGGATAAGCCACCTGGGAATACAGTTTCAGAGGCACCGAGCCTGAAAGAGTAACCGATGGCTCATCACACCCCCTGCTTTTGCCCTTTCGGCAGGGCTTGGAAGGAGCCTCTTGAAGTATCTGAGGGATGCCGATTCAGGAGTGGGCTGAGCACCGTGCCATGGGGGGGCAGCATTGCTCAGACACACAGCCCGACGCCTTCCAGCCTTATCCTGCACACATCCACCGACGGGCTGTTCCTTCTCTGAGGACCCCTGCACAGCCCCTATCTCATGGGGCCCACTGTCCCCATCATCAGCCCGGGACACTGTAGGGAGCCAGGCTCACGAGGGAAGCGCTGAGCCCGTGGTCAGCTTCAGCTGCTCACCCATCCCTCTACAAACTCTGCCTCTCTTGAGCTAGTTTGGTGGGTTTTTTCCCTTTTGTCTTCGAGTGTCTTCAAAAGATAATTACATGGAGCTGGGGCCGTTTGCTCAAGTTACTTTTAATTCCCATGGTGGTTGTAATGAAGTGTGTACTGCACATCCATTTTACTAAAGTAGTGTATAAGGACACACTTGACTTGCTTTTCCTCTGCAGATGAGAAAGGACAGATCATTAAGAAAACAGGATCACTACCTTATTGGAGCCTTCAAACACATCCCCCAGCCTGACTCCTTTGGAAGAGATGCAGACTGAGTCTCTGAAACCTACTGAGGTCTTTGGTAAAGGGCCTTAAAATGCTTCCTTTCCCCCTCCAGGTCGGTGCTGCTCCAAGCATCATTGTAAGTTTTATCTCAAAGCAGACAGTCTTGCTTGTGAATGGGAGGAACATCCACCAGAAGAAACGAGGTATAAACATCCTGTACCGATGAACAAAACAATTTCTGAAGGTTTCCACTTTGTAATAATGCTGGCAGGTGCTGCTCCCACATGATTCAGGCTGGGATTGGAGATTTGGCTGTTTAGGCGTTGGCTGGTCTACCACATGCTGAGTGTGCAAAGTGCTGGTAGAGGATAGATATTTTCTCACTCAGTTCCTCCTTTCCCAGTTCTTGACTGCACAGAAGTTGCAGCATGTACGTGGATGCATGCTTATTTATTATTTCAAAAAAAATTGCCTCTTTGGAGCTCTTCTCCATGGAAGCACTATCCTGTGGTCCCTAACAGAGGAACTGACAACAGGGATTTAAAACAAGCCCTTCCTGTATGTCCAAAGAGTACTCTCCTCAGCAAGAGTGCATTTTGAAACTGAGATTACACTGAAGCTTTCAAGATAGATAAATTTTATACAAAGTAATCGCACAGTTTTGTGTTTAAGATATACATTCAAGATTCTGTCTTTGATCTAAGAAATGCTTATTTCCCAAAGTGGAACAGTGTCAATAGGAGATATTTGTACCTCAAATAACTTTATTGCTTCAGGGCTGGGGTGCTGTCCTGGGAGACTGAAAATAGGGCTGTTCTGTTCCAAGTGATCTATCTAAGCATTGCAATTTGTGAATAAAAGTCAGAGGTGAAAGGGAAATTTAGCATCAGCAGTTTTGTAAGGATTTAGATTTTAATTTTCTCTGGTTTTTTCCCTTTTTTTTTCTTTCCTTCTTTTACTTTTTTTTTAAAAAAACAAAAATACAAAAAATACAAAAAATATTGCTGTCACAGAAAACACAAAAATATATTTGGGCTGGATCAATCTTATTTTCTTCTTTTATTTTTTTAAATAATATTCTTAAATAGGCTTATAGGGGTTTATGCAAAGATTCATTGAACAGAAACCTGTCCATAATTTTACAGTGCTTTGGTCACTGGGCTTGGCATGGTCTGTCAAAGCTTTGATTAACATGACAACGTTATGACAAAATTTTGTCTGTGGTGAGCAACCCAACATCCTTTGCTAGGAGGAAAGGGATTTATATTGTTTTTTTCATATCTACAGAGGGATACAGGCACCAGGAAGGGATAAATTCCCAATACTTGTTGATAATTTACCTTTGTGTTATCCTGCCATCTTTCATTTCTTCCCCCAGATTTCCTAATGTCACGACACACTAGGTTGAAAGTATTAGGTTAGAGGTAACTGGGGACTGAAGCTCTTGCTTCTAGGAACAGAGACATCACTTGACATGTAAATGTCCCACCACTGATAAGGTTTTGCTTCACTGTTCTAGGGTATTTGTAATCATGCTGTACTCTGCTACATTTTCATGGTAAGGAAAATATATTCTCCTTTAGGAATTACTGGGTTCAATCCTTTGCTCTATGTTAAACAGATAGTAGCTCAGATTTTAGTGGGCCTTTAGCCCTTAAAGAATGTCAGCTACATCTACTACTCTGAGTTAAAAAGTTGCCACTGCTGTATTAAACCTTTTGAACTCTTGATTATAATGAAGAGATCATACGGAAAAGAGACAAACAGTTAATTTTGCAGTCTCTGAACTCCCCAAAGAAGGTTTTCCTGTGGTGAGGTCTCAGGAGGAACAGTAAGCAGAAAGTGATTCCTGTGATGTTTAGGCTTGTGGTTTGCTGCTTTACAATGTGACACATAAATCGGCTGACAAAAATGTTTATTTTTAGCTGATGAAGCATCTGCACTTCTTTGAGATCTTGCAGTGCAGTCCAATGCTGCATTGTTTTGTTCTGCCACTGAGAGCTGATTTCTTCTCCACATTCCCCTATGACAGCCTTAAATGCCTTTATTTTGCCATGATGCATGATAGATATCAGTCTACTTTCTTTCCTTTCTCACTGTATCTCAACTTGAACTGAGCTTTTGGTGGGCTCACCCCATGCTTCCCTTAGTATCACATTTAAGGCGTCCAGATGGGGTGACAGAATGGAATAAGACACCAGCCCTCCATCTGTTAAAAAAAAAAGAAGAAAGGGGAAGAAAAAAAAAAAAGAAATACAAGGTTTTATTGTTCTTTAAGTAAGAACAGATACAGCCTGTATGTCAAGGCCAAACTATATGCTATTAAATCTATCCTTTGAAGACTTCCATTGGGCTGACCAAGGACAGATGGTAAACTGTTATCATTTGATATGGGATTAGGTCAAGTCGAAGTTCAAGTTTGGAGGTAACAGTGAGAGTCTCAGTTCAGCTGTCAAATGTGTTAGTTTATTTAATGAATAGCACATAGTCAGCATCTTTGCTACTGTTCTGCTAGTTTAAACATTGGGAGACTTATTTAGCCATGGCTCTCTACACTATTTAAAAGTATAAAATGGCAAATGTATCCATACAATCTTTATTCTCTCGGAGAAGAAAAGAGTTTAGGTGTAGGATGTACCAGCTTAAAATGTATTGTAATTTTTATTTATTTATTTTTTTTTTTTTTAGTTTTTACCTGGCTCATATATTTCCATCCTTTGCCTTTGTGTTTCCATTTTCTTTGCATATGCGCTAAACCCACAATATTCTCATTGGAAACATTGATTACTAGTTTCAGATGTAGGGAAGACTGTAGCAGCATTTCATTTCTTACACTTTCTTTTCACACCCAAATAATGAATGAAGACCATTGACCGTGAAGCTGAAATGCTGCATACGTGTCAGGCTGTCTATACTTTAAATTTGGCAGAGGAAATGAACTTGCCTTAGAAACAATCTAACCAAAACATGTTTAGAAACAGCTTTCGCAGAACTGGCTGATGTTTGCCATATGACACATGCAATGGACATTAGACATAATTTGGAAGCAAGCAAAGCAGTTAAGCATATGCCAGTTGAGGAGCTGAGACAAAATGAACTTTCAAGATCTGGTCATAATCTTACACAATAATCCTGTGTCAGCTTCATGGTTTAATAATGTGCAGGGCTTATATAAGTTAAGGACTGATGGGATGAGCCTTTTCTGGCAAAGTTAGAGCTAAAAATGCTCAAAATAACTTCCTACAGAACAGCTCTTTTT
>VXAY01004929.1:2253691-2328661 GCA_013399855.1 Oxyruncus cristatus | reverse complement strand
AGTACAAGATGTTTTGATTAGCCCTCTGAGGCTTTACTTCGCTTCAATGGGCAACATCTTTCTGCACCTCACCATCCTCACAGTAAAGAATTTCTTCCTTATATCTAATATAAACTTGCCTTCTTTCAGTTTGAAGCCATTACCCCTTTTTCTGTCACTACATGCCTTTGTTAAAAGTAAGTCCCCCTCCAGCTTTTTTGTAGGCCCTCTTTAGGTACTGTGAGGCTGGTACAAGGGGTCCCTGGAGTCTTCCCTTCTCCAGCTGAACAATCCCAACTTTCTCAGCCTGTCTTCACAGTAGAGGTGCTCCAGCCCTCTGGGTATCTTCATCTCCTCTGGACTCACTCCAACAGCTCCACATCCCTCTTATGTTGTGGCCACAGAGATGGACACAATATTGCAGATGGGGTCTCAAGAGTGGAACGGAGTGGGGGAATCACTCCCTTGACCTACTGGTCACACTTGTGTTAATGCAGCCCAAAACACTTTTGGCTTTCTGGGCTGCAAGTGCACGTTGCTGAATCATGTCCAACCTCTCATCCACCAGCACCCCCAAGTCCTTCTCCTCAGGACTGCTCTGAATCCGCTGCTGCCCAGCCTGTATTTGTGCTTGGGATTGCCCTAACCCTGGTGCAAGACCTTGCATTTGGCCATGTCGAACTTCATCAGGTTAACACAGGTCCAGCTCTCAAGCCTGTCCAGCTCCCTTTGGATGCAATCTCCTCCCTCCACTGTATTGATGGCACTGCACAGATTGGTGTCATTGGCAAACTCGCTGAGGGTGCATTTGTTCCCACTGTTCATGTCACCAACAACGATGATAAACAGAATATCTCCTTGCCTGGTTGATTAATTAAATCAGCAAGCTGTAAACATATATAAAAGTATTAGATAACCTGTAGCAGAAGGAGGGGCAAAAGAGGAAAAGAAATAGGACAGAGGAGGGAAATGGGGCAAGATCAGAGCAGAAATACACACCCAGCTCCCTGATGTCCCCTGGGGAGACCACACCAGGGATCCCATATGCCTTCCCCTCTTTCTTAATTCTTAAGATCCTGGAGATATTGATAACTTTTACCTGTACTCCCTTTCTCATTAAGAGGCACTTTCTAGCCATCAGTGATGAGTAACATTCCATTCTGTATGGTTAGCCTACGTTTTTCCTTCTCTAGAACAAATTATACCTCTCTGCACTCAGCTGGACCTTATTTATGGGAAAGGACCTCACATTAGCCTTATCATCTGTTAAAGCTTTGGGATGATGAATCAGAACTCAAAAGCTATTGGCTGGAAGGAGTTATTTAGTGAAATGAGTTTCAAAGTTGATCTATTCATAGAAATGTACCAGATCACAGCTCAGAACTAATGTCATTTCTGCTCCCTTTCACCCTGAATATCTGCTTCCCTTAGCATACTTCTTCAAACTTATACTTTACTAACAAGAACTAAATTTATATTTTTAAGGAAATCAAAATTTCTAATCCTTATGTTCTTCTAGCAGCTGGTGTTTTTGGCACTGGGCTCACACAAGAAATCTATTGCTCTGAACTGGGATCTCCAGAGACTCACTACAGTGCCCAGGCCACTAGACTTGTCTCTCCCTTGACAGGAAACTTGGTAGCTGTTTTTCTTTTGCTAAAAACCTCTCTGAAAACAAATTTTATTCCCACAGGGTAATTTCCATGGTGTTTTTTTGTTTGTTTGTTTGTTTGTTTTCGTTTTTTACTAAAACTTTCAGGTTTTTATTTTTTCTTTGATCTTTGAAATCTCAGAGGAAGTTTTTCAGCAGTGGTTTGAAAGAAAGCCCAGGTGCCGGTGAATGATGGGGGTGTGGGTGAGCCCTGGTCACACTGTTTGCTTTCATGTCCTATTTTTTTTCTTTTTTTTCTCTCATAACTTTGCAAATGTTGCTCTGTTTTGCTTTTTTTCAGGAACCATATTTTGCTTCCCACTGATATGGTTTTCCAATTGAAGTGGAGAATCAGCCAGCAAAGAAGGCATCCCAGGAGCGTCTTAGGACCATGCTAGGACCCTAAAACTCAGAAATTCAGGTAAGAAACAAGGGAACGCTGTAATTTCCTCTACTAGACATGCAAATATATCTGGTGCTGAGCCATTTACTTCGAACCTGTGCAGACCTTATGTATTTTATCTCTACTCACTTAAGTAAATTCAGAGGATCAGCAACTAAATACACTTCTCTGTGGCTTTTTGAAACTGAGGGTGGAGCAAGTATACTTAGGAAGGTTAGACAATATATTTTTTGAGCATGTAAAAATAATAACAGTTTGCATAAGTCCTTACTGAAAACCTAATTTTACCTTGGCAAGCTGACTTTGTAGTATAGTTGCCTGTGTATTTTTGTGGTTAAATAATTGGCCTTCTTTTGTAAAATTTGTCTTAAGTGTTTCAGAAAGGTGGAAGAATCCACTTTTCTGAGAATGGAAACATGTCAGCACTGTCTTTCCACGCTGCCGTTGAAATTAGTGACTTTGTCATCTTCTTTTACGTATCCACCCTCCTGACCTCACAGAAAGAGCTGTGACATATAATTCCTGCAGTGGCTTAAACTTCATAGGAACTCGTGCTTACTCTTTAAACCTGCAGATACTGTGAACTCTGAGATACAATCAAGGTTAATTTCGGTATCCTAATGCCTTGAAACTGATACTTATGGGGGCAGAAATCGGTTAACCCGGTCACAACAAGAGCACAAGTCAACTATTAGTGTCACGTGCAAGCTGGTCTTTGCATATGGACAGAATTGCATTAGGGGACAATTGAATGCTATCAGTTTAGACCAGGGACTTTGCAAAGCAGATAGCCTTTAGAGCTATTGTGGTTTTTAAACATCAGGTTAATTGAGAACTGCTGTATATTTAATAGGGGGGCCTTTGGGATATGACTACAAGGACCCTTTGTTGTTCAGCAGTACATTAGGCAGAAACTGCAATTTTGAAATGGTCATAAAAAATCCCAGGAGGCATAATCATTAATGGGACACTAAGCTTCAATTAAGGGCATGGCCCAAAAGGCCAAGGTGAAAAACATGGTCCTTAGCATCCGTCTCAGCGGATCACTCTGATCCATCTGCTTGATTTCATCTGCAGAAACATAATTGCAAATAACAAAATATTTACTCTGAACAAAGCCCCATACTCCTTGTTGTCTGTAATGTAAATAGGGAAAAAACTCCCTGAAACCAAAGGTCTTTCAAATCAAATTTACCAACTACCCTAAAACAAGATTAGAAAGACAAGATAGCTGCGTATCATAGCTAAAAGTCCTGATGCCTTTCACCTTCGCAGGGTTTCATGACTCTTGCAGTCCAGCCCCCTAAACTTCACCTTACGTCTCTTTAATGTTAGATTGAGCATCTCCGTGAGTTTATACACAGAAACTGTGAAGGACTTCCCCCCATGACTCTGTTTAAGTTTTATTCCTGGATTTTTGGGTTCTCTGAGTTCTATGAGACAAGCTACCCAGTTTAGTCAGTGTGCTAGTTACTTTACAAATGAGTTTCTGGGTCTTGTGGCCTGCTTCTGGTCAAAGACTGCAATTCTGCATCAGATAGACATGGATTTTCTGAAATGCCATAAATATACATTTTCAAAAACATTGGGTCCTGAAAGCCCAGCTAAGAATCCATCATGAGTGGTGTCTTTTGTAAATTTTAACCATGATTACTTTAAAGAGCCTTTGCAATTAAATTAGTAAGTAAATAATCTGTGGCTACATGTGAATATCTTCCACTGTTTTAATCTGCTTATAATACAAACCTTGCACTGACAGTGCCCAGAGATAACCTAGTTGTTTTCCATCTATGCAGACCATTCGAGTGGGATATTAATTAATATGACACTATGGAATTCAGTTTAGTGAAGTACCACAAATAAGGAAATTAATTTCAATCATTGACAAACTTGTCAATTTAGTTGTATTGATTTTTTGATACCTCTACAGCACATGGCAAAGTTCATACATTGTAAAATACATCATTATTATTGGCTCACTCGGCTAGATGTAAGTGGACTGTTATTTTTTTCAATAAATTGACATTCTTTAAGTGTATGAAAATGCAAAATTATGTGACTTTTGTTACTATTTTTAATACAGCATCAATTTATTATCTGTAATGGTGATCTCTCAGTTGTTTCCCAGTGCCTTAAAGACATCTGGTCTCAGACCGACCTGGAAACAACAGTTTCTTGGGTTGGTAAAATTTAGCAGAAGAAAAGCAGATGAATCTGGCCATTAGAAGTCATTGGCCTTGAGCTTGCTGGTGGGAGCTGGTATTCTTTGGACGTTCTGGATCCTCCTGGGGTTGGTGCGACTGTGGGCCCTGGTATGAGAGATGCTGCTAGAACAGGGAGTGTGAATCCCTCTCTTGTCATCTCAGGCAGGGCTGTGGTGTCGAGCTGAACACAAACCAAAGCCCTCTTTAAAAGAGCACAATCAATTGCAGAATGCTCAATCTCTACAGTGTTTAAGAAGTCAGTGTCCAACACTGTATTTTGCCTTTGTCAGACTTTTGTGATAGAAAATCAAAAAAGCAATTGTTGTTCTTCTGAGTCTAACTCCGGCAAAAATAAATTGAAGGTGTTCTGATTAAGTTTCTGATTTTGGTCTGTCTCTTCAGAGGATATAGAGCAGCAGAAAACCTACATTTCGCTCCTGCCTGTAAGTTTCCTGCTTTTTAAATGCAATACTCTCATATTCCCACCTGAGGTCATTAGCCACAAGGTAGGTTAAAAAAAGTTTGAAGGATGGATGTAGCTGCACACAAACCCCAGCAATCTGCACTCATGTTTATGCTGATGCATCTGAAATTCATTGCGTTTCTCTGCTAAAACTCAAGACTACAGAATGTAGTGCTAGTCTAAATTTTCAAATAGAATTTTTATACTGAGGAGTGCCTGTAATAGAGGAGGAAAAGCATGTATTTCTGCTGAAATGCAATTGCTTTGCATTTCAGCATATGAGACAGTAATAGCTGAGGTTTGGTTTTGACTTTTTTTGTTTGTTTCTTTGTTTTTTGTTTTGTTTTTTTCTTTGAAGTATCCCTAAACATTTTTTCAAAGCCAGCAAAATACACATGAACTTCTGAGACAGCGCTAATATGTGAGGGAGGAAGGAAAAATAATTAGAAAACTAAATTCTAAACATGTGAGGCTGAAAAAATTTTTTCAAACATTAAGTGTACAGTAATGGAACCAATATTCCCTATAGGAGAATGCATTTAATTATTGTCAAGAACTATTCAGTGAATTTTAGTCCTTCAGGTAGTTAGAGTCTTTCTCTACATGACACTAATGTTTGAAAAAATCAAAATACAAGTTTCTGTGGAATTCAATTTCAGAAACTTCTCATTTGGTCAAAATTTAAATTTCCTGACATTTGCCACGGAAATACTAGAGCTTTTACATTGGTAAACTTCATAAACAATCACAGCAAAGAAAGAAACTCTGCCAGAATCCCCAAATTGAAATTCATTTATCTCAGCTGAAATTATTTAGACCAGTTCTAGCAGTAGTAAGTCTTAAGCATGATAGTGAAGTGTCCTCTTTTACCAAAAAAATTATTTACTTCCAGGCTGGAATTTCAAAGCTGCTTTGTATGATCAGCCAATGTTCAAGCCATCAAAATGGATTTGAACTCTTAGTTGCTCATTTAAGTCCTGTTCTAACAAGTTCTTCAGTAAAGAGGAAACTGAGGTAGAAATGGGCAGTGACTTGTTCCATCTTCTTGCACATGTTGAAGGTAACATCCATTTTCAGTCTTGGGCTTACAGTGTTTTTCCAGGATAATGTGCAATGCTATATTTTATCTTTAATAAGGGAGAGTATTTGCTGTATCATTCCTTAGTAGGGGTGTTCAGATTTAGCTGTGACAGGAGTAGCTGCAGCAGTTTCTTTAGTTGTCACAGTTAAATTTGACAGGGATCGTGAATCAGAGCCCTGAGGTGACGTAATTTTCCAAGAGGGAAAGACTGCTGGGTGATCACTTCTTTGCCAATGAGTGAATTGCTGCTTTTGTGTGTTAATACAATGAGGTGCCTACAATTAGTCAGTCCAAGGACATTATCTATTGACCCAGATAGCAGATTGGGCTCCAGGTCATCTGATGTTACTTCATTACAAGGCTCCAATTATCTCCTTAATTTTTGCTTCAGGACCATAGGGGTAGGGATACCTCTCAGGAATGTTGTGAGGGATAATTAACGCTTGCTAGGAGCCTTAAAGAAAAAATGCTGGGAGAGCACATGGGCTTGGATTGCTGGTGACTTCGAGCACCTGACTCCCACTGAAACAATTACAGAGCACAGTTATGTCTCTGGGGCTCTCAGCATTAGTATTAGTCACCAGCTAAGGATGGGAAAAAGGGAAGTGATTCAGCCTGCTCTTGTGGATCTCTTGTGCCAGCCTTCAGGTAGGATGCAGCTTTCTGGAGTGAGAAAAAGACTAACACCTTTTTCCTTTCCTTCATGAAGAGTGGAGGGAGAAGAAGAAGGACAGCAAACTGAGCTCTCTTGTGTGATTGCTGATGTAAGAACCAAGGCAGAGTTTGACCTGTAGGATTTAGACACAACTTTTAAAATCTGCCCCAAAATTTCACTAGCTGGTTCTGGGGCCATGGTGCTGCAGTGGATGCAAGCCTGAGAAGGCACTCTGGCAAACTTTCCGGATGAAATCCTCACTACTAACTTAGGGACTCATGCAGAGCGAGGGTGAAGTTTGCTGGCAGGATCAGGGCCAAGACAGTTAAAGAAACCTGGGAAACAAGAGTGTGTGTAAGGGTACAATCAGCTGTTCGTGACTGAAGTGTGTTTCATGATGTGAAACTGCACTCAGTATCTAAGGCATATTTAAAGTGAATGCCACGTACTGCATTTGGCCTTCCAGCTATTAAACATCACCACAAAACAGTCAGCAGAGCAATGTCATCTAGATCACTTTGACACAATTGCAATACACAATTAACAGGCAATGAAGGACTTCCTAAAAGCACATGTTCGACACCCTGCTTTGTCATGGGTTTTTGTACTGTTGCAGGGATTAAAAAAAATTAAATGAACTTTGTGCCAATGCATATTATATTTGGACAAGGGACTAGATGAAATGATTAGAATAATAGCCTTAGAAAAGATCACATTTCCCTACTGTGCCAATGTATTTGACTGCATACGGCAACCCTTTTAGGCCACTGTTCACAGTGAATTGTAACAACTTCCAGCAAAGATCTAAGTTCTGCGTCTTTTGAATGGCAAATTATTAGAACTAGGTCAGGTCTAAGAAGAAATAACCATCTTTATTAACCAGAAATAACCAGCTTTATTAACATGAACTCCACTTTTAGGGTAGTTCACATGAACAAAGCTCTGCAAGCAAAATACAAATTCACCTGATCCTAATTACCATCCCTCAACAAAGAAGAAATGCATCCTTTATCATTGCTAAACAGTACAGATAAAGTGTCACCTGGCTTAAGGGAATCTCTTGGGGTTTTTCTGTGAGGTTCATCATTATTTCTCTGTTTTGAGATGAACTGAGAAATGAAAAGTAAGAAAGCTGGAACAAAAAAAATTTACCAGTATTTACATATCAATTTTCCTAGAAGGTATTTTTCAGAGGTGGGTAAAGTGTATCATTACGAGAATCAGAACAATTGATGCAGAAAGAAATATACAAAATGTGTAGATACATTACGCCAACAAGCATTTTCCTTGTTTGATTAAAGTATACCTGTAGCTCTCCAATGTGTTTTGTAATCTTTATACTGATATTTTCTGTATTTTAGGTCAGAACTGTTTCATGGGGCAGGAGCTCTGTGTAACACTCACATCAGACGGTGGAGGCAAGTTGGTTATGGACGTCTTGTACTTATTCCCTGCTTTATCACCTCCTTTGCCCCAGCAAATCTTTTCCTTATCTTCCTTTTCATTTGAACTCCGTGTAGGTGTGTGTCTTTGTTGTGGCTTTTGTGTCATTTTAATTCTGCTGTACAATGTTCCTGAGTGCTTGATTTGTTAAAACAGGACGAGATTTTCAAAGGACCCCAAGAAAAATTATAACTTTACTTGTAGTTTTGTAGGATTAGGTGCCTAGCTCCCTTAGACTTCTTTGAAAATTTAGCCCCATAAGAACTAAATTCAAATGATAAGTATGTTCTCTTTCAACTCAGATGACTGTGACAGGCCGCCTATCATAGGCTGACTCCTAGTTAGAATAACATTTGCTGGAACTATTGCTCAGTATTACCTATCCATGGGGTTTGTTAGAAGCTCACAGTATCTTCCTTTAGAAAGTTAAGATAAAACACAGGATAAATGCACCAGCTCCTTTGGGGAGGAAGTGTCATGTCATATTCTAAGACTGCTCAAACTAACTACTTTTGTAGGGCTGCCCATTTCTCCAAACTGTATGCTCAGAGTATTTCACCGTAGTATCTTTATAGATGATCTTGTAGGTATTTTTCAACCTTAATGATTCTATGATTTCTGTTTAAGAAATCAATTTTCACTAAATATCAACTGAAACCAAAAGAATGGTTAGAAAATACTATTATATTTGTATGGAATTTCCAGTCAAGCAAAATTTTGAGATTTTACTTGAGTCCAGTAAATACACACACATTCACAGGCACACACAACAAAAAAGATTTTTGTTTCAAAATAATATTCATTACATGAGAATTATCATAATTGTCATTTCAATTGACTGATTTTAGTCTTTAAAAGAGGGTATAAAAGCATTCACTGTCTGAGACTGAATTACTGTCATTATGTTAAAGGTGCACTTTATCACTTAGCTTTTCTCCATTATAAATGCTCACAGACACACTCGGCTTCCTACTGCTACAAAATCTTCAAAACATAGTATGACAAAGTTTTGTATCCAGACACTTTGTTACTAAAACTTCAGAACAAAGGGTTACCAAAGGCAATCTGCCATTGTTAATACAATCACAGTACCGAAAGATAGAGAGGATATTTTAGCAATAGCAAGTTTCAAATTCCTGCAGAAGGCTGCAAACTGTTCATTGAGATAAAAAGGTATTTTGTGTATCTTTTGCCAGGAGGAAAGATGCAGAGTTGCTCTTCTGCTCAGAGCAAACTTATAAGGTAAGAGCAGATCAAGCAAATATCAGCCCAAATGAGAGAAATAGCCATGCCATACTATCCCAGACTTGTCAAACTTTTCCAGGTGATGTTTAGATGAAAATCCAGACTTTGCCATGATATTAACCTGCCAGTGTATAAATGACATTTATCATTTCTGCAATCTCTTTTGATCTAGTATCTTAAGATTCTTCATGTGTAAAAGTTTTCAACACAATGCCCTGTCATCTTAATACATATGGGATATCTTTTACTTCTGCAGGCACAGAAGAACCAAGTCTGGATATGTCACTACGGCACAACACTTGGGCAGAGCTCTGTTGAAGTAAATGTCACTATGCCTGGAGAAAGAGGCTATAGAGAGGCATAAAGGTATAAACATCAGATCTAGTGAGATCAAGGACAAGAATTTGCCTGAGGAGCAAAGCTTTTTCTTCAGGGGAAGAAGGTAGCCTCAATTCTGTGTTACTCAAAATGGGACAGTTTAAAGAATCTGATCTTTAGGGGTTGTGGTCAGCGTAAGATGGGCTAATTATACAGTACTACTTGAACAATTAAGTCCCCCAAAATAATTTTAAAATCTTGGACTAAATGCCAGAGTACTAAAGAAAGGTATTTTTCATCTTGTAAGTGGCAGCACTTCAACAGTTTTTCTGACCTGCCCTAGACTATACAATTTTCAAAGGTGAACCAGAGGACCTATGTTTTTGGTGCTCTGCTCGCCTTTATTCAGGCACTCAAGCTTTGGGAAATAGGTGCCTGCCCCTTGAAAATCAGAATATCAGGGGAACTTTGAAACTTGTAGCTCTAATAATTTCTGAACGTTATTCCACCCCTTTATGTGATTTTTTTTCATGTTGTAATGTTTTCTTCCTCCTTCGTAGTGATTATTAACAGATTTTTCTGAAATGCCCAAAGCAGCATGCTTAGATCAGAAAACAGAAGCTAGCATGTTTTTGTCTGCCAGCTTCCTCTCTTACTTATCTTATAACATTTTCCTTATGTTTCCCCGGGTCATGCACAGGTCTGGTTCCATCATTGCTTTGTGGGGCAATGAGTAGGTCCTTGCCTAGAAACAGATTTATGGTACAAAGGTTTGAGAGTGAGATATTCCCTTATTTCATTGCTTTTTTAAACCAAAGATCTTATACAGAAAAAAATCATGGGCATTTAGAAATACCTATGCCATAAGATGAGTTTGCGGCATTATATAAAGTGTTTTCCTAGTGATTTTTTTTTTAATATTCAATAATGCAACTTAAAAATATCAAACAAAAAAATGAACACTCTAACTGTATTTAAGACATAATACTGGAGGTGTTAGGTGGACAGGTAGGTATTTTCTTTAAGTTATATAAATGAAACAAACAACAACAAAAGAGATATTATCCTTACTTTGTCAAGGTTTTATGCTGTATGCCACATTTAGCTCAGCTAACCTTGTGGTTAAATGAACATTGCCTGGTTAGAGGTTTTAATGCAGTCAGAAACGTGTTCAGGTGTTGGCACACTGAACCAGACTCTATTGTCTGAACCTGAAAAATTAGAATGGAAACCTTGCAAGAGGCTTTTTACAGTGGGAGTTGCTGCTGCCAGCATTTTGTAGACTTTTTTTATAAGCTTTTCAGGTTTTGTCTCTTTTTTTTTTTTTTTTCTTTTTTTTTAGTTGAGAGTTAGGGGTGGGGGGACACATTCCAGGAAATCACAGTTATAGGATAGGCATGTATGGGCAAACCTCAGCCTAGATAAGACTTCTGAGGCATCAGAAAGATACTTGAATCAAATGTAGTTGCAGGATCTGCAGAGGGAATTTTCCTTTTATCCCTGATCCTCTACCAAACTACCAATTTTTTGACAATAAGTGAAGCTTTCATTCTAGAGGAATAACCAGATATTCTTTATTCTGTTTTTCAGAAGTTACCTTTTCCTGTAATACTGGAACTGACTCTAAAATTTTCTGTATTTAGCCAGGGAAAGATCATTTACTCTTCAATGACTAATGAGCTGGGACTTTTACTCCAAATGTAGATCTCAACTTAGTAGGAAAAGTATGGGAATGCAAAAGCACATCTGGTAATTGGAAAGATGAAAAAGGTAATAATAAAGTGCTCATTTTGAGGCAACAGTGATGAAGATAATGGATGATAGCCAAGTAGGCCATATGCACTTGGCTAACAGAATTAATCATGGACTATGCAATGCAAAGCAAGAAAGACAAGTACAATAAAACACTTAGAGACAAGAATGGATTTTAATTTTAGGAGCGGTATAAAACAATATGATAATAATGATAGCCAAGTTAGCCCTGTGATTGTACAATCCAAACAGGACACAAATTAAAGCTATAAATAATAGTTATCTGCTATACCAATATATGTTAAAAAGTAATAATGACTAAAAATTATTAAAATTAATCAAATGAGGAGTTCTGTGTCTAGTATATTGGGGAGGGCTAAGGCAATTCTGAAACTGTCAGATGTGAAGTCAGGTTTAGAAATGGAAAAGGAATATTACAAGTTTCTAAAAGACAACATCTGAAAATGTGTGCTAGTGCTTAGATTTCGATTAGTAAGGGAAGACTTATTATTAGAACCTTATGATTAGCTGTGTAAAATTCTCATAAAGCAATTTTGTAAATATCCCATCTTGAAGCCATTTTGTAGCATCATCTGTCACTAAACCTGCAGCTACGGCACCTAAGGGATCATGTTTTCTGTCGCTTGCTGTTACATTTTTCTGTTACATTTCTATATACTTGTATTTTAAATCATCCAAACAGTTTGTGTGTAACAAGCCCTCACCCAAGTACAGGCACTGTCTGTTCAGTAATTTCAGGGGAATCTTCAAGGCTTTCTGCTGGGCCAGAAAAGACTGTAATGAGAGGTGGCTGAGCACCCTTGCCTCCCCCTGAATCACTGTGTCCTTTGGCCTTTACTGAGCAGAAACAATAGTCATACTGATAGTAATAAAAAGTGCAACAGAATTACAAGTACTCTCTGTTGGTAACACTAAAATGAGAGACTGCTGTATGTCTTTCTGAATTGCATGACAAGGTTTCTTATATCTTTAATGCAAGGAACAAAAAAACCCTCTTATGATTACAAATGAGTGATTATTAATTTGAACAATATCAGGTATGATTATGGCTGTGTTCTAAGCAGTCTGATGCATTTAAACAGGAGAATGAGTACCTGAATGTAGGGACAGAGAAGCGAATAGAATGGAATCATGTGTGTTTGAAAAGACCATTGAGTCCAACTGTAAACCTAAGACTTCAAAGCTGACCACCAAACTATGTCCCTGAGTTCTGCACCTACATGTCTTCAAAATACTTCCAGGTATGGCGATTCCAACACTTTCCTGGGCAGCCTGTTCCAATGCTTGACAACCCTTCCAGTGAACAAATGTTTCTTCATATCCAATCTAAACCTCTCCTCGTGCAACTTGAGGCTCTTGTCTTATTGCTTATCACCTGCGAGAAGAGACTGACCCCCACCTCACTACAATGTCCTTTCACGTGGTTGTAGAGAGCAATGTGGTTCTCCCAATTCTCCTTTTCTCCAGGCTGAACAACCCCAGCTCCCTCAGTGCTCCTCATCAGACTTGTGCTCCAGATCCTTCCACAGCTTTGTTTCCCTTCTCTGGACACACTCCGGCCCCTCAATGTCTTTGTTGTAGTGAGAGGCCCAGAACTGAACTCAGGATTCCAGGTTTGGCCTCAGCAGTGCTGAGTACAGAGGGGAAGATGACTTCTCTGGTTCTGCTGACCACACTACTTCTGATACAAGGCAGGATGCCACTCACCTTCTTGGCCACCTGGGCTCACTGCTGGCTCATGTTCAGCTGCTATTGACCAACACCCTCAGACCCTTTTCCACCGGACAGCTTTCCAACCCCTCTGCCCCCAGCCTGTAGCATAGGGCTGTTGTGATCCAGGTGTAAGACCCAGTACTTGCAGTACTCAAAGAATTGGCCTCAGTCCATTGATCCAGCCTGTCCAGATCCCTTCTGCAGAGCCTTCCTATCCCACAGCAGATCAGTAGTCCCATCCAAATTTGCAGATTGACTGAGGGTGCCCTCAGTTCCATCATCCAGATCATTTTTAAAGATATTAAACAGGACTGGCCTGATTACTGAGCCACTAGAGACTGGCCATCTGCTGGATGTAGCACCATTCCCTAGCAATCTCTGGGTCCAGCCATGAGCAACCAATTTCTCCAGGAGAATGATGTGGGAAAGGGTGGCAAAGGCTTCACTAAAGTCCAGGTAGACAAAATTCACAGATTTTCCCTCATCCACTAAGCAGGTCACCTTGTCATAGAAGGAGATGAGGTTGGTCAAGCAGGACCTGTCTTTCACAAACTCATGCTAGACCTGGTCCTCTGATTGTCCTGTACACCTGTATGTCCACAGTGCTCTGTGATGGCACTGAAAATTATCTGCTCCTGGCACCAAGGTCGGATTTACAGAACCTGGATCCTCCTTCTGGGCCTTTTTGCAGATGTGTGTCACATTTGCCAACTTCCAGTCACCTTGGTCAACTTTCCCAGTTGACCAGGACTAGTGGTCAGCACTTTCACCAGCTTCCTCAGTACCCTTCAGATCCAGCTGGGAGCCTTCCCTAGCTGGCAAAGAAAGCACAAAAAACTTGGGAGTAATTACTGATTTAAATAAAAATAGTAGCAAAAAAACCCCCAAAACAAACAAACAAAAAAACCCCAAAACACACAAAAAACCCCAAACAAAAACCCCCCAAAAACCCCAACAACCACAATGAAAGGGGAGGGAGGTTGACAGTCAAGCTACATCGATGTGTTTGCATGACAGGGTAACACCATTTCAGATGCAACTAGAAGGATGGAACACAGATGCTTCTAGAAATATTGTTTCTATCTCTACAAAGAGTAATTCTGTACTAAATACAATGGAGGAACTCGATAGTACAAAAGGGATTTCTTGGGGCTTTTTATTTGTTTCCAGTGCTTTTTCTAATCATATTGTGCATGCATATCTCTAGGACCTAAAATTTTAAGCAGCACAAGTTTTTCAAACACAAAGGATCATGCTAAATACCAGTGAGTTCTTCTTACCTAAAGAATTGTAATCTGAAGATTGATGATAGCACTTTTTTATTTTTTAAGGTCAGGTTTACGTTAGAGGTATGCGTGTTCATGTTTATGCAAGTTTGTGCTTATTCAACTGGTCAAATTGCTTTTTGCATCCCTGACTATCTCCTTTGCTTGCTGTGGACCCTCCGGATTATTGTGAGGGCAAAGATGATCAGCTGGAGACAGCTCATAGTTGAACTTGGGCAGGAAGCCAACCGTGTTGTCGGCAGATGTTTTGTGGTATGTGGGTCACTAGGAATAATCTAAGTACATTTTTCCCCCTTTTCAGCACTGTAAAGACCCTCAAGCTGACAACTAGAAGCACAGCTCTTCTACCCTAAAATATTTGTTGTTTAAATACAGTAAATTGTTAGTGTCTTTTGGGATTTGTGTAGCAAGCTGAACAACTGTTGTGTCAGAAAGGTGCACATGGTGTGTGTGCTGCTCTGCTGTGGTAGCACACTGACCTGGATTGAAAACATTTACATTTCTTTGGGAGAGTCCTGGAGTTGTATAAACCTGAGTGATAACCTGTCCATACGGAGCTGAAATCTTTGCTTACCCTCTCACAGTCTCAATCTCTTCCACTTGAAAGTAATTCCTCTGATTTTTTAGTCAGGTCCTGTTAAAATGGCTTGCTAATGTGCTACAAGCGTTTTGAGAAATCCTCTTCTACCCTCTGTGCCCACCTTTTCTTATGCACCCATATCTGTCAGGAACATACATTCGTATATATCTGCATGAATACACATGTGTACCTGTATATGTAGATCTTTTTCTGGTGTGTTGCCTAGATGTGGTAATTGTGGGAAAGATGACAGGAGTTCTCTTTGCAACTGGTGCCCCAAGACTTTGCAGAGGATATTTTATATTCTGATTCCAAACCACTAAGAGCAAAGACTGGTTGTAAAAAATCTAAACCATGCAGTCTTTGGCCACCCATAATGATAATTCTTATCTTGCACACTTGGATCTCTTCTACCTTTTTTTGGTGTGACACCTGGGACAGAATCAGCCTGAGGCTTGAGCCTCTAATAAAGGGTCAAAAAATTGTTTTGACAGTGACTTCACATTTCAGTGAATTACTGAAACCTTTTCTCATGTCAGTTTCTGTTGTGAAAATTATGACTAAAAGTAATAAACAATTGCAAATGAAAAGTATTATTAGGCCTAAGTGGAGTGTGAACTAGGATTTATTTTGTTCCTTGTGGGAGTAACTATTGGACAGTCCATTCTCCACACTCCAGCTACATTCCCCTGCAGCTGCTGTATGCACAGTGAAGTAAAGTAGATTTTCACAGTCACAAGCACTCCACTGAGTGCAAATTGTTTTTATTTCCTGAAACTTCTTTCTGACTTTTTGGACAGGTAAATTGTCTCTCTCAACACAATCAGCAATTTTTGAGTGGGTTTTTTCAATTCTTTACAACAGAGTTTCAAATGTCATCATTTTCATCTGTTGTAAATGATTAAATGCATATGGGTGAAGGAGGTGGAAAAAAGAGTCAGTGATTGGTACTGAAGTGTTCTGGTAAAACAAGAAACCCATCCTGAAGGAATTTTTGTTTCTTTTCACATGCTGATACCATACAAAATTATTCCTCCTGAGGTTTCATCACCCTAAAATGCTGAGACTTACACCGTGGCCATTAGCTGAAAGGGAGGTTTTAGTGTTAACAAGTGCATGATACTGCTTATCTGATGATCTGAAACAGAGTGGGATGACAGCTACTTGGTAGCACCACATCATCAGATTTTGGGATGTGGGCCGCTGCCCCAGCAGGGGCATGACTCAAACCAGGGTGTTAACAATCATTAATAGGGCTGTGACAACACTACGTGTAACTGGGGATTGCTTTGTATGAGCCTTGCCTTGGTAACAGCAGTATTGGAAAATTAAACTCCCCCATCCCTAGGAGGGAACAGAAAGTTTATATTGGTAAGAACTTGAGCAGCTGTCCTGCTTGCTGAGCAGCGTGAAGGTAGGCAACCATGCCAGACACAATTACTGCTCCTTTTGTAGTATCCCCCTTTTTTAACAGACAACAACTGAAGTGAATTATCAGCCTGCTAAGGCAGATGTAACATGCTCAGACCCAGGCAACACTTTGCTTTCCGGGTCCCCTCCAGCTCTGTTGCCCCAGGAACAAGCTGCTGGAGAAGCCTGCAGCACTCCATGGTGGTCACCCCTCTGTATGGAGAGGCTGGGGAAGGAAACGGCAGGAATATGTGGGGAAAACACACTTCTCTTGGCCATGCTAATGTGAAGGGTGAGAGGAGGGTGGAAGATATTGGAAGCACCTTTTTGTACTCTCCCTTCTCTCCGCTCTTCTCACTCTAAAGCACCATTCCTCCTCAGGCAAGCTGCTCTTCCTGCTGATCAAAAAACAAAGCCCCATGATCGAGAAGGGTGTCCTTTCTGTCAGTTTTGAGGCAGTTGTGACCTTATCCTTCCCCTTTCTGAGTGTAATACAGGCTGTAAGAGTGAAATTTAAAACCTTATGGTGCTGTTGCTGCTCTGTATGTGCAGAGAAATCGGAGGATTAAGAGTAAGAATGACTGAGTGGAAGACCCTTGTATAAAAATGACAGATTCCCTGGTTTAAAAGGTGACAATTTGCCTATGCAGTGAAATGGTTCTGTCAAGGCACCAGGAAATTTGGGGACTTGAGTGTAGAGAAGGAAGCATTTGAAAACGTAGTCTGCCTTGAGCTTTTGAAGTAGCCTCTGAGCTCCAGAACTGATGTTTTGTAATTTTGCCTTATCATCTGCTTGGGTTTATCATGGTGGTAATAGGGATAATGACAGAGAGTCAGTCATTTCCACTTAGATGCCAGTTTTTAAGTAATAATAAGCTCACAGCGGGTTCGATTTGGTCTGTGCTGAGAGTACCTGGGGTTATTTTCCCTTTGCTTTCTCATGGTAAATTATCTCAGCCCACCAGGGCCAAGCTGATTTTCTAGCTGTAAAAACAGAGAAGACGAACATGCAGCACTGCACCGCGCTGTACACTCAGCTGCTTCCTCCTCTGTTGTTTTCTTTATGTTATTTAGGAAGAGAAAATCCTCTGAGCCACCCATTATGGTTCGAATCTAGGTCATAAAAAATAGTGTAAACTAATAGTGGACTGTCTCCCCTAGCCCTCTCACCCCATGCATCTCTCCTCTGTATTGCAATCCCTAATGGGAACATTTAAAACCAGTGCTTATGATAATGCCCTTGTTCCCATGGACACCACAGCGCTGCAGAACCAAGATTAATGGAGGACCATTGAGACTGGTCCTAAAAGATTGTCCCTCTTGTGTATTATGGTCTGTCGTGCTGCATCCATTAGCAGAGGAGCGGAGGGTCCTCATCGTGTTGGTATCACTGGGACCAAATCGAGCTACTGCAAGATGGCATTTCCATAGCACATCAACAGATCATTTCACCACTGCTTAAGGCATCGTAAATTGGACTTATAGCTCAGCTGCTGGCATAAATAAGTCCCTTTGATAGTTAGTGGAAGACGTTATGACACTCCAGGGTACAGGAGGGGACATTGGCACTGTCATTTTTTTTCTCCAGCCCTGGCACCCTGGTGCCTCTGATCTTTCTGAAGATTCAGGGCACGCGCTCTTCATTACGGTTTGGGCACCAGGGACTTGTTTTTTTTGCAAGATTAATGAGCGCCACGGAAATTCTCCAGCGCATCTCGATAATTAAGTCTTTGTTTATCAAAAAACAAGTTATATTAGGAGCAGAAAATTCGCAGTAATTATTCATAATTCTAACAATTCAAGTATAGCTACCTCATTTGCCTGGGTAATTCTGCTTTTTAATTTCTTGCATACATTTGCATATTAATTTTGCCCGTCGGCTGCAGCAGGCTTTGACAGTTTGTTACTATGTGATGGTTTTCACAGGGGTGCGACTCAGTTGGGTGGCATTTCGACTGGGTGCAATGATAAATTATGAATTTTCTAATTTGCTGCATAATGAAGTAACCCCTTCCAACCCAATTAAAAAAAAAAAAAAAGCAAAAATGGTGTCTTTTAAATAATATTTCCCAGGTATTTCATCTCTCAGGTTTTGTTGTTGTTTTTGTTTTGCAAGCATTTTTTTTTTTTCACTTAAAAGCAGATGACTGCATTTGCAGCCTTTCAGAATGACTGTGCCTTTCCATACATCAAACATGATTCATGATTCATGTATCCCCAGACTATATTCATGCTGTAAATTGGCCACTCCTCAACCCTCAGGGCAATCATGGATGATAGCAAAGAAGTCCTAGTTTCTTCTCTGATGTCCAATTTGGGCTATAGTGATCTGTGTGTATGAGTCTGTCTGTCTGTGTGTCAGGGAGCAGGGATTTCAAATGAGGAAAATAAATGATGTGTGTTTGTTTTACATACTTCCTCAAGAGGCTGTACTGTTGTAAATTAACTGCTAAACTACTGTGTGGGTTTCCTTCTAATTTCTTAAAATGGTTGTAGAAATAAATATATATGTATTTATCACTTCAGCATTGTAAAAAAGGATCTGTGGAGACTTAATTTGTGGGTGAGAGAGAAGGGATTTTAGTTCAGTGTTGGTAAGTGTGTTCAGTACATTTGGTAATTTTATGCTCATAATGCAGCACTTAGAAAGCACAAGTATTGCTGGGTAAAATTTGTGGTGTTTCATTATACAACTGCAGACGGGCAAAACAGTTTAGAAATACTGTAGGCCTGATGCCATCCTGACTTTAAAGAATCTGAAACAACCCAGCCAATCTGTTTAGCATGATGCAAATATTGTAATTATACAATTATGCTGCATTTTTAATATAAACCAATTCCTATACATTTTGTTGTCTCTTAAAATTCCGTGTTATTAAGGAAAGCCATGATTTTATCGGAGGCTGCACCACAACCACATGGCAGTAGATCACGGAAGATTTTGACATTAATACTCCACAACCAAGCAGCAGAGAGCACACAGCATTAATGTAGGAAAACCACAAAGTGCAGATTACATAACATTAATTCTGCACATCCCCATAAGGCGGGCGAGGAGCCCTCCACGCTACCTTCGCCCAGCCTGGCAACGCAGCTCACAAAGCCCCGACACCACCTTACATGAACACAGGAGAGCTGCAAAGTGCCATTCAGCGCTGTCAACATTATTATAATACACAGCACACAATGTAAGCCTGGCACAACTGGGCAACGCAGAGAGCAGTGATATTATAGCATAATCACACAGCTAAATTCATGCCTACAGTACGGAGCGAGCAGCAATAACACTGAGCACAATGCAGCGTTGTCATAACATATATTAAGGCCGTTCAGCACAGCCACAAAGTGTGGTGGCATGTTTCATGCTTATATGTAAAGGCAGAAGCAGGCTGTACTCAGCCCACAGATGGTGCAGTGCTGGCACTGCTCACCACAGCTGGGTGCCCACCCCACACCAGACACGAGCACCTACAGCCACACAACCACAGTGAAACACATGCAGCTTGCACTCCTCTGATACAAAACTCAGACCCACAGCACAAGTCCATAACAAAACCCAAATAATTGCCTGATATATGCACTCACTAGTGAAGGGTTTAATTGTGCTGAGTGATGCTATAACACAGTTGCGGAACACTTTACCTCATCCTGTCCTAAAATAAATAAAACTTTTTTCAAATGTACCACAGTAACCTGAAAGAGAACACCTTGTTACTGATTTATATTAATCATCAGAAAGATCACCTAGATGATCTTTTACCAGTGAAAAATGCTAGTTTTGTCAAAATCAGGCTTTTCCATAGAAGTGTCTTCCTTTAATAACATTTAACCTTGTGGTTTCTTCAATGTTAACTAATTAATTCAGAATTTTTTTTGGTTTTGCATACCTTCTTTTCTTTGAATTTTTGCATGATAAAGAAGGGTTTTTAACACATCAAAATTGTCTAAGTCAATATTATTTTAGCATTGATGGTTAACCTCAAATTTCCCTTCTAATTTCATTTGGTGGTGAACGCAGTTGTTTGCTTGATTCTGAATAGGAACAGTTTTTTTATTAATACTTTCTAAACATGTGAAAGAGGAAGTCCTGTCTCTGTCTTTTTATGAAGGTGAATGCAAAACCTGGCAAGTGCCTAGATGAAGCTACCAGTGATCCAATAAACTCATAAATTCCCTCAACACCACAATTAGTGCAGCAAGAACAAGATGCCTAATGTTTAGCTGCTGTAATACTACTGAAATGATGTGGTGCATCCTCAAAAACAAGTTCCCCCCCCCATAGTCTTTGATTGAGAAGTGTCAGTCTGGAGGGTGTCTGTAGCATGGGCTGCCCCATGGAAAAGCACAGTGGGGCCTCACAGTGTGAGACTAACACGGTGCAGCACTGGGGAGAGCTGGAGTGAACCCATATGCTTCTGTAAGGCAGCTTCACAGTACACTGTCACAGTCTCGTTTTCTGGTGTCTGCTCGACAAAACATTAAAACTGTGTAAAGGGAAGTGACTGATCATTAAATGTATGCTAATATCGTGAGCCTTTGACTGAAGACATCAATATACTCCAGTAAAGTGCACAGTTAGTACATGGCAATTAATATTTATCTAATCTGATTTATATTAGGGCTTTCTATAATGCCCACTGCTGTATCATCTATGCTGTGATCAAATGCAGCAGACATACACAGCAAAGCATCTTCCCAGACTTCAGTCTTCTCCCTTCCCTCATTCGCTTTCACTTTGTTATTTATTATTATTCAAATTTATACATCACTAAACAAAAGAGCACTCATCCCAAGCCACTGATAAACTCTTAAAAATACATCTCATAAAATGAGCAGGCTCCATAATTATCCATGGATAAAAATGCAACAGCAACCATGTGACTGTACTAAATTTAATCAAAATTACTAACAAATCACCACCAGAGTTCCTTCCAACCATTTCTTTGCTTGTCTTTTGCCAGTGAGCTGTACAGAAAAGACTGGTTTTGCACTGACACCTGAAGGTTGTTTTGAATCAAAAATCAAGTGTATTCGAATGGGTAGATCCTATCTGGGAAATACCCTTTCCATTTTAGTGCCTCTACTGATTTCTTAGGGAAACAGTAGTGGTACCACAAGTGTATGGAACTACTGCATTTATCAATTTGCGTGTAATGTGGCAGTATGAAATGCTACTGTGTGAGTATGGGTGACTCTAGGAAAATAAATAAAATTTAAAAAGTTTTAATTCTTGAGTGAAGACACAGCCCTACAAGCAATGGTCATTTAAGATAAGACAGCAATTTAAAGCCAGACTCATTCACCTTCAGCTGGGCAGTAGAAACTTTCTGATGGAAACTGTGTGTCTGCTCTGTCTCTTGGTTGTTTTGACAGCTGCAGTAACCCAGGGCTTTCTTCTGAGGGACACTTGGAAAGGCCTGGACATTCTCCGCTGGAGAGGGGGCACTTGCACACGTGGACTGACATCAAGCCCTTGTGACAGAGGTTAAGAATTATTTTTGATTGATTATCTTCAGGAGAGAGCAGTGGACCAGCAGGGAGAGGTCTTTATATGCCCGTGGAGGAGGAGGAATGGTAGAACTAAACTACATAAGGAGGCTTTTGAGGCATGAACGTTCCTGGAATGGTTCTGGTGGACTTTTTAAGATAGAGAATGTTGAACTTGGGATGATCTTATACATACCACTCTTTGGGATTACCCTCAGACCCAGGCCACGGCTGCTACCTGAAAAGTGATCTGAGGGTCTAAAACAAAATCCAAAGGTGAGATAATTATCAGTGAGCGTGGACTATTAGGGTTCCAGTGACCAAGGGCACTTTCTGAACTGATTTTCTTTAGCTGTATAGAGGTACCCAAATTGCCTTAATCCTTTGCTGATTTCATGAACTATTTTTCTCCTCTTGTGTGGAAGGGTTAGTGGGTTTGACATTCATTTAAACTGACCTGAAATCTGTTTTCAAAATTGGCTGCAAGGTGAGCCTAGTTTAGGGATTTAACTCTGTAGACCACTCTTTCATGGACCATTTCCTTTCCCTACACCTTAAGCCTCTGTGTTTGACTATTACAAATGCTTCACTCTGTGGCTTACTGCAGGCGTTCCAAATAAGCTAGCCTTTTTATGGGAAGTTAAATACATTATATTCCTTTTATATATTCCCATTATTTGGGAGGTGACAGAGATTGTTCTGCTAGTGTTTCTTCCTTCAAGATTCTGTGTTGCACTTCAGAAGTGCACTACATTTAAGGGGTTGAGGACAAACACCAGGGCACCAAGGCTGCCGGCTTGAAAACAGTGTGAAAGGGCTTCTGTGTATCCTTTCATGCAACTCATCTCTTACTCATCTGCTAGGTTTTCTTAAGTGTGGGGATTATTTTGGCTGGAAAAAAATATATCTGTACACCATTCATATAGAAAAGATTTAGAATGATTTGCCACTGAAAACTGACTCCGACTCCAAAATTGTTAATAATGGTAAAGAAGATGAGCAGGATATGTAACCCATCCACTTATCTTTGTTATGTAGCTCCTGTATTCATCTGCACAGGTATTCCTACAAAAATTGCTCCCCCACTAAAACCAGCTAGAGAAACCTGTCACTAAGATATTACAAGCAGAATGTAATGTATTGAGTACAGCAAGATATAAAAATAAATTACTGAAAACTTGATGCATAAAGGTACATCTGTAACAATACTACTTATTTAGGGTAATTTTAAAAAAATGGGACCTTAAAGATCATCTATTTCCAACTTCCCTGCTGTGAGCAGGGACACCTTTCATTAGACCACATTGCTGAGAGCTCCATCCAACCTGTCCTTGAACTCTTCCAGGGAGGAGGCATCTACAATTTCCAGCTTCTCTGGAAAACATGTCCCAGTGCCTCACCCCTCTCAGAGTTAAGAATGCCTTCCTAATTCTAACCTGCCCTCTTTCATTTTGAAGCTTTTCTTGTAGGCTCCCTTCAGGTACTGCAGGACTGCAATTAGATTACCCTGAAGCTTTGTCTTTTCCAGGCAAAACAATCCCAGTTCCCTAAGCCTTTTCTCACAGGAGAGATGCTCCTTCCCTCTAATCAACTTCGATGGCCTCCTCTGGACTCGCTCCAACAGGTCCATGTCCTTCCCATGCTGGGGGCCCCAGAAAAGGATGCAGTACTCCTTATGTAGCAGCAGATAAACTTGGGCAAAGGTCAGTGACATTTTGTGTTCAAATACACATGGTGGACTGTGAAAGCGCTTCATGTCAATACCTTATTCATTTTCCAGTAGTGACCATGAGATCCTGTATTGCCAGCAACAGACATTCATTCTCTCCCAGGAGGTGATTCTCTAGGCCTTCAGTAATTAGATCATTCAGTTTGCTCGACACACAAAAATAGCTTTAACTGTGAACCAGAGGCAAATTCTGAGTCCAGCCAACAAGGGCTTGGACCCAAAACCCACAATGGGGTTCCGCTCTGATATCCTCTGCTGCCTACAGCAGTGGTAACCTGCTGTTGGGTCTGGAGCTGTATCCACCTTGCAAATAACAATAACTATCCATTTTTCTTTGGACTGGAATAAGTTTGCCAGGCTTAACTTTGGAAATGCTGACTGCTCTTTATGCTGCTGCTGTGTGTCTGTGTTGCTAGGTGTACCATTCATCTCCATAAAATATTTGTATTCCCTAAAAAATTTGTCTCAGAAGTGTCCAAATAAAGAGGACAGCAAACACTAACAAATGTGCGGTAAAATGTAATTGGCAAAATTGACTGGAATAATAACTTTACTCATTTTGATGCAAATAGTTTTAATTTAACTCTTTGTTTCCAAAATAAGCATGTGTATTTAGAAAAAAGAAAACCCTTAAAAAAGAAAAAAATAGATTTGAATTGCCAAAAGAAACCATTCGGTTAAAAAAATGTTTGCCATATGAGTGTCTTAAAAGAACAAACCCTTCCATCACATTTATTAACAAAACAGTATTTGTAAATCATCTTCAGTGTGACAACAGTAATTGTGTATTAATTATTATTAATAATAAAGTATCAGTGAAGGGACTGCAAACTTTTTAAAATGACTGTGTGAAAAATATGCAAGACAGCAAGTTCAGAACCTAAAGCTATAAATACACAAGGGAATAGTTATTTAACATGTGCTGTAATTTGCACTATTTAAATCTAATATTAGAGCTGCAGCTTTTTTATGTCAAATCTGGAATGCTTGAGCAATGTTAGATAAAAATGGTCATTTCTGCATTTGCTGAAATAGATTGTGCTGTATTTTATAAGAATGCCATGTAGATTTAATCCCCGTTAACTGAGATCTTTCTTATTATATGAGTAGGACATAGAAAAAATGTTTTCATTTTCTTACATGCAGTAATGACAAACTATGTTTAAATTTCTGTAATGATCTGCAAAGACTGGCAACATGCAGTAAAGTTCGTCAAAAAGGATGACGTGCATTGACTTAACTCTCCTGGTTAATGGGTTCAGTCCAGTCTATTTTTTTGGACATGGGAGGAAAAATTCAATGTATAATTTTGTGCCATTTAGGGGAGCCATGAATGTAGAATCAAGTGAGGGAAAAGGGGAAAAATAATAACTGTTCAAATAATTTTAAGCCTGAGAAGCAAATAGATTTGACTGCAGTGCCCAACCCCCCCTAACTGTATTTGTGTACACTGGTTCAGAGTTTAAGATTCAGATAACACTCAGTATTCAAATTTGTCATAAGCCATATGTGCAGGTGAGAAATTGCAAGGTTTTGAACTGTTTAAAATTCATTTTATTTGAAACTGTGCTTCAAAACCAGAACAGTCCTGCTAACATTCAAAACGTCACTTGACTCTTTAATAGAATTGCTCAAGATATTTTGAGCAGAGCTAATTTTAAAGTACAGGTAGTTACCTAGAGTTTAGAGCCCTTACCAACTAAGCAAGTTGTGTCACATTTACATCAAACTTGATTATCCTATCTGCTTTTAGTAGCAGATCATGTGCATATCATAACTTAATTTTATTTTGCTTATAATTAGCATGGCATGCACAGCACTCAAAAAGAGAGAAAAAAAGCAACATTTTAAGTGTGTGCTTCTGCAACAGTGCTTTGTATTGATGTATTAGTGCATAAAAAGAATTGAGTACAGCATAGGAATGGACAGTATTATTCTACTGGTTTTATATAAGATATAAACCTAAGCCCATATTTCAGCACCCTGGGGCTTGCTTATTTCACTGTCTCATATTCTTGATGGCCAATTCTGGAGGTATTTGTGAACCAAGAAACTTTCACGTTAAGGTTAGGTCTCAATGGGAAGCAGTGCTGCTGGGGTCTAGGCAATCCTCATCTTGTCTAACTCCAGTGTATTAACTTCTTTTCCCACCCAGCTTGCTAAAAGTTTTACAAGCCTATTGTTTCCTAGCCACCAGTGATGTATTTTGGAATAACCTTTAATTTAGCAGCCTGTCTTTATCAGCCCACAGTGCTTTTTTTTCTCCACAAAAGCAAACTAGTGTAACTTGTTCAATAACCCAAAAGTAGTGGCAATATTGAGGAGAGAAACCAAGAAAAACAAAACTGATTAGGGCACGATATGCTTTCAGAGAACCTATTTCTGTCACAGGGGGATGTATAAATAAAATACTGTTTCAATAATTTATGCAGTGCACACAGAAAAAACATTGGAAAGGTGAAACAAAAATGACATGTAAAGAAGAACTGAAGTTGATAACCACTTTAATCAGCTCAGATGATAATTCTAAAATAAATGGAAATCTCATTCCTCTTTTCAGCTCATGAATGGCAAAAGACTTTTGGATATGAGTTTTCCTCCCAGAAGTTCACTACAATGTTGCCCTCACTGAAATGAGGGAGCAGATGAGATGTGGCCATGACATGGATGTGAACTCTCTCCTTGTGACCAAGAGGCAACATGGGCCAGTGGTCAGCACGGAGGAAAAAGGAGCCTAGCACTCAGTCCTCAGCTCAAGACTTGTTTTGGGAACACAGTTAAGCTGGTGCCTTACTTTAACTGTGCCTCTGTTTACCTGCCTGTAAGAGAAGGGATTTATCTCTTTCCTTGGGGAATCATGAAGTATAAGGAATACAGAGAACATGATCTGGGAAATGTTAAACCATTAATCTCCCTAATGAGTGATGAGCACCTTTGCCTCCTTTTCTCTTCTTGACTCTCTGCACATGCCCTTGGCCACAACGTTTGTCCTCAGATTCCTGTGTCAGCTCAATATGAAAAGAGAAGAAGTTGCTATGGCATCAGCTTGGTGCTCACAGAGAAGGCAAAGAGGAGCAAGGAGGGCTGCCTAGGGCCTGGGAAATGGTGGGGCCAAGGCGGGAAGGTGGCCAGGAGAGCTCAGGGGTGACACTGGAGGCTCTCACACCTGCAGTTGTGCAGCTGCTCCATGCAGGGGTCGGGGTCTGACAATTCCTCAGTATGAACCCTGGGTGTTGGACTCTTGCAGGATTTATGTGGAGGCATGCTATTGTTTTGCAGGAATTCTTTGTGTTGGCTGCTTGCTTTTCTTGGCCTGCTGGAGGCAGGGGCAGGTCACTTGTGTCACAACCCAGACACAGTGTGGGGTTGGGCAATGGCGGTGGCTGCCATGGGAAACGAGGGGCCCCGTGTTGGCTCAGAAAGGTTGGGTCCCCAATGGTTGGGACCGGGAAGTTGCTGGCATGTCACTGAGTGAGACTGCTGAAGAAGTTGAAGCCTCTTTTTGTGTCTCTCCCTCTCCTTCTCTTTCCCCTCCATCTCTGCCTGCCCCCCCTCCCACCAGCCCTTTGTCGACACTTGATCATTTACATCAAGTTGACATTCGCAGAGTTTACTCAGGGGTCTGTAATTGTATTCTTTCACCGGTTCTGCATTACCAACCATGAAAATGGAATCTTATCATCCCTGACCAATTTTTAATGTACAAAATGATTTGGCCGAGGTTCAAAGGGAGTCACAATTGAAATCAGGTGAATGATACATGTAGGGGTTTTTTTCAGTTTTTCCGTGCCTTGATTTGATTTTTCTCGTATGGCATACAGGGAGATGTAGCTTATTTTTAAATGTATGTGTGTGTGTATGAGCTATATAAATGCATGTATATACTCTGCACATATATCGATGCACTATCCGCCTATCTATATTTTGTGTACATATCACTCAAATTTACCCATTTGCAATGCAATGGATGACAATGGAGTTTGCTCTAATCCCTAAAAAGCAATCAAAGAATTGGAACAGGGTTAAAGCCTGCTGATAGTGCACTGCGATTAATAGGACATTATTAAATAGCCCCCCTCCTTCAGCTTCTCTTCCCTCCACCCCCCTCCTCCACTATCTTGCCAGATGAAAAGAGGCTTGGGAGACAAAATAAATAAATAAATGAGGTTACATTTACATTATAAAGAATAGGGAAGAAAACAATAGGGAATCCTCCTCACTGAAAAGCATACCATTTCCAAAGGGACTGAGTCCTTAAAGTATGAGGGGGCGAAGGGGAGTTCCTGCTCTCAAATATCATTAGAATGTTTTTTATCTTTTGGCAGTTTCATATTGTGAATAATACGGACATTTATAACTCAGTCAAGCCGCTTCTTTCAAGAGTGCAGTTCCTTAAGATCAAGGAATCTATCAACTTACATAGCTCCCTTAGCTATCTTATCTAAGTGCCTCACAAACAGGAATATATTTATCCACACAATCCCTGGGCAGGAGGAAAATGTTCTTGTCTCCATTTTATAGGTCAAGGAGAATGACAATTAGATTCAGGGCCTCAAAACAGCTGCTGGTTTTGGAGGGCCTGGCTTGAGGCACCCAGCACTTTCTACCTCTCCCCTTCTACAGGAGCTGCCCCCTGTTCTCCTGCCTGGATGCTGGAGACCTTACCTGTATTGCTGAGTTAAATTAATGGTTTCTGAAAACTACACTGAAGAAGTGCCAGGTTTGACAGTTCTGAGTCATTGGCCATTTTAAGAACAAATGACTTCCTTGAGGTAATGCAGAGAGCAGGTGGCTCTGCTGGGAACTGAACCTGGCCTTTTCCAATCACAGGATGATGTTTCCTAAGACTGTAGAGAGTATGTGCTGGTAAGGGAGGGAATCTGTACTTCGAATATTGAGAGAATCAACAGGAGGGGCTTTTTGATAATTGCTTTATGCATAACAAGTCTGTTGTGAGAAGAGCAAAGATCTAATGTGTTGTCACTGTGCAAGGGATGTGTGTAGACCTTCCATGAAGGCAAACTGTGCAATGACAATAGACCAAAGTCATTCCAAGTGTTCTTAGGGTTAATATTGTCTGAGGGTGGGATAATGGTACAACTGGTAACAAAGCATATCTTTGGTGGGGCTTTGTAGGGTTAAAGTGACTGGTAAAACAACCAGGATTTCAGGATATTCTGCTGGTGACGTCAAACCCAAAGCTCTGGGAAAAAGAGAAACCAAACCTGGAAACATGCTTAAGCCATATGTGCTATGAAGTAAACCTTGTGATTGAATTCTTACAAGATTCAGTGTGCTGTGTGCAATATCCATTTGCCTTAATTGGCAAGTTGAGTTATTTGTCATTCTTAAATACATTTGCAATTTTAATCATATTTGGATTCTAAAGAAACACTCCCTGAAATATTTGACCACCATTAAAAAAAGTGGTTTCTTTGAGCAATCATCAGTTTATCTAATTTTTGGCCAAACTCCAGAACTGGGAAGATTTCTGAAGTCCACATGCCCTTTTTTTGCTGTGAAATAAGAAGTGTAAAACCTGTGCTTCTAAAATTAACTTTGATATAAACTGTGGCCTTCTGATAAATAATGTTATGGGAAAAATGACAAATTTCCCTGTAATCTGTGTGTCTGTTAATGGTGATTATATTGGCAAAATATAGACACCTCTGAAAGTTCTCATCGAAGTGCTTTCTGCACATTGAATACTTTATTTCTCATCTCACTCATGTAGCTGTGATTTTATACTAAAGACCAGAGATTAGCCTGACCAGAACGAAATTATTGTTCATCTCCCAGATGTATTCAGATAGTGTTTTGATGTTTCATCGTGAACAGTGTTACTAAAAAGGATTTGCATACTCCCTTTGGAGTTGTTCTGGCAGGGTGGTTTTCCAGACTGGAGTCAACACATCGCACACACAGCAACTGGGAAAGCACAGTTATTTCTGTACTTCAGAAGTATCCAGTGACACATCTAAAAATGTGATGATGGTTAAGCATTGGCTCAAAGATGACAAAAATCAAAAAAAGCTTTTCTATACAAAGCTTTGTTTTCATAGTCTGTGTTCTTGAAAAAGTGAGTGTTGGTGACAAAAGCGGTGGGCTAAGGTACTCCTCTCTTATATAAACCTTGTGATGAGAGAAATCAACAGGGCTGCAATTGTAAATAAGAGTTTCCTTGAAGCAGAGAGAAAGGCAATGTTTTCTAAGGGACGGGAAACAAAATAACATGCAATTCTTCCTTGGGGTTCTTGCTTGACATGACTGGTGGTTGTCCCGAGAAACGTGTTTGAGAATGGCTCCCTTTTTCGAAAGGAAAGCTTTGGATCTTACTTATTTGTGGGGAAAAGGGAGCTCAAAGGAACATCTATTTTAATGTAATTTTTATGACAATAAAAGAATGCTATTTCTTCCCAGGAAATAAAGACAGTTACACTATGATACTGGGAAGGTGAGAAGTGTTCATTTTCTGCATTCCTTAGCCTGGCACTATGTGTGCTACGTGACCTCATAGTGTCCATATGTGCTGAAGTTTTGTTGAGCATGTTCCAGACAAGAGACAAACTTTATACGTCATCAAAATGGCCGAGACTAACTTCAACAAAATCATTGTGAGTAACCTGGGAAACTGAAAAGACAGTGCTGGTAGTGGCTGTCAGGATGATGATGGTTCTCATTCTGGCAAAGGTGAGGTGTGTTGCAGATTGCCGAGGTATTTTTACAAATATTCACTTAATTGATTTTTGTATTCTGATATTTAATGATCTAAGTATGATTAAAGACTTTAACTGTCCTTTGCCTTTGCTGTGGTACAAATCCTTGCAATGATATAAAAAATATTAACACCCATTTTTGCTGTCTTAGATATTATTTCAATATGATAACTTCTGCATTTACCTTTACTGTAAAAATGATTATGTATATAGCATATCATAACTCTTCTGCTTTTGGTCACAGTGACATAGAGGATAGTAATCTACAGCCTTTGTTAAATAAGAATGAGATGAAAATTTATAACAGGCTATAAGTATCATAATGAATACAATAAAGTCTGCTTTTAGCTGTTGATTTTTATTATTGTAGGATCACCTGTATCACAGGAGCATTCCTGACATTTACCAGAGTTAGAAAGATTTATCCTTGGGCTAAAGGAAAATGCCACAGGCAGAAACTGTGATAAACTGTGAGAGTTTTTCACTGTAGATTATTTAGAATTAATACTAAAAGAAAGGCAAATGAACAGAACCTTTACACCCTCCATGAAATCAGTTCTGGAATCAAAACATCATGACTAAAACTACCTACTTAACCACTTTTATTTTAGTTTGGAGGAGCTATGAGTGAAAAGGAGGAGCTTGTTAACAAAAATCTGAAAAAACCCCCCAGAATTACAGGTAATTAAATTATCTCTTTTGAGATACTATAATTTCTTGGGAGATGTGTTAATCTTTGGAGAAAAGGAAGCTTGAGAACTATCCAAAAAAAAGTAATAAAACTCAAAGTAAAAGCTGAAGCAAAGATTCTGATGCCGCTGATGGAAAAAAGATATTTTCACAGAAGCTATTCTGTATAGAAGCTTAAATTTCTTGAATGCTATTCAGCATAGGAAAGTATCTAGAAAACAAAACTGCTGAAAATTTGAGTTTGGATCTCAAAAAAGACATAGCAGCTTAAAAAAAAAAATCAAAGTATAAAAGCAGTGGGGAAATAAAACTTTCAGAGACATTGCCTTTACAACACATAAAGTGTTTGATTTTTATATTTTCAATTATTTCATCATTAAACTGCGTCTGCTGTGATTCTTACTAGAATTCTAGTTTGCTTGTGTGATGGCTCAGCTCTGTATATTGGGTTCACAGCTGAGTTTCATTTTCTGTGATGCAATTGCTTGGGGCTGTGCATACTGGCTGTAGGGTTTCTGTAGAAGGACAAAAAAAGTGGTTCTAATCCTGTTTCTGCTTCTTGCCTAAATCAGAATTGGTGCACGGATTGACTGCAAAGGCGTGTTGGCAAAGAACCCGAGAAAAATGTAATCAAGGTAGGAACCTGAATCTTACTTTCATGTTTCTACAAGGCAAAAATATCTACCTGTTAATAAAAAACCATAATAATTTTCAAAGTACATCTTAGATATCCAGAAATTATGTACTGCATATGGGCAATGTCAGACACCACTAGTTGCAGTCAAAGTTCTGATGTTCTTATCCACAGTCGGATGAAAAGTGTGTGGCTTCTTCATTTTTCTCTTTGAGATTGTCCGGGTTGTCCATAGAAGCAACAAGGACCTTAGGGAGGTTGCCTTTTTCATGCATGTGGAACAGGGTTGGGCTGCATTCCCAGGGCAGCTCTATTTTTGCAGAGTAGGCAGTTTCCTGTTGAGTTGAACCGCACAAATGATACTTGTTACTGTTCATGAATAACTTTGTAAAAGCTGTTATAGGTCTATACACTTCCTAATTTTTCCTTTTTCAGTCCTTTATTTTTTGCACTGAGCCTGTTTAGTTATATGATACATAGTGTTCTTTTCGTCTGGGTTTACATAAAATATCTATTATTATAATTTCTTAGTATTTGGACAAATAAAAATTTGAGGAAATATTAGAATGATTTGTAGTTTAAAATTTAAGATTTGGAAGTATTAATGAGGAACCTGAGAACTAATTGAACATCTGTGAAATGGGAAGCAATTTTCTAGGACATGAGAGAGTTGTATTAGAGAAAAGCTGTGGGCTGAGCAGTAAAAGTTTTTACATAAAAAAAAGTCTGACTAAACACCTAGTAAATATGTTTTTTCTAAAAATGACTTTCTATTGTCTCTCAAAGCTTCTTATCAAAATAGGCACATTTCCTAAACTAAATGACTTGACAAGTGCCCAGAGCACTGCAGGCCTGTCCCCCTGTGTCTGAGACCCAAGATGAGGTATTTTCTGGACCTTTTCAGATCTTAAAGTTTGCATGGTTTAGTTTAGCTTCTGTGCAAACACTTGGTCACCAAGAAAGACACTGGATTTTTACCTCTGTGAAGCAGGAATGATAGCAGCTACAAGCAGTGAGTAGTGTGCACTTACTGGCTTTTCTGAGTAGAGACACGTGTGAAACACCCCAAGAGGCCACAGTTACATGGAAGGGACGGACCTCTCTCTTTCCAACTTCCAGTCATGCTTGGGTCTGCATGCCAAGAGTATAATCTATTACTGCTTTTTATATTTTACTCATTATGTGAGACACTGTCAAGTCAATTTAATATTAAATCTGAGGTTTTGTAAATCAGTGATATATAAAGCCTGGCAGCAGTAGAAAAGCATCCATGACATTAAAAAAAGTCTGGGGGATTCTTAATTTTAAAGAAGCAGCATTGTTCTGCATTGTTTGTTGCTCAGACATCACTGTATATTCATGTGTGAAAAAGAGTCAGAGAACCTGATTAGAAGGAGAAACAATCAATAAAATTGAGATTGATTCCCACTTCCTTAAGTCTCTGAGTTATATATGAAAAGTAAATAGAATATGTACATGGGGAGATATGACTTTGTTGTGATAATCTTATGTCTTTTGAATACAACTGGGATATTTCTTTTTTTGTTCTTCTTTATATAAATGATACTACTAGCCTTTATTTTGTCATTGCTTTTCATGTAAGTATTTTCTTCTCCTTATGCATTTGCAAAATTCAAAACAATATTAGGCTCCCAAATCTTTAGGTTATAGAAGGCACTATCTGGAAAAGAAAGAAACTGATCAGACCTTTTATCTGCTGTTGAGCAAGAAGGTCTAGAGATCTTCCAGATGTGTTTGCTGTTTGGTCTTCAAAACATTGCTGTTCAGTTAATCCTGGAAGACCTTGTGTGTATCAAAGCAGCAGCATCTAATCAATCAAGGTATGTGATGGTGGGGCCAAACCTTATGGATAGACTTGATAAATACCTCGTTAAAGTATCAGCTCTGTTAAGTATCTGTGTTTGGGTCCAGTGAGAACCTTAGTGCACTTTAAAAGGGTTTTTACAGAACTGGAATTCAGATTTCTTACGGATAGAGTGAATTGCACCCTTGGTTTGAAATCCACAGACTTTTGAGAACCCTTTCTCCTGACTGCTTCTTACGAGTTATCAAATCTTTTTATTCTCCTACTATCTCTTTCCTTCCATTCTAGTTTCCCAATAAGCCAAGTTTCTTTCCTTCTTACCCACTTTTGCTCTGATTTCTCCTGTCACCCTGAAACTGCTCACTCTACGTCCTTTTGAGGGGCCCAGGGAAAGTTTGGGTTTTTTCTGCTTTTGACCACTTAAGGTGTATTGAAGCAGTTGAAAACACAATGTTAAAATGGAAGGTTGGCCAGCCAGAAAAACTTCCAAAGCATATGGAGAAAGGAACTTGGTGAAATACATTAGTGACTGAATCTACTAGAGGCTCAAATACTTGTAATAATTTTGCTTTTGCAGATACCTACTGCCTCCAAGGAGATGTACAAAGCTAGCAGTGATTTTATGGAATCCCATAAATCAGTTATTTTGTTGATATACAGTAAATTATCTGGATTTTGCTGATATGCAATAAATTATCTGCATTCACCAAATGTTGGGAGACTTAAAGATAAGGGAGGCAGTGGTTTATATTGTTCTCCCTATTCTTGTCTCTATAAACTACCTCAGTGTTTATCCGTGGAGACCTCTGTGGACAGTTCTTTGTTTGGAGTTTTAGCTCTCTCTTAAATTAACTCTTCCTATTAGTGGATCCTAGTGACATCAGACTGCTGTACCATGTTTAATTGAAAGTGGCAAGCAAACACTGTACAACTGCTTCTAAAATGCCTGGGAGCTATTTGAAAGCTTTAGCATGTTAGAGGGGAAAATGGCCTGGTTCTATCTCCCTTTCTTGAGGGAGGGAATTGGGTGTTGAAAGGGAGAGAAAATTAACCTTCCTGTGCTCCAGAAATGCTTGTCTATGCCTCTCTAGCCTTTGGGATACTACTAATTTTTGGAATGATTGAATTTCTGTGGATATCCCTTCTGTGATGTGATTATCAAAGCAACCAACTACTTGCTAATTGACAGCGAGTTTGTTCAGGTCCTGCTTGTTTTTAATCGGTTCTAAGAGAGTTTGGTTTTGCTAGTGCACTTGTTTGTGCTGTAAAATAATGTACTATGTGAGAGACCAAGTTAATAGCCTTACACATTTAAACAAATTTAGGAAGGGGCACTCTTTGTCCTATGTACTGAGAGCTAAATGGCAGCCTGGTGCCAACAGTAGGTAATGACATTTATAGCATCTAACAGTTAGAAAACCTTCAGATAAGCTACGCTTACATTTCCTGGTAGGAGTCCTTCTGGCAAGGAAGATCACCTTTAGCAGGCTAAGAAACTATTTAGTTTCAGTCTCTAACATAAAGTAAACATGACTTTTGTCACCCTTAAATATTTTTAAAATTAAATTTAAACCTTTTATTTAGAATATTGTTGAAGAATGCATGCAATAGAGCAGTACTTTTTTTTTTTTATTTTATTTTATTTTTTCCCTAAGAAAAAAACCTGGTGCATAGAATTGTGGCCTACTCAAATTCGTTTACGTCACATCTTTTACTATTTTGAGGGTTTACCCAAAAGTTGATTAAATCTATTAGAGAGCTGCTCTTGCTTAGCTGCCTAAGTATTGTGATTTTAGAATTTTATGATGAGTCTGTAATTAATCCTGTGGTGCAGATTAGGCAATTTTCTGTACATTATTCCAAATGGTAAAAGATAGTAAATTTACTGTATAGGACCATGGCTATTTAGCACTTTTTAGCACTTTGATACTGAAGGACATGTAGCATCATTTCATATATAAATGATAGAGCTTAATTTTCCTGTAGCCCTACTGACATCAAACTAAAGCCCCCTCTTTTTTTTTTTTTTTATTTCCCTGGGATATAATTAGTTAATACCCCCTTGAAGTTCTTATTTAATTTATGAGAAAAGCCTGTAATTGGACATTGTTTCTGACCAGCACCAAAGAAATCACATGCAAAAGTATTTGTTCCAGTAGTACAGGCCTCTTCGCAGTGTAAGTTTATTTGTATTGCAGAGCAGCCTTTAATTTCTGTTTAATATGTGGTCTTTTGTGGCCTGTGTGTGCAAAGCACTACTTCACAGTCCAGAGGTGAGACCACAACTACTACACCACAAACCATTCTGGGACTGTAGTGTATCAACTCAGAGGTCAGTAAGTGGAGAATAATAGAGATGGAAGGGGGAAGATAGAGAAAATCACTTATAAAGAAAAAAGAGTAAAACAAGTATCTAGAAGGATTTGGAGACTGTAGGTAATGAGATGAGAAAAATTGCCCGGCATATTCCAAGGAGCATATACTGGGTTTGTCTGGAAAGTTTCTGGTGGGGGGGTCCTACAAGGGTAGCTTCTGTGGGAAGCTGTGAGGTGCTTCCCCCATGTTAAATGCAGCCAATGCCAGCTGGACCTGCCACTGTCCAGGGCTGAGCCCATCAGCTGATGTTGGTAGTGCCTCTTGGATAAGATGTTTAAGAAGAGGAAGAAGTTGCTGCATAACTGCAACTGCAGGTGTAGAGAGGAGTGTGAGAGGAGCAGCTCTGCAGACACCCAGGTCAGTGCAGAAGGAGGGGTAGGAGGTGCTCCAGGCATTGGAGCAGAGATTCCTCTGCAGTGGTGCAGACCATGGCAAGGTAGCTGTTCCTCTGCAGCACATGGAGGTCCATGGTGGTGCAGAGATCCACCTGCAGCCCATGGAGGAGCCCACACTGCAGCAGGTGTCTGCCCAAAGGAGGCTGTGACCCTGTAGGAAGCTTGTGCTGGAGGAGACTCTGTGTCCTTATCTTGACCCAGAAAACTTCTATCCAGCTGAGGAGGGCAGTGAGAGAGGAGCTTTGGTGGGCACCTGACATCCAGCCAAGGTCAATCCACCACAGAGGGATTATCAGGCATGCTTTCAGGCTAGCAGAGTGGTATCTATTGAAAAACATTCTGTTGTTGAATTCTATTATGCTTAATGCTATAACTCTTTGCTCAGGTGAACCATCCCACTGGCATCAGATAGACTTCTTCTTCGAAAAGCTTTGTTTACACAAGTTTTGAGGTATCTTAGACTGTAAAGTACTCTTGATAGAAAGGAAAATAAGGTTCTGGTAGGAAAGACGTTCAGGAATGATCTGGATGAAGCCCTGAGTAATTAACTCTGGAGGCAGAGGACTTTCATGAGTCTCTTTCTCAAACAGTAGATCTGAGGTTAGGACTAAATTGAAGGAGCTGGAGTTGTCCTAATAGTGCAAAACCTCAGCCATGTTCTGACTCAGTGTTATGGCAAGAAACAATTGTACCTTTTCTCCCCCTTTGTTGTGGCTTCAATTGCCAAGGAAATACAGGCCGGGGCAGAGTCTTGGCATGAGGCACAGTTCACATAGTCCCTAAAACTATCAAGAAAGAATGGAAGATCAGAGAGGTCCGATTCTCCTAATTAAATTACCTGTTGTTAGATTTTGTTACGTATTTGAATGAATTGTTTACAGACAGTGCAGTATTCTGAACTTGTGAAATAAGGAGAGAAAATTCTCAACAATAAAAATCTTATGAAGGTTTAAAGGCTAAATTCTTTCAGGTTAATTTTTTTCTTTCCCTCCCCTGTTCCCTTCCTCCCACCCCCCTTCCTTTTCTCCTCTAGTGGGCAATAATCAAAACTTTTACTTTTCCCAGACTCATTTTGTACTTCTTTAAAAAGGTAAGTTTTGTGAAAAGGACAAAGAAAACCTAAGTAACCGAGTTTTGGTTTAGTTTGTTTTTCTTTATAGATAAAATCTGAATGCGACACCTGATGTCTCTTATTCTGATTCTCAGTTGTTTTGTCCACATCATTAAACTGTGCAAAGATTTGTTTTTTTTGGTGCCACTGAAAAGCCATGAGCTTGAATATAGTTGCAGTTTTGTTTTGGGACTGGAAAGCATTACTCAAGCTATATTCAGTAACCTCTCTCTCTTCCTTTAGCCAGTACAATCATTCTCTCAAAGACCTATGTCTGGGATTATTATTTTATGCATGAAATGTTTTGTGTACAGTAGTGACATAATAAGAAGAGGCATTGTATTAGTTTGTGCATGAAGAATTGATTATAGAAACAGGAAGTGTGTAAGTGCCTTAAGATGCCATTCTTATTAACACCTAAGTTCATCATTTAAAGGTAAACATGGTTCATGCTTTTTAGTTTTTTCTTTTAAATTTGCCATGCCCTGTGTAAAGAGGTAGCACCCCATTTATTTGTGTTCTTCATGCATATCTTGCACAGAAAATAGCCCATGTGGAAAGACAGCAAACAGATAGCTGCAGCTGTTGTCACTTATGCTCCACAGCACAATTTTAGAAATTAATGGTTTCTAATCCCAAAAATAATATAGATACAAAATGGTGTTACATTCCAAACTGCCAGGCTGAAGTCCCTTGCTCTTATTTCATAAATATGTTTATGAGACTGGCTTAATCTCTCAAATGCAAGAAAAGCTTTAGAGATCAGTTGGGTTTTAAAGCTAAAGTTATTGACCTTTGGCAACTCATTGGTAGACAAGGAAATACACTGAGGTATCTCTTTGTTGAAATATTTAAGACAATTGTAAGGCACCAGAGCTATTGTTAGATAAAGCTCCTTCTGGTCTTGCCATCTACTTCACTGACTGAAGATAAATGCAAATGCTTTTGGCACTTTTGGGCTTTTGTCAAAGTGAAGGAATAAAACATGCTTGTCTGACAATTGCAGGTTATTAAAGACTATTATATTGGTAATCCCCAGGAAATGGAGGTAAATCTCTCTTCAGTATCAGCAACAGAATAACTTTTGTCTAAGATTTTGATTATGATTATTACTTATGGTTTAGTAAAACAATCTGCAAATTGTTCTTGACCTCAGATTTTCAAAAATCATGAGTCAAATCCCTTTACTCTCAAAACATGAAGCAAAATATTGTTCTGTCTCTTTTCAAAGCTCTATTTTCAAACTCTTCTTTCTAATTTGAGAATTTATGCTTTCTGAAAAAAATAACAGCAGAGTTATTAGCACGAGCTGTACTATAAGGAAAGCACCCAACACTATCAATATAATGGTAGAATCATGAGTATTGGATATGTTATTACACAAATATTTTGTGTAATTCTAAATTTTTGATTCTAAAACTCATCTCAAATGAACAAAGTTATTGACAACAAATGTACAAGCTGTGGGAGACAAAAAGCAATAAACGACAACAACTTTTTTCCAGCACTTCTGATCTCACACACTACCAGATGAAAAAATGGAGAGACATGCTGGTGCATGGTGCTTTTGAAAATCAGACTGCTGTTCATATCTCACCTTATTACCAAACCTGTGCGACAGTGACACTGTATTGACAAATAAGATGCTTTCTATTCCATCCTTCTCTTCATGCTACATTAGTTTTACTCTCATCAGTAAAAGCGTTACTAAATTAAGTGATATCCCAGATGACAGAGAAGGAACTGCTGTAGGGAGCTTCATGTTGCCAGGGTCATGCCAGTGCACTTGTTTTTGAAGACTTATATCCATCTTTCTAGTTTTATCTCCTTAGTGTCTTTTTTGTTGTTGTTAACCTTTAAAAATAAGTAGTTACCTATTCTATGTGCGGAAATTTTGGTTAAGCTTTTATCACCTCAGTTGTCTTTTCTCTCTCATTACAACCCTGGCCATTGGCAGTATAAGTGCTGTATAGGCCTCCACTCCCCCTGCCCCTTTACTTCTCAACAGTACCCAAAATCTTGTTCTGTACCATCCTGGGAACTGGGAAGGAGAGAATAAAGATGTGTGAGAAAGCATCCTGGAGCTTGAGAGATGATACTACAGTGAGGGGTACTGCCCTGCAGTCAGTAGAGTTGCCTTGTTCATTTAATCTAAATTTAGTATATAGGACTTTGAAGAGGCCTGGTCTTCTACTGCCTTCTAGTTCTTGAATCACATAAGAGAGTCACATGTACTATCTACAGAGCAGGCAGCACAGTTGGACTTGAAACTTGCTTGAATTTTCACACAAAAGACAAAAAATTAATGGGGACATGAGGGAAATATTACATCCTCCACTCTCTTTGAAGTCTCAAATGATTCTTCATTTTTTGGGGGCAGGTGAGGGGATTGCCCTCTCCCAACTCAGACTACACAACACATGGAGTTTAAACACGTCCCATGTAAACTGGACATAGCAGCATGGAGGGCTGAGTGGACTAATTCAAACTGTCTTGAGGTCTGCCAGTGTGTTCCTGCAGTCTGTGATGCATTTCAAAATTGGGTAATGCTTAAAGTCCACGGATGTTTTTTAGAGTTGTTTTTTTTTTCCTAAAACACTTTGCCACCAAAAGCAGGTGCAAGTGGTAAGTATTTGTGAAGGAGATAGATATACTTCCAAGAAAAAACTTTCAGGCTAAGTGCATTGCAGAGTCTCAAGCATTATGCTCTCCTATCAGAACATATGTGAGAGCAACTTTAGAAAATAATCGGATTGATGGGCTACTAATGAAATTCATCATGTAAGCTCTTACACACAGGTTAACCAGCAACTAGCTCAGATAACAGAAGGAGCAAGGTCAGGTCTTTGTTCTGACTGGCTAAACCAAATATAGTAAAATCTTAAGAAGATTGGCCAGCTTGTCAGGGAAAATATAAGGTTGCATAATTGAAGATTTTTGAAAACACCAAGCTGGAAAAGTAAAAATATTTAACAAATATCATAATGATCCTAAGAAAAGAGGATGAAAGCAAAATGAGTTGTATCTATAATACAGAGCTGAAGTGCAAGAAGGAAAACCAGAAGGCTGGGAAGTATAGTAATGAGATGGGGAGTGTGTGAAACAACAGAATCAACAGAAGAATGAAGAACTGAATTGTAGAGTACAAAATAAATCAATCCATGACTATGATGAAGTTCCTGGAAAAAAAAATAATCTATTAGTAGTAGGTTAAGATCACACAAGGCGATGTAAATAATGTACAGGTGAGGAAGACAACAAGTTATTCACAGAACACAGAATTTGCCTCAGAGAAGAGTGGAGAAAACCCTAAACACTGCCTGGAATGCAGGCATGAAATGGTCCCACTGCATTCACTTCACATAGCGACAGAAGGTTTTTACAGATCGTCATCTTGTCTCTCACTTACTGCAGCTCTAGTGTTCAGCTCTGGGAGTGACTTGGGAAATTTGTCCTAGTGATGCTCTTGTCAGTGTTGCCTCCTCCTTTCTGAGCTTCTATTTGCCTGGTATTTATTTGTTCATGTTTCAGTGTGATGAAGATGAATTGCATGAAGATGCAACTCATCAGAGCTAATGCAGGTTCTTAGGAGGCACATCTCAACACATCATCAAACCAAGGCTCAGTACTGATTTCTGCTGTTGTCCTTGGCTTTGTCCACCATGTGTTTTCAGTTTGGATTGTTTTATGGGCAAAAAGTTGCTTAACGGCTTAATAACATGGACATGCCTTGACAGGGAGCTGTCAGGCCTTTTTAAGTATTATTAAAACCTTGCCTCAAGGAATATTTTAAATCAGATCATATTATAATCAGCATGGACTTTGTGCACTAACTTTATGTGCTCTTGCATTGGTTTATCTGAAAGTACTTTTCTTAATTGTTGTGTTTCACTCTAGAGGTCACTTTATTTGCATAAATTTTTCCTTACCTCACACTTTTCTTTAGATTTCTGTGACCTGACAACAGCTTTTGATAACTCTCAAAATTGTATGGTATGTCATTTTCCCACAGAATAGCCATCAGGTGGATGGAGGAGGATGGTTTCTGTGGTAATTCCAAATTCTTAAAGAATCTAAGTCTGGGAGTGACTGTTGTGACAACTTAGTCTAACACCCTACTGGTCATAAAGAGCACTATTTGCAGAATTTTCTTGGATGATTCCCGAGTCAAAGCACATCATTCAGCAAAACTGTCTGGTTAACCTTGATTTAAGATTTACAGGTGATGACAAAACCTGACACAAGGCAAGATATTCAGTATTTAATTGCTTTCAAAATTTGTATCTTAGTTCTGTTTTGCATTTATCAGTGTAGATACACATTATGCCTGGGATCTGATACTTCTTTTGTCTTCTGATTTAGGCTGCTTTCACAATCAGAAGTCTTTTTCCTATATGCATACCTGTAATCTGACTGAAGCTCTCTATTGTCTTTCTCCTTGCTAAATTCAGTACTCATACCTTCCAGCTCTGGCAGTAACAGGCAAAGCAATAACATTTTTATTGAAAGAGGAATGACTGATGCCGACTATGGTTTTGATCTTGCCTTGGTAGTGTATTAAATAAGAAACTTGTTCCATGCTTCCACTAGAGTTTTGATGAAGTTTGTTAATTGTCTTGTGATAAAATCACTACTTTTTGGCAATGGAGGCAAGGGTGTAATCTTTGGCATCTTCCTAATTGCTGGAAGAAGGAGGAGTGAGGGAGTGTATAGAACCCCTGGACTGCAGTCCAGGTTGCTTCCCAGTCATCAGAAACGCAGAAAGCATTTGTTCTGCTCTTGCAGAGGCAGATATCCATTACAATTTTTAATTTTCCTTTTTCATGCTGCTGCTGCCTTTAAATAAAAAATCCATCTGCCCCAGGCCCATATTCTTCACTTTCTGTAGTGGCATATTATGAAGTTATATAAGAGACATACAGTCTCATTGAATTATAACTGCCAAATATGGAACTCCAGTCCTATTGTTATCTTCCCTGTTGTCCTACCAGGTATATTAAAGCACATGGAGAGGTCTTAAATCTAGTGGGATTGTTAATTTCCCTACAACAGCCTTTTAATGCCTTTGGACATTATCCTCTGAGGACTTTATCCTCTGAGTGTGATCCTAAATAATAGCATAAGAAATTCAGGCAGGGAAACCTACTCTCGATTAAATTAGAAGGGGACATGACACGTGAAAGAAAAGGCCCTTGAAGTATAACACTGACTTTCTTATACTTGATCTGACAGAATCTGAGTCTGTTGATCTAAAACTCACCCTTTTCCATACTGTGGAGGATGACAGATGTTCTAAGGGACCTAATATGATTAGTGTTTTTGCTCTGGGAGGCAGAAGATGTTATGATTTACTTATATTGTTGATTCAGTGTGCTTTGTTCAGAAGTTTGTAGCAAACGCTGCAGTTGCTTTTCTGGACTAATGCCTGAATTCTATGTGCCTTTCCACTCCCCATCCCCCTCCCCAGTAGCAGTGGGTTATTTTGGCTGAGTCTGAAGGGTTTCACACCTCAGCTCCAAGACTGTGCTTCAAGATCATATTGCTACCATTGGGATTGCTTTTTTCCCTGTCATTCATCTGTACTTCAGACAGTCATCTAGGACAGGCCTTGTACTTAAAAAAGCTCTGACTTCTTGTTATTTTCTATAATGATGCACAAGGCAGAGAACTTTATGTGGGCAGTAGAAATATAAATATCTTACCAATACTGGGCAGTTAGGTCTTTTGGTTCCATAGTAATTGTCTGAGGAGCAACTTGAATTTCAAGTAGGTTTTGTATTTCATTGTGAATATTTCACATACTTCTAAGAGACAGCCAGAATCCATAAAGGTCATGTACTATTGCTGATTCTGTGTCATTTGTCACAAAACAGCCAGCTGCTAAGATCCCCCTATGACCAACATTACCTGGAAGCTCAGATAGTTTTGGGAGGGCCATGTAAGAAGCAAAGGAGGATCAAGACGGAGATGACACTCACGCTGGCAGAGTGTCAAAAAGCCTGTTCAGAGACATCTCCGTTTTCTCTCTTCTCCACAGCACCAGTTCACAGCTCTTATAAAGTTAACCATTGCATGATAGGAAAACTCTTGTGCCACGAGTCTGAAGCCTGAATACCACTACTCCATCAACTCCAAATGCCTGTTAAGCCTAAATCTCTACTTTCCTTTGTCTCCTGTGTAAACTTACTTTTTTCCTCTGCTGAAGCAGTTTTAAGTCTGAGGCAGTATAAAGAAAAGATTATCATCATCCTCAGCATCTTACAAACAAATGAAAACACTCCAAAACTGATGGCAAAATAAAAACAAATTGAAACAAATCCAGTAAGCTCTGCTTAAGGTAGAATATACTGCCAAAAGTGCTCTCAACACACTGCAATTCCTGTACATGTTACAATAAGAAGATGCTCTTTACCTTGAAGGCAACATAAATTCAGTGTGTTAATACACAAGCTGCCAAGGCTAACGCTGCTTTTATTTAAATATTGTCCTGAGCACAATGTACAGCCACTGTATGTTAACGGCATGTAAATCACTGCTCTGCTATAGCTGCCTTAACCTATTTCTTACATTTCTTTTCTAACATTGTCAAACTTTTGTTTCATTTCTCCCCTTCTCTTGAATAAATGCTGTTTTCAGTGCACAGCTCCAAGCTACCTCTTTATTGGCAGTTGCAGACCTATGGTACCTGGAGTTAATCACCCTTCAGCTACATATTGTTAACTGTGGTGTGCCTGCTACCTATAAAGAAGGAAAAGGCTTTTTTTTATACTAGAAAATAAGATATATTCTCCTGAATTGCTGGGGTGGGGGGAAGCCTTTGTTGAAAGAAGGGGACTACAGCTATTTTTATTAGGATTATAAAGAAATCTGTACTCCATTGAGAGCACATGCTGCAGTGTGAAGGAATGTAACATTTCCTGTGCTATCAAGACATTATTTGCAGCTTGTCTAATAAACTCAATTTCATTTTTATCTATACTTTGTATGTAGATAAAGAAACAAATAAAGGAATAAAAATAGGAGATTTCTCTGGCAACATTTTTTGGAAAAGGGAAAAATGATATAGCAGTCTCGACCACAGATATCTTGGTCACATTGTCAGAATGGACAACTCAGTCTGTCATTCATTGCCCATGGCGCTGAATTGGGACACGAGCTGTTGATATGACACTAAACAGAGAATTACATTTTTCTACACTGTATGGAAAACATAGACGTATTCTTGTTTTCTGTGCCTCAGAACAGGAGAACAATGCTGATAGGAGCCCACTACTTTAAATTGTTGTTGGCTTTTCACAGCACTGACAATAGAAGGCCATTGTGAACTGGCAAANTCTATTTTCAGTGCATTAACGGAAAAAAAAAAAAAAAAAAAAAAAGAAAAAAATCCTACTGAAAATGACAGGAAACCATTTGGCATACCGTGAACAGAGGCAGGTTGATGATGGTTGAATTCTTAAGCAGCTCTCAGGTTTGTTTTGGGGCTTAAGCATTAGCAGGGTGTCTTATTCTCTTTCCCCCCAGTTTGATTTCAGTTCTTTGGATTCCAGAGCGATAAACTGAAAACTCCCAGTTATATTTAGCAAAGCAATGACTGCTTAGTATTACCCATCAAACAGACAGAAACTCCTGACAAAGGTCCTCCCTCTGCACCAGCAATGGACATATAAAGATATCTGTGGGGAGGGAGAGGTAGTTCATTTGGTTTTTAGTTTCTTGTTTAAAGTAAACTCCGTATCTGAGTAACCACCTGAGATTCTTCCTATAGCAGCATGTAACCTCAAAGTACAGAAAGAGGTGATACTCCCCTCCAGTTCAGAAAATAAGTGCAGTTTTACTGTGTTTACAGTGGTAAAATGAGTTTTCAAAGTCCTGTTGTGGCTATTGGGTTTTTAAAGCTTCCATCTGAGTATTATTTATTTTTATTTATTTAAAGCTTCAGATGGAAGCTTTAAAACCCCAACATATTCAGCTTCCACACTCTGTCTTTGGACCATATAGAGGGATGCTCTGCCTCCTTACTTAGGCCTTAATTTCTTCAAGCAGTTGTCCCTTATTTATTTATTAATTTATGCTCCCATTAGCCTTTTGACTATTGCTCCTCTGACCACTAGTTGTGCAGTGTACAAACCTTCTGGGGAGCTCAGGCATGTCGGAACAAGCATTATATTAATGTGATTGTTGGCTGCAGCAAGGCTCAGCATGACTGAGTGTTTATCTATGTTTCTGTTGCTGTAATTCTGCAAGTCCTGTAATATTGCATGAGCTTAGGTGATGAGGAAGAAAACTCCAAAAGCTAGGACAAGGAAAAAACCCTTGATTTTAGAGATGGAGGTAAGACCAGAAGGGGGAAGAACCAGATCTTGTGACCTCTTGGCTTCAGGTCTCTAGAGAAATGTCTCAGGTGATGGTGGGCAGCTAACCACAAAATTGCCACCTTCCATGAAAATTTACCATGATCAGAGAAATGTAGTTTGGCATGCTCTTAGTGTCCATCTCACTCTCCACATTTTTCGTGTTGTGCATAGATTTAGCATAAGGACATAGCCACTGCCTGTGTCAAAATCAGGGTGAAACACTACAAGGGACTTAATTTTGTTATTGTAAGGATTTTTCAGTTGGGAGTCCTGAGGCAGAACCTGTGGCCCCTCAAGGGCCACGTGTGGTGAGGGTTCCCTTCCCTCAGTGACACTGTTTTTTCTCCCTCACCTGAATTCTTGAGTCAGTGTCAGAAATTGACTTGCCCTGATGCAACCACAGCTTAGGAGCTAAGTTTGGGATGAGACACTTTGGTCCTGTACCAACAGAGGAACTGCTTTGCTGACTATTTTGTGCTGTAGAAAACTTGTGCAGACTGTGGAGGAGGCTGTGATGGGTGGCTGGAAATGCATTTTCTTGGAGAGAGTGAGTCTATGCAAGCCGCAGTATTTGTTGATGTTGTTAAGTGTGTCAAATGACCCTCTGCTTATGGGATATGGGAGAGATCCCTGTGTTGCTCTACCTGCACAGCTAGTACATGTCTTTCCGTCAGTGGTTTACTGAAAGCTGAGAGACAGCCAGTGAGAAAAACTGATGGAGTTTTGCAGTTGTTAAATATCTGGCAAAAGAAAGAGGAACCTCTAGTGATATCTCTGTATAAGCAAAGTAACCTGACCTTAAGAAGAGCAAAACTATTAAAGCTGTCCCGCAAAGCCTGCCCTTGCAATACAGCCGTGCTGCTCAACTTCTGGTCTGTGTTATCCAGAAAGCTCCCAGAAAACATCGTGTCCTCAGAGATGAAAGATGTACATTTTCCTTTCCTGCACATCTAATACGAAACTCGCTTTTTGGTCTTCTCTTTGAGGGTGCAGAGTCCTTCTACTGTTCATTTGCAAGGGACAAGCAGAGCTCTCTATCACCTTTTGAAGTTTTCATCTATCCTTTCCCGAGTCACTGTTTTTGCACTTTCACAACTGCAGCGTGAATACTTCAGAAAACTTCAAAGTTGTTGCAAGACATGGGGGCTCTTTACTGTGCTGATGTTCTCTTAACTTGAGGTTCTTGAGTCTCATGACTGTGTTAGAAACAGAAAGAACAGGCCGGAGAGAATATGTGTATATTCTCATATACAGAGGTGGCAGAAGTGTCTCAAATACTTTGTGGGTATAGTTTTGGTCCTGGGAAACTGATAAGATAGGTTTAAATACAGAGATACAGATTATTTTCCTTGATTGGGAAAATTCTGAACAGTACTGAAAATATTTATTTGAGCAAAATGTTGTATGAAATGTGGAAAAGGATTCTAAGAAACCTTTTCCAGGAATTACTTGTAGATATCTACCTATCATTCATGGCACGTAGTATGGGATTTGAGACACTTAAAGTAGTTCTATGACTCCTTGTAACTGGTATATATGTTAAATGACTGGTATATATGTTAAATGTAGGTGACATCCTCCCTCAAGTTTGAATCAAGGCCAAATACTCCCCTGCTGATGTGAGCAGTGGTTAAACAGACAAATTAGGAAGTCACTGTGTCTGAATTTAGGAAGATTAATTTATTGCTTCTCTTTTTGCAATAACAATTAGCAGACATGGACAGAAATGATGAAAAAAATTGGCAAAAACCAAATAAAAATATACTTTTCTACTCCTCTGGAGGAAAAGGAAGGAAATAAAATAACAATTTCAGTGGAATTTTTTCTGGCCCAGTCTATTTATTAGTATTGTTTCATGTTCAATATGTTTGAAAATACTCTTGTAAACAAAATTGCAGCTGGTGTTGTCAATTGACTTATGGGGAGAAAAGAAGTGAGAGAATAAGCATCTTGAAAATTAAATTACATTTTTATTAATGTAGCTTTTGAAGTGAGGGCACAGGTAACAATGGCCATATTCAATTATTAGCTTCATAAATTTGGGAATAATAAAAATTGATTGGAAATTTTAACTACTAGCTTGATTTCTTCACAACTACATTATTGACATTAACTAGAATCCACCAGTTCTTGTCAGGCCTTGGAACAGCTCCTCTAATGAAGGGGATATAGCTGAAGATAACAGCAAAAAGTTAAAATACTTTGAAGTCTGTTCAGCAGGGTTTTGTTCTTTTCTTTGGTGGGGACCAGAGGCAGCTAGTCTGTGTTTGGGGTTTTAATTTTTTTTTCTTTTTTTTTTTTTTTAATGCAGTCTAATTGTGCCATGGTATTAAGACACTACATCTTTAAATTTTCATATGAAAGTATGAGCTTTGGTATGACAGAATATCAAAGTGAAAATTAATGTCCGCCACTTGTATATTGCCTAGACGTTACTTTAGAGAGAAAACAACAGGAGCGAGACGAAGCCATACATATGTTAAATTCACATCAGTAATAAAGATTAAGTAGAAGTTAATAGCATCCCAGTCATGCTTGTGGAGGTAATCTCCTTTCTGAAAATTCAAAATTAGATTTGGAGGATCGAAGCAAACAGGGGGTGAGACTTTGGCGTAATATTTTAATCAAATTGTCATGAATGAGTGGATACAATTAAGAATTCTGTCAGTCACAGTGCTGAGCCCCTTTTGTTAGTCAGCTGTTGTGAGGGATGCACTAGGGCATCGTGGGTAGAGATTAAACTTGACCTTTCCCAGGATCTTCATTTTTGACCCTCTGGCTAGGTTTTGCTTGTCAGATGGCTATTTTTTCAATATTTATTTAATTATTTATTTTAAAGATATGGTAGTAGGATTTGGGGACAGACAAAGATGGTCCCCCGTTTGTTATTTTTTTTTAATTTTTTTTTTCCTTTTGCTAAATACAGCAGACAAGGCTCAATAACAGCTCCCTGTCAGCTGCAAAGTGCCCATCTAAGCCTCTTTCCTTCATTACTCCTCTGATGTGTACTGTATGTCATTCCTTGGACAAATTTGCAGCTGAAGAGTCTGTGCCAAAGGCAATACAACTTAACGTGCAGAGAAATGTTTTCTATTCAATAAGTTGTGCTCTAACATTGCTACAGCAGGGTTGCTTGGCTTTTCAAGTCCTTTAGATAACTCGGGCTTCTTTCTAGAAATTTTAACTGTATTTCTCAGGGGAATTCCTAAGAGTGTTTTTGGACAATCTTCTGTTGTCAAGAAATTTTGTTCTGTGCACAGTCCTCTTGAGATTAAAACAGATTTAACTCTGAGATTAAAAATCAAATACTTTTTCTTTTCCAGTTAAACCAAATAATACATATTTTAATTGCTTTTTATGTAAAAATATTCTGAAATATGGAACTTTGTGCACTGTGTCACAATGGAAGTATATTTTTTTGTGAGAGTTTCTGTGAATTCATATTCTGTAGGACCGGACTAATAGGTGTTTGTCTAGTGACCTGTTAAAACAATTTGTTTTGTTGATGCTTTGTGACTCCGACTGAGATCAGGTTCTCTTGCCTTAGTCATTTTACGCATGCCATTGGAGACAGTTTCTCTTCCCTATTTTGGGATCTGTGCAACAGTAAGCCCTTAACTACGGAACTACCAACCCAAAAACTTGCTGGAGAAGAGATTGTTTTAAACAAGCAAACAAACAAACACTTCAACTTCAAATCAATGAAAATTTATATCCTGAATTTATCCAGATCGGTATTCTTGTTGTTGGAAATCTCTATTGAAAAGTGACTTGGAAAAGATAAAACGAGTGATTCAAAAGGCTGATTTAATGTCTCTTCCCAGTGGTTTTACTAGTGTCTAAGCATTAAAATAGTCTGTATCTGATGCTAGAAAAACTGGGTGAAAACAAAAATCATGTTATTTCAACACCATGAATGGCTCCCCAAGGCATTAGAGTACACAAACACAACTACAAGAAATGCAAATATTAGAACCAAGGCTCACCACTCATTTATAAATGAAGATAAATCAGTTGTATGCAATAAACCAAGATTAACTTGATGCCTGAAGCGTGTTCTATATTAGAGGTTTCCACATGCTCACACATAGGTGGGTTATCTTTTTTCTTTTATTTTCTTCTTTTTTTTTTGTTAAATAAAAAATGAAATTATTATTTTAAGCTGATCCCAGATGATTCTTTTATTATCTGTCTTGTTTTTTCTTTTCCTTCCCTGCCTTTTTATACAAAGTGTTTAGAAAATAGAAAGAAGTGCTTTTGACATTGGGTGACAGTATGTAATCTACATTCCCACTGTTTGTTTTACCTTTTGTTACAGAAAGAATAAAGTCTGGGCAAGTTGTGCTAGTACATCAGTTTCTTTGCACTCCTCTGTACTGTAGGACCTAATTATATTTTAACACTGCATTTACTCCACTTGCCTGGAGAACTATTTCAAACAAACTGTCAGACTTATTGTATTGTGACATCATAGTAACTATTTTTTATTGTTGTTTTGGGTCTTTGTTTGTGCCTTTAAGGAAAAAAATACAGAAAACAAGCCCTTCTGTGAATTCAGCTATAGCATAAGAAATTGCATTAACAACATTTAAGCAAAGTGTTGAAAACATACCGAAATAAACGGTAGTGCACTTCAGGGGTTGATAGGAATATGCAGCAAAATGCTTGGCATTTAATTTTTTTTTTTCTTCGGGAATTTAGCCAGTGAAATATAGCTGCCAGTGTCTCAGGCCTGCGTGTGTTCTTCTGCAATATGCTCTCGATCAATCAGATTTGCATAACTAAACTGTCGGCAAGCCCGCTCGGCTGCCCAGGTGCAGGGCCATTTGCATATAGAACAGTGAGGAGGTCCCAAGAGTCACTTCAGACTCCAGTGACTGCTGAGCCCGCAGTCCACACCGCACTGGAAATGAAATTGGAATGACAAAAAAATGGTTGTGCTCGTCTGCAAGGGTGAAATATGCACTTGTGTTTCAAAGGTTATGTAGAGATCACAAGACAGCATTCAGGCACAAGAATATGCACAAGCCTCCAGGAAAGTAAATGGTGTTGTGTGTGTTTTGTTTCCCTTCCCCCAAACACAATGATACATATTTATTTATTTTTTATACATACACGTATGTGCATAGATATATATGGATATACAAAAATATTTATTTTTCCCTTTAAAGTTAAGTATGACATTTCACATATTCTTAAATGCTTAGGTATGAAAGAGGAATGCAGGTGTGCTTTAACTATGTAGTTCTTTCCAATTAAATCTCCTGGGGGACAAAACATGAATAAGAGTCCTTTCCCTTGAGTTTATTTCTCTCTGGAATGTGCATCCACTTTTCCAACACGTTTACTAAGAAGTCTATCTCCTGCTTCCTGGACTATTTATTACTCAATTAGAAGACCTAAATGGTGAATAATTACCACAGTATCGATACAGCTGGAAATAGGATAAGGAAAAAAAATGGATTACAATACTGATTACTGAAAGCTCTTTATCTGAGGCTTTCTGTAGGTACAGTTATCCCGATTTTACAGGCAGGGAATGAAAATGTAGAGTCCTGAAGTGATTTTCCTCTAGGAAAATAGTGATCTATTGGCACTCTGAAAGAAACATTTAGTGGCACTGTGAGAGATCTAGTACAAGATTCTCTGTTGTAGCCATTAGGAAAGGTGGCTTCCTCTTCCCCTTACCACATCTCACTAAGCATTGAAAGCAAAGGATACTCTTAGCTCACCTGATCAGGCTGTAGCGTCAGATGCTGTTTTACCAAGGCAGTTTTTGGGGTGCAGAATGTGCTGTGTGGGGCTGGAGCCAACTGCACCTCCTCCTCACAGCAGAGCACACCCCAGCCCTGGCAAGGGAAAAACACTGCAGATTTGGCCCCTGCTGAAATGCACTGTTTTGGTGGGGGAGGGCAGGAGACAAGGTGTCCCTCCTGGTTTGAATGTCAGTTGTTGTCAAGTTGGCATCCTGAGCTGTTTCCATGACAACAGCTTTTTGTGCTGGGGGACGAGGTCATGCACCTGTGATCTCGATGAAAAGGACAATGAGAGAATGTACATTATTTAAAGCTTTTATCTTCCAGTATGTGTTTGAGTATGACCTTGAAATTGGGTGAATAGAGGGTAAAGTATATTTCTATGCACAGGAGTGAGGCAAACTAAATTGGTTAGGAAGAGGTGTGAGAAAGACTGGGGGCATTTTACAGCACGGACACTTCTCTAACTGTCCATGGATGGGTCCAGCTGTCTCATCAACTTTTCATCCTGTGTATCAGCAAAAGTTTTGCTTGAGTGAAAGGTGTCCATCATTCTTGTGAGACTGAAAAGAAGGACAAGCCATAGGCTTTCACTTGGTACTTTCCTAAGGGAGGCTTGGATTAAATTGGCCCCTATGATTCTGCTTAGGTTGCCCACCACTGCTTCTGTTGTGTCAGGCTCTGGTTGAACACAAAATAAAAAAATAATCTTTGACACAAAGATTTTCCAGTCAGAGTGATTACGTGTCATTGCACCTTCATTTTTTGAAAATGGCTAAATATTTTCAAAGCTTCACTTAAGGCTTCAGTTAGATGAGACCTGCTAGAAATAAAAAACCAAAATAAAACAAAAAACCAAAACAAAACAAAACAAAACAAAACAAAACAAACAAAAAAAAAAACCCACCCAAAAACCAAAAAATCCCCTATTTTACAAAAAATGAGCTGGCTACTCCTTACATTTTCCAAAACAAAAAGGAAATTCGGAAGGACAAAAATTAAAAACAAACAGAAATGAAAAATTAAAACCAACCGGTGTTTTTTGGTAAGAGCTTCTTATTCTGTCATTGTTCTAGGTCTTGTCAACTAACTACAATCAAAATGGGTTTGGCTGGCTATAATTTTTATTCCTTTCAGAAACACTGGAAAACATTGTTGAAGTATTTTTCTCATGAGTAAAGAAACATACAGGTGACTCACTGTGATTGAAAAAGAAACCCGAAAGACAATTCCGTAAAATAATACTTAAATAATGAAATCAAATAAACTAACTCAAAATGAGGAGAGAATGAAAACCTCAGCTGACTCAAATGGAAACACAAATTATATTATTACTATTCATAAAATATATTCCTATTTTTATATGTGTGTATGATCTATATAGGTAAATCAACACATTGACATTTTTACTTCAAATACTTGTGCCTTTCTGTCTATGAGAGTCATCTTCTGCCCAACATATTGAAAGAAAACCCATAGACCATCCCAATAAAGCAGGAGGTGCAATGAGAACAGTTGAACAAATTTTTCTCTGGCTATAAGTCATAAACTTCAGAGATGATTTGGATTGGAATTTTCACAGCTCATATAAATCAAGTATTTCTTCAAAATCAAAGCATTCAGAGTGGCTTCCAAATCTCAGCTGTTATGGAGATGAAAAGAACTGCACCAAGGGAGTAGAAATAAACATCACAGAATGAGAAGAATCATTAGAACAGTCCAAGGAATGGCTACAATTGTTTGAAAAGACCATAAAGGTTAGGTGGTGTAAGCAGGGATGACTACAGCCCATTTATATCTTTCATCCATTGTGCTCTTTTATCCCAACGGATAAAAGAGATTTCTTGCCCTTACTTCTCCTTGTACTGACCACCTTTTGCCCCATATGGAACTACTAGAATCCATGGGTGAGAGGAGCAGGTTTGTGAGGCTGAAATGAGAAAAATAGACCTATACAGATGTGTAGACGCCCAGTCACCAGAGCTATGAGGTGTTACCTAGAAGACAAACCAACCTCTGCCAGGCTAAATAAGGACAAGTTAAAGTACAGGTCCCCCCAGTGTTTGTACCAGCACAGTGATGATTCCGGGCTTTGGTAGTTACACATTGAAACCCTCCTCTCCTCTCTTGATATGCAAGAGGAGACACTTGCTGGCTCCCTCCCTCCCATCTCGGTGTAGGTCAGCTGCTGTGCTTTGTGCCACTGGGCTTGGGGAGAGCTGAGCAGGGAAAACAATGCACAGTAACTGTTACTGGTGATATATGAGGGAGAGAGAGATCACTGTCACAGTATATCTGCTATTTTCAATTTAATTAGTAGTCAGAACTTCATTTGTCAACTTAATCATTGCAGGCAGACACAGCAGAGGTGGGAAGTGGGGGGAAAAAAACCAAGAAAACAAACAAAAAAAGGCCCATTTGTGGCTCTGGGCACATTTTATTTGTTTCTCAGCTCAGTTTATTTCAATATTTCTTATATGCCAAAGTTTAGATTAAAAAAATGATGAATGTATGTAGTCTTGTCATTAAGTCTTGGTTGCAGAGGAACTGGTTTTGTCAAATTCTTTCAGTAAAATTCTGCTGTAGCCTGCAAAACTGCTCAGCTTCTCCATGTTTCCAGTTTCTTTCTCTGTTAAGTGAATAAACATGTATTCTTGTTTCAGCTGAGGGAAACAGTAAATCTTGTCATTTGGATGCCTCTATCGACGGACAAACTAAAGGAAATTTTCCACAAAATAAGGAGAGACTCTATCTGGTTCATACAAGTCAGTAATTGTATTACCTACCTTTGGGTTAGGCCAAATTTTGAAAGAAAGAGGAAAAGTGGGGAAGTTTTAGCCCTTGACTGGACTCTTCCATGAGAGGAAGAGATGTGGTAAAGCTTTAATGGGCAAAGATTTAATGGGTATAAATAGTGCTTTTCTTAGTCACTTGTTATGAACTTTCTTTTAAACCCATTTAGGTTCAGCATGAAATAAGAAAAAAAACATAAAACAGGTCAAGATTCTGTTCTCTTGCCTCAGTTATCTACTCTTGCCTGGTGAAATGCTGTAATCAGAACACAGACCCTGGAGCAGACTTTTCTCAGGTAAAACAAGTGCTGCATCATCCAGCAAGCACAGCGAAGAAGAGGCTATTGGGCTTGCAGTGGCAGTGGGCTGAGGGCTGTGTGTGTGTGACCATCAATTCCCAGTGACAACAGTAGCACAAAGGATCAGCTCAGGCTGAATCACTACTCCTCCATTGCTGGCAGCTGCTGCTGCCTCAGACATGGGAGAGGAAAAAATGTCCACCCATCCCATTCATGCCCCCACAGCCAGCCTGCTGTGCCCTGAAGTGAAGGGACCTCTGCTCTGCGGGCCCTGTCCTTCACAGGGGTGGCAAGGCAAGAGTTGCTGGCACTATTAGCATGGTTAAACCTTTCCACTAGTCTTCAAGGGAGTTGAATGACTTGTTCTGGCCTTCTCTCCTGCAGTGTGACTGTGAGGAAACTCCTCCTGCACCATAAAGTTCCTTCTTCTTAGTCCTGTTGTCTTATAACAATAAGAGTTTAAACCCCTATAAGTCTATATCTTATCATACTTTTCTCGATGATCATTCTTTTCAAAGCAGATTAATAGTAGTATGCTATTACTTTGAGGAAAACTTCAATGGCAGGTGGCAGGTCTTTACAGTAAGGCAGGGGTTTTGTACTTGATGGATTTTAGCTTTCAGCTTGAGTTCAAGGACTGTTGGTGGCACAAGCACCCTTCGTGCTGGCCTGCAGTGTGAAACCCCTGCTCCAAACCCCCAGTGCCCCTGTAGTCTCTGGTTCTGCCTGCAGTGAACCCAGGCCAGGCTGCCATCATTTGCTGACCTCTGGGCCATACCTGACTCACATCTGTTGCAGTTCCTCATGCTTCTGCCCAGCACTACTTTTAGCAAGGAAAGGAGAAGTAGAATAGTTTTGGGAGAGAGTGGAATGGGTTGGGAGTGAGGTCAGTGGAGCCACTGGATCCTGGAAGGGAGTTGTGGGGTAGCATGTCCTCCAATGCATGAAGAAGAGCAGGAGGATCAAAGTGTATGGTTTAGGCTGCAGCATAGCCCATGATAGGTCCCTCAGGGCAAATGGTCCTGTGCAAAATCACATCAGAGTTGCTGAGTAATGGAAAGTCCTTGAGGAGGAGAGATGGAGAGTTTAAGGCCTCAGCAAATGGTGGTAGTGGTGGTATCAGATTGATGCTGGGAAGTCCCAGTAGACCCTATGGAGTATATAATCTGAATATATTGCACGGACTCAAAGGCTGGGGAAGAAGTGGTGTCGTGAAATGCTGTGACCAGTCACCAGAAAGACAGGTGGCAGAGTGGGGACTGGACTCCTTTGCCATATTCAGTTGCCTCAGCCAGAAAACTTTGCTGTAAAATCCCTACTGTGGCTGCCACTCTTCCAGATGAGGTGTTGCCTCCTTTGTCATCAGCTGCTGAACTCTGGCCCCAAAGGACAAGATTTATCATGTGTTTATGTGAATTTGCTCTGGGAAAGAAACAATGGTCCATGTGTTAATTCAGGCCTTATGAAACACGTGTGCTGATGATCTCTATTTGGACAGTTCTTTTTTTCCATAAATATATAGCTTGTAACTTTTTATTTTTGATAGACATTTTTGGAATTGAACATTTCTTTTGTGAATAAGTGTTGAAAATAAATTTAAGAGGGTGTGCAACCATTGTCAAAGCACATTCTTAAAGCGTGTGTGAATGTGCCTGTATGGCTTTCTAACCAGATGGGTTGGAAGACAAAACTGCCTGGCTTCTGCTATGGTGTGATGATTTATGAGTCACACCAGCTCCCTCTGTGCTTCACCTCTTTCTTCCCTTTGTCCACCTCAAGGCTCTTCAGCAATGTTTTTTTACAGCCTTGTGTGGCCTGAATCATTGTTTCATGCCGAAGTGCTGTTGTAGCATAAATAATATGCGAAATTTTGCATATGTATTATAATTAATTTATAACATGGTCTCTTGTGCAGAATTTAGGTGATATTGTCCTGGTTTCTCAATTGAGTTTTACTGTCATTTGTGAAGGTTCTCTGAAGCTTCTTTGTTTTGGATATTTCTGATGTGTCTGAAGTATTTTGATACACAGTATTTAAATACAATAGGTGTAATTAAAAAAAATAGAATACTGAGCTTGACAAAGTCACTCTTGCTCTTTTTCCTTCCGTCAGTTTTCCAGTCAGTTTTGAAAGAATTTTCTGCTTTTATGTCTAACCTAAACCTACTATCACAGAAAAGTGTTGGTCAAAACTAATGAAAATGAGCCTTACTCCTACTTTAGTAATTTCCCACTATGAATTCTTTGTATCTCAAAGGAACTCCTCATTAGGAGAGCTCACAGCTTTTGAAAGAACAATGAATTTGTATGTCATTGCAACAGCCTGTTGAATTAAGTGGTTATGATCCCCATTTTACTGATGAGCAATCTGAGGGACAAGAGAAGTAACTTGCCTAGGGCTATGTGGTAAATCAGGATTTAAACATGCCTGGCTTCTGTCTTCATCCACTTACAGTATTTTCTTTCTTTCCTTTTTTTTTTTCTATTTTTTTTTTTTTTTTTTGGGGGGGGGGGGGGGGCGGAGGGTGTATGTGTGTGCGTATGCGTGTGTGTGTCTTTCCAGGCATTTTTATTTTCTTGCAAATTAGTGTATTTTGAACTATCACTCTTGTCAGTGCTGTCTATTAAGGTTCATTTTTATTTTATATATATATATACACACACACACACATACTTTTTTTTATATATATATACACATATATGTACTCTCTCTCTCCCCCTATCTCTCTCTCTCTCTCTCTCTCTCCCCATATCTTTGTAAAGATCTACATCTAAATGTGGGTGCTACAGGGGGAATGTAGGGGCTGAGCTATTGTTTGGACTAACTTGGCTTGTTAGTTATATGTTATGGCTCTAGGAAAAGGTGACTGTTTACTTGGCATGTTCCAGTAACCTAATTGGAAAAGTGGAATTACCACTTAGAAGATGAGCAAGAATGATGGGGAGAGAGGATCTTTAAGTCATGAAGCTAAAATGAACTGAAGTTATATGCTGGAAAGTGCTGCCGTTGCTGCTGTGGAGAGAAGTTTTATTTGAAATTACAAAATGAAAATTACCGATCAATGCAGCCAGAATGGAATGATTGATACCTCAATTGCACTTCTAGAAAATGCAACATAGCATAAAGATACACTATTTACCTTCTTTTCAATTCCAAGTTTTTGCACATTACAATAACATATATAAGTGCATAAATGGGCATTTCCAGATGGTGCAGTTGGGAGCAGAGATGAAAAGAGCTGCAGTATTTATCAAACTTCAGGCAAAGCTGAGCTGCAGTAGTACTTCCTTCTGGGAAAATGGTGATAAGGGTGGTCTCCCATGGCTGAAGTTTTACTTTCCTTCTCTATGTGAGGCTGTGGAATGTAAGGGTCAGGAAAGAACTGCACCTAATGTCGTCTGCATGGACTCTGTAACCTGTGCAGTCACAGGATGCGGAATGACTGCTCAGAGCACAGGTCACGTTAACATCTTTTCTATCCCTACAGCAGTTCCTAGGAAGGAACCTAAAAGTTCACAAGTTCACAGCTTAGTTATTCCACCGTTAGGAACCTTAGTACATCTGTCCTTGTACCTCTTGATACGTCTGTGCAATTGCCAGAAGAGGACTTCCTGACACTCATGTTTTCTAGTAGTGATCTAAGGAGAAGAATTTGTGCTCCCTCTCTGATGGATATTTTGATGAATGAAGTATGGAGTTTACATCATAGAGATGAAGTTCTTTGACACATTTTGCTTAATGCATGAAATAAGAATGTTTTAGTATTTACACACAGGGTATAAATAAACTACCATTCTAAAGCTTGGGCCAGATCCCTATCCTTGTATTATTCCTGCTTATTATTTATAATTTCCAGGTTTGGATAAGCTGTTGAGAGCATGCTTAAGAAATGGGGAATACTCGTTTGTTTACAAATATTCAGCACAAAGCCACACAAAACTTAAAGAATAAGAGTTAAAAATTTATTTTGGCTTTTGGAGAAGCCTTGTTTGTACAATGTCTACACCTCTGGCTATATTTGACCTGCTGCTACTTCAAGAAGCTTCCTGTGAGATTTTACAAAAATGTGATTTGAGAAACTGCCTGCTCATTTTTTCAATTGCTAAAACTATCTATAGATAGACAGGTATTTATATAAATATGCTGGTATTCAGGAATGTTTAGCTCACTGTATTTCTGTAACCAAAAGAAAAGGTCAAGTCCTGTGTGTGTTTGTATAAGAGCAATAGTACAGTTTTTCTGCACAGGTTTTCTGTTACAGACTTCTAACAAATTTACACTGCTGTAGTGTAATACGGAGTTTGGACCTTTAATATCATTATGACCTATTGTTGTGGGTTTACTCCAGCCTAATTTTTTTAAAACCTTTTACACAATTTCTATGAGATGAGAGAAGTTTTATACAGACAAAAGAGGCTTGATGTGGGGGAATAATATTAGATTTATTACTAGCAGGATAAAAACTAAAGAGTAATATATACAACAATTTAACTAGGTAAAATAATGAAGAAAACGTTATGTATTTAAAAAAATTATCCCTCCCCCCTGTATCATTCCAGGAGGAGAAAAGTCTTTTCTTTACTTTCTTTTCCTCCGAATCAAATTTGCAGCACTTGAAAGTTTTCTTCTGTTGTCTCTACTTGTTGCACCATGGTCTTCACCACTGCTACAGGGGATAACGGCATCGAGTCCATCCCCTGTTTTTTTTTGTGGGGTCCCTTCTCACGGGAGACAGCCTTGGATGAGCTTCTCCAGCATGAGTTTACCCTCGGACAACAGTTCTTCCATAATCTGCTGTCCTTCAGGGTCACAAATGAATTACACCAGCATCAAACCCTCACTGGAATCACACATCCTACCCAGGACACTTGCTCCAGCGTAGGTTTCTCTCTCCAAGGGTCACAGGTCTCCAGCAAGACTCTGTTTCATCCTAGGCCTCCCATGGAGTTACAGCCTCCTCCGTGCACTCCTCTGCTCCGGCACAGGCTCTTTCATGAGCTGCCAGAGGGTTTCTTCACTCCAAATAATCTTCCACAGGTGGCAGGGTTTTAGTTTTTAAGTCTTTTCCCCTGCTGGAGGAGGAGAGGGGGCTCCCCTGGGCCTCTCCTCCCCCCTCCTGCTACTCTGACCTTGGAGGCTACATTGCTGTCTCTTGTTCCCCTCCGCTCTCCTCCGGGCTGGAATTTCTTCTGTGCAATTCATCTTCTCTTCCGTTTTCTTAAATATGTAATTCGCAGAGGTGTTACTAAAACTAATGATTGGCTTTGTTCCAGAAATCTACCTGGAATTAATTATTTTTCAACCCTGGGGTGTGTGTGGGGGGGGCTGGTTAACCCATGACACCTATTCATTACCCTTTCCAAAAACTCTAATTTGCTATGACATCATGAGTGGTTGCTACGGACATGATGGCTGTGACACAAACACGATTAGTGATTAGGACATCAGATGAAAAAATGTTATGTGAAGATAAAATCCTCAGGATCTGTGGTCTGTTTTCATGCAAATATCCCCAGTATGAAGTGGAGGACTGCAGAAAAGAGAATAAATAACTAGAATTGCCTCTAAATTAAATGTTTTACTAAGTTTTCCCTGAAGCGTCAGCAGCTCTTTAAACATGCTGGTGATGGCCCATCACAAAGCCAGATGTTGCCATTTATCAAGTAAAGTAAAGAGCCCCTCCTGCTTCCACAAATATGAACTGAACATGAAATCAAATGGAGAACTGCTGCACTAACACTGGAGGAGATATAATGCAACTTTTAAGCTATTGGCAATCTTGAGAATAAAAGAAGTGTCTGGCACGAAAGAGCAAGTGTCAGCACATTACTTGATTTGTCTTTCAAAGGTGAAACTACTGTCATATATATGGATTTAAATCACTTGGTGGATGTCCTACAGGTCATAGTTCCTTCTCCCCTCTCTTTGTTACCTTCTCTTCCCATTCTACACACAGGTCAAGTGCTTAGGGAAAAAATCTTCAGGAAGCAAGCCTTTAGTGAGCTTCCTGAAGCCCAGACTAGTGAAGGGCATGCAGTTGTAAACACTTTCTTGTAAGCCTTCTTTCTCTTCCATGTCAGCCTTAAACCTGGTTAAAATAAAAAAAAAGTTGGTCTCCATTTAGGTGGGCACAGCTGAGCCAGCCCTGGGTGACAGTGATGTATTAATACCACCCCATTCACCAACAGCATCAATCCTCATGTTTTGTGAATGACGTAAAGCATCCAAATTCTGCTTCTCTCCAACACTGGCCTATATGGTCAGGCGACACCAGTAGTAAAAGGATTCTTTTCTCATGGTGTTTTACCTCAAACTTTATCATTTCCACTCAGGTGAGGTCCTGGCAATGTTGCATGTAGTAACTGTTTTAATAGTGGACTGACGCAACTCACTGTCTTTAGGATTAAATGTAGAATCATTCAAAGACTCCAGATCTTGAAAAAGGCAGCACAAAATGACAGAAGATAAGTGTATGTGGCTGTAACAGTCCTCTAAAGTACCTCCAAATAAGTTTGGAGGAAGAGGTGTAAGAAAACTGATAAAGTTGGAAAAAAGAGATATACTTTCATGAACGTAAGTTCTTTTACAGTTTGAAGATTAAGCAGAAAACTTGCGTGTATATTGAAGGTAACTATTTGGCTTACTTAATTAGGTTAACTCCAATTAGACAGTTTAGAAGAAGGGCAGTTGGAATCTGTAGCACACTAGGTAATATTAGCAAGAGAGAGGGCATGAGGTCGTTGGGTGAATAGTCTTTTTACTTTTTTGATGTATTGAATTTTGAGGAGTTAGTTGGAATTGCATATAAGGAAAATTATAAAATGTCAGAAAACCAGTACTGCTTCCAAACGTATGATTTTTAGCACTGTATTGGATTATTTTTTAAGTTTCAGGCTCTTTTTTTTAGAAGCAATTTGTATGTTTTCTTTACATACAAAGCCTGAGAGATCATGGTCTGAAAAGCTGTAATGTGAAAAATGTTATCTCACTGGAAATTATTGTTTCTGTGCTTTGTGTGTTTCAGTGTTTGCTCTGGTGCATAGTGATGAAGTGTGTTGTATCCTGGGATGAATAAAGAAAGGATAGTTCCATTGTGCAATATTGACTGTGGTGGCTACGGTGATACACCTGCATTGCTGACTGTCTTATGTATTAGGTGGCTCCTTTTGGCATTTGGCTTTATACTCACACGTGGGCTACAGGGGTCATTTTTGTAACTACAGTTACAGCTGGCTTGTCCTGGGTTAGGTGAATATGCTGCTGAAGGGAGTGAAATGAGTTCCCAGTTTACCCCCGCCACACAATAATGTAACTGCTGTCACGTGTAGATAGGGGCCGTTCTGTCCCAGTGCCACCACCAGCAGTATTTTCTCCTCCAGAAGGAGGACTGAGGCAAAGTCCAGCCCATCTACAGCAGCTCCAAAGGGTCCTGGGCACAGATTCTACCTCTCACAGCTTCCCCTCACTTTGGTGCCTGTCGTACAATTTGAGAACAATATGTTTCAGGAGGGTGGTTGTGGAAGTGGGGGAGGGGTTCGCTAAATTATGGTTGCTGTGGGAACCATAACTTTGAATTTCTTGACATCTGTCCAATGACAATCTCAACATTAACGTTGCATTAACATAGTTTTTTTGCATTTAATTAAAAAAGATGATGGCCTGGAATCTGTTAAGGAATTTAAAGCCAACATTTAAACTGTTTGCTGGGAGCAGATATGTCAGAGCCTCTGCTCTGGAAATGCTCACAAAAGAGTCTGACAATGTACAATAGCCACAGAGACGAGAAATGAAAGCAAAATGTTTGTAACACCATTGCTTGTCTCCTTCTGGAGGCTTTGCCCATCTTCCTCATCTGAAAAAAACCTCTCGGATTGAGTTTAAAATAACTTGGAAATAAAGTCATTGTTTCCAGTTCCTCTGTATGCCATTGCCAGTGCTGGCCACTGACTCACTTGTGTGTGCAGGCTGAGTTTTCTGCAGGCTTGCTTCTCCACCCTCTGCTGTCATCCTGCAGCTTCTTAAGAGACTATGGCAGAAGCTCTTGCATGTATCAAGACAGAGGCAAAACTCTGTAGTGAATGTCTGACTACAGCTTTCGTCCTCATTTCTGGACTCTTAAAAATGTGTCTGGGTTTCCCGCATAATATTCCAGTGCACTCACTAATTGGTTTTGATTTTGAGGGTTATGCAAAAAAGAGTGTTTACGATGGATAGGTGTCTCACCTCAGAATCTTTAGGGGCCCTGAGCTTTAGAACTCTCTTTTGTAACCTCATGTTATTTCAATAAGTTCAACTATCAGACAAATAGACATATGGACTATGCTAAAGTTAGGTGCTGTAGATAGGAGAAAGATGTTCATATGGCACCCATGTTATTTAGTCTTCTCTCATAACAGAATACCATACTGTTAAAAATTGTCTATTTTTATGTAATTCTTCCACTTACATTGAGATAAAAAAATTATTAGTCTAAGGTTGGCTCACATCATCGGAGCTTCTAAATGTTGGCAACTTCCCTACAGTCTGTTGCAGGCAATAACTGCCAGGGAAGTTGCTTGAACACAAGCAAAAAATAGGTCTTCCTGCTGAGCCACCAGCCCAGCAATGTAAGGAAGAATTTAATACCATGGCCTTAAGAAAGTTTCCGTGTTCTTCACAGGCAGTCGTGCCTTCAGTAAGGTGACGGAGGGAGAATATAAAATCTCAGAGTTACTGCAAGCCTTGAAAAAGTTGTGAAAGAAGACTTGGCAGTTAGTAGCTTTATGTAAAAGATTTTTGCATATAAATTGCATACGCATATGACATTTTAGCTCCAACTTTACATGTGTTTTGGAGGTTGGATGCAATCTTGTCCCTGCCTGTCTGTTTGGTTTTGCCATAGCTGCATCAATATTAATCCTGTTGATTTTTCCCTCTTTTTTTTTTTTCTTAATTTCTCTCTCTCCCAGTTTTGATTTAAAAACTGGTTGGTTCCTTTTATCCTAGAAAAAAAAATATCTAGGCATCCCTTTTCTATTTTTTAATGAATTATTGTATTTAAAGCATCCATTTTTCTTTTTTGTATTTTGTAGTAGGTAGTCTAGTATTCACTTGGTGACAAGAAATGGTTAGAGAGCTGATAAAATGAAGAGATATTCCTTTACTGGAGACAATTTCTCTTCTTTAAAGGGAAAGAAACATTCCGAAGTATTATTGTTATCCTATTTCCCTCTGCCTACCTCCCCCCCTCCCATTATCATCAGAGTATCACAGGCTTTTCCTTACCAAGTGGCTGTACACAGGATTTAAGAAATATCACTATTCTGAGCTCAGATTTGGATGGACTGTTTAAAATGACTTGCTGTAAATTATCTCCTCTTTTTGTTTGGGAATCGTCAGTGAACAGTTTAATTCATCTCCCTCTGTTTCTGTCTCCTTAGTAATATCCTCCTGCTGACTGTATTTATTTTTTTGGGGTTTCTTGTTAACTGTTCTGAAAAACAGAATCTGGTTTTGGCTTATCTTTGTAAGCCTTGTTTGTAATATACTGTGGCATGGGATAGCTACACCTCACTGCCTGCATGACTGAGGTGGTTGTGGGCAGAAACCTCTGAACAATCTGTAGTTCTTCAGCTTCCTGAAACATAATCAGAGCTATGAAATTTTCACGCTCAGCCCAAGTAGAAGTTACAGGTTTCCTCAATATTAGTTAATTAAATAAGCAACCCCTCTTTACCTTCAGTTCTAGCAGCAGTGACTCATTTCATCTAAGTCACTTTGACTTACCTTGCTCCTAACTACTACGGTAGTTCATGACCTACCTTGGTAGTGGAAGGGAACTTTTTTGTCAGAAGCACTCTATCAACAAGTGATTTGCAGAACTGCACCTCATTGCAAAAGTACTGTTCCTCTATCAAATATTATTAATTATTCAAAATTATGTTTTTTTTTTTATTTGTTTGGGTTTTTTTCTACTAAAATTTCACACATTACTGATTTGTGGTGGCTGTTTTAACGAACTGAAATTTGGAGACTGAGAGCTAGGAATTGTCTTTAAAGCCTCATACTTTCTAGCACACACACACACTATGAATTTTTTAAGTAAAAAATTTGTTTTCTCACAATCATTCTCTCTAATTTTGTGAGGTGGATGCATGATACAAAAGAAATATAATTGATGACTCAAATTGGTTCCAGTTAGCACATTCGACTCCTAACTGCATAGAAGTTGCTTCCAGTTGAATAAGAGAATGTACCTGAACACGGGTTGTAATGATGCCTCAAAAGCTATGACATCCCTGCTCAAATAATTTATAAACATCAGAAGAATTTTAAGAACTGAATTACTACTTGAACTTCAAAAGAGACCATGTATTTCTATTAATATAAAGAACAATTGCGGGCTGTTAGCCATTAAGTTATTTGAAATTGAAATTTATCAAAAAGGTGGTGGAGGAGGAATATATCTGCACTCTAATGTGGATAAAGGATCTTCCGTGTGAGGTAAAAGTACTTCTGAAATAAGAGAAGTTTAAATAAACTCTAAAGAAGACATGCAACTTTATCTTCAGAGTGCCTTTCTCCCAGCCACAGCTGAAACTCTCATCTTTTTTTCCAACCAAATATTAAAAATGACTAGAGACAAAAATTTCTGTTTCTACAGCCTAGGTTGTTTCCTGATTATCAATTTTCTCATACTCCCCAGCCATTAAAAAAAAAAAAATCCTGTAAACCTTCCATATGATAATTATTTTTTTAATTGAAAAAAGGAAGTCCATCAGAAATGTAGAATACATGTTTTTCCTTAACATAGGAATGATTTTATAGAAAGAGGAGGATGCAATATATGGGGACTCTGTTCCTCGCCACCACAGAACTCCAGTCTGACTCTTTTTACAGGTCTCATTTCCTTGTGAAACATGGGGGTGATGTTCTTTCTTCTGTAAATAAATATGCTCACAAGATGTTACACTACTACAGCAGAACTTTCTAACATCACCTTTTTACCTCTTTTTAGCAGGTGAAAACTTGTTCAAAATAGGAAGAAGGGCCAATGCTCTGAACTGGAATTTCATGTGTTTTTGCTTTCTTGGAGCTGTAGCAAAAAACAGATAAAATTGCTCAGTACTAATGCGAGTAAGTGGTGCTGGTATTTCAGAGCAACTGATGTCCCTGGGACCTGGACAGTGATGTTGGGCTAAAAAGACAAATTAATATATGCAATTTGTCAACCTATTTAAGGTCTAAAATAAGCAAGTTTTAGCATGATTATACCCCAGTTCTGTGTTTCTAATTGCTATTTGACTAAAAGCTGTTTTTTCAAAGCCCCTAGAGCCGCTATGCACAGCAAAATACAGTAATAATGAAAGAAAGCTTGATATTCTGAGATGCAGATTGTGTAAATCCAGCCTTCTGATTCTGAGATTAGCTCAGTATGCTCCTAATATTGCCACATACTGATTCAGGATAAAATACAACAAAATGAGGCAGTTTGAAGTGGGAGACATAAAGAATTTGGCAATAGTGTCATGATCAGGATATTCTGAAACTAAATTAATTCATTTTATAGACCATTTCTTTGTACTTTCAAGTCCTGAAAGCTCAAAGGTTTGTTCACTCTCTAATTCTCTGTAGGATCAGCCTGGGATGGGGGAAAAGCTTCTATTATAGAAAGGAGGTTCAAGTGAATGGGTCTTGTTTCAGAAGGAGGGGAGGAAAAAAAAAAGACAAGTAAAGCAACTAAAATTCAAATCATCTTTGTTTCATTCATTTAGATATCTTCCAGATTGGCAGCTCTGGATGCAGGATGAGATGAGAGTTTTGTTTCGTTAAACTATGGTCACTAGACTGTAGAAGAAAATCATCAAAATTTATTTCATGTCTTACGCAGGACAAGTATCAAGCCAAAATCTTTTATTTTAGAGAATTAAATCTGAAGTTGCATGTGAAAGGGAAAAGGAAATAGAGAAAGAAGCTTGAAGAAATAAAAGGAGGAAGAGGGGGGGAAAGGCAGTACTAAAACTGCAGTCTTAGCCTTCTAAACCCTTTTGCTTCTCTGATTGATACTTTTCAATTATACCTTCCCATTTCACTGACATTTGAAATGCTATTTTTTTTCTAGCGATAACTTCAAATGCTTAAGTTCCAACAGCACCAGTAACCCTGTTTAGCTGTAGTAGTAAATTGGTTCCTTGTACAACATAATGGCAGTGACAGCCTTTTGCTAGGGAAATGAGTTCTCCAATGGGACATGCCTATGATAAGACGTCCGGTTTTGAAATTGTATTTCTCTGTATCAGAATTAAATCTGGACTTTATATTTCTTTGCTGCCACCGCTCTGTAGCTGGTCCCTATACAGTACGACCAAAGACTGACAAGTAATGCTTACACAGGAACCCTTTCACTTAAATTGGATTTGTCCTTTTATGTTTCCTCCTATTATTAGCTATTAAAATCTCTCAAACCCTTTTTTAAACAGTGATAGGGTTTGGCAAACCTGAAACTCACTGACTTGCAGGAGGAAAAAAAAAGTATTCTAGTATTAAGAGCAGTAATTTCCTTCCCTAGGTAAAATTAACTCACATTTAGTAAAATACAGTATTGATTCCCTGTGTTATATGGTAAGATATACAGAGTATCTTCATTGTGTTGGGAAAGGTCAGGATTTGAATCTATTATATTGGCACAGCTAAAGGCCTTTTAAAAAGGATACCAGAGAAAACACAAATCAGTGCCACTCCTGGGCACCTTTAGAAAATCCAAGCCTGCTTTCTTCTGGCTGTCGTATTGTATTTCTTGGAGCCTTTAATGGTTAAAACAAAAGTAATGTGCCTCCTGTGCTGCTTGACTTGCATTGGTGCCTGTCAGTACCGTAAGTGTGTGCACTTTGTTAGTGTATTATTACTATATGCTATAATGGAACAGCACAATGGAGGTCACTAGGAGATCATCAGTATATATAATTTCATTTTAACCTTAGGTTTACATTATCACTTAAATAACAAAACAATAATCAGTCTGTGGGAAAGGGGAATTCTTTTTCCATTTCTTGCAGTAAAAAAATAACTCAATATGATTCCTCCCTATACTGGTCCTCTCAATACTGATACCAAAGACATTCTATTTTTCTTCAAATTTAGGAGATAAACTGTTTGGAACTTCAGAGATGTTCAGAAAGAAAAAAGTAGTTTAGATTTCAGCAATGGCCCGTGATTCATTTCTGATTTCTTTTGAGCATAGGTTATATTTACAGTAGAAACTACAGAAAAGAATGTTTTCTGACAAAGTGGCACATATCTTGAAACACACTTTCTTAAAAAGGCTACTGGACTTGTATATATACAGATTATCTATATGATATTTGTGTCTGATTTGAAAAGGCTACATTTTTTTTGCCTTCAGTTGCCATCAGGGATCACACTTGCAGGGTCAGATTGATATTTTTCCTTGCTATGGTACTGATTCCATTGGATGAATAAATTTTATTTTATGAAATGATTAATTTTACTTCCTAACAAGGATTTGGCCCTTTTATTGCTAATCTTTTTACTTTTTAAAAATATTGACCAGAATATAACTTTGACGGCCTCTGTCTGTGTTTTTTAAATGTCATTATTAATCAGAAATGTTGAATACAGAAGGGCAAGTTAAATCCTGTCATTGAAACAGCAAACAGCTTTAGTCAAATGTATTGGCACAGAATTAAAAATGCATCAAGCATGTATTTGTCTTCTCAATGGGAAACCCTTATTAATAGTTTGAAGAGTAGAAAGCTTAGCCTTATTCAACAAGCGCTGTAGTAGGTTGTGGTTTTTTTTTTTTAATATGTTTTAATGTGTNATTTGTCTTCTCAATGGGAAACCCTTATTAATAGTTTGAAGAGTAGAAAGCTTAGCCTTATTCAACAAGCGCTGTAGTAGGTTGTGTTTTTTTTTTTTTTAATATGTTTTAATGTGTGAAATTGCAGGATGCCAAGGTTGCCATTAGAACTCCTCTCTCATTCCAGTAATTTTACCACTTAGATTCATTCTTTCCTTTCACAAAAGGCACTTCATAGTGGTCACAGCAGAAATGCAGTGATACCGAGTAAAGTGCAAGGTTAATTACTACTCCACTGTCAAAATATTGGACATAACTACAAGGACATGAGTCGGCTCACTTCTCTGAGAAATCTCTCCCTTTTTCTCTTGTGTGTAGGGCTTTTCCAAGGAAGTGTATGTGCTTTATTCAGAATTTTAGTAGAAATTAGTTATAGACACACTATTTTAGAGGAACCCACTTTTCTTGTTCTGACCCCAGTGTAAAAAAGTAGCACAAACCCATATAAAAAGATGGTATTTTCAATAGGCCTGTGGACATGACTTGTACCTCTGGGGTCCCTTGAAAACAAATCAGGTGAATTGCCTGTATTCAAAACTTTGTTTTAGCTTCTGACTCTAGAAATTTAAAAGCAAGTGTTTGTCTTCAATGCTGTTCAGCCAAGATGGGGAGGTTTGGTGGACTTGAAAAATGGTTCCTTTGTATTTGGGAGGAAACCGTATCCAATGAAATTTTAAAATTAAATTAAAGGGAATCACCAAATCTATGTGTGGCCTGGCAGATGCCTCTGTCAGTGTTTACTAGCTGTGGGTCAGCAGGTTGGGGTCCCCTGAAGCCCTTACTGGAAACCTACAAAAGAGAACAAACCCGATTTTGCTGTCTCATTCACAAATCTGATCAAACTGCTGTAATGAACAGTGTGTATGAATCTTTCCTTAGCTTACAATTTCTAGCAAGTGCTCAGGAATACTTCTTCTATAGATGATGACAGAATAGCTAAAGGCAAAATCTGACCAGCATTGCTCTGAACTTCAGTCTCCTCTTCTGATCCTGCCCCTCAGCAGGGTTAAATAACTGTCTTGCTAGGAGGTCAAGATGAGTACTATATTTCACCAAGACCTTCTTGGGTTGTCATTTCTGCTTTTTGACAGCCAGCTGCTGTCACTTGATCATATTATTGTGGTCCTTTTTGCTGATGCTTCCTGGACAAGCGTGCTGTTTCCTCTGGCTGTCAAATCCAACCCAGTCCACTACCGCTACTTGACATAACTGGTTTGGAAGTTTTCCCATGGAGAGGCCCAGACCTAGGAAAGAGGTTCCTGTATTAACATCCTCTGCCAAACCTCTTAGCTTCAAGCACGGCATATTTGACCAAGCAATACAAAAATTTTTTATGGGCTAGCAGGTCTTCAAAGGCTCCTTTGTGTGTTTGTTGAAGAGGAAAGATGTGACCCACCAAGATGTATCCAGAGTTTATTTGAACTCCTCATGTGGTTGGAGTGGGAAATGTGCTGAATAAATAGAAATGAAGCTGAAGAGAGAACTGAAAGTGTAAATCAGAGAAATGTCTTATGCTTTGCTGTCATATGACACATATGGTATTTACTCTTTTAAAATTACTTTTAAAATGTAATTATCATGTTATACTGTGAATGAGAACAAATACCTTTAAATTAACAACGAAAATAAAACCAGTTAATAATATGACCAATTAATAATTTGAGATTATTTGCTAATAATCTCAACCAAATTTGCAAGCTGCCATTAAAAAAAACCCAAACCCCAAAACATAAAACCCCCCTAACCGCTCAATCCATTGACTACTAACTCATGGTCTCATAAACACCTAGTGTATTTTTTAGCCTGCTTGGAAGCCTGAGGCCCTTCAGACAGGTGGCATTGTGAGCAACCTCTTTCCTGGTGAGTCTCATTTGGCAGACAAATGACTTTTAAGTCTTGGGGCTTTTACCTTGTGTCCTTTAGCAGAATTTAGCAGTAAGAAAAGTGAGAAGAAGGATGCCTTTTTGAATAGTCAGTCTTCAAAGGCCTTGGTGAGCTAAAATCAACACCTTAAATTGTAGCCAAAATGAGCACAGTATCCCATTTGTCCTGGTAAACATATTTATTACGCGTTTTTTCAGGACCATAAGAGCATATGTGTGGTGGCATGCTGCACTAAATGATACTTCTTTCTGGGATGTATGCTTTAAAATTCTTCACAGTTTTGCTGACCCCACAAAATAAGTTTTATCACCTTCCTATTATTAATGGAGAACTGAGGCATGGAAGCTAAGTAATGTGCCAATGTCCAGGGCCTGATTTTGCATTCAAACCTGTCTTACCTGTCTTAATCAGCAGCTCAGTTTTTAAATAACTGGCTTTCTGAATCTCTTCCAATTGTGTACACATGATATTTTTTTAGTTGAAGCTTATTGTCAACTGGCTTTTTTCCCCTGTAAAAAAATCAATACAATTTGAATTTTTCTACCCAGACTGAATCCTTGGTAAATTGTTGTGGATGGTTATTGATTTCTTATATCTGTGAGATTTTTTTTTAAAATAGCATTAAGGTAAACAGAAGTCTTATTGTGTTCATTTTACAGGATAACACTTATCTAGACAAAAGAACACATAAGGACAGGTCCTACCTATAGGAAATATACAGCAAATCACTTCCAATAACACAAAATAAGAAGAACAAAACCTTTCCATTGCTGAGCAGAATGGGAAGATTGCTTTCTTGTCACAAATTTTGATTGAATTGAGTCTGTGCTTTTGGAACTGGTTTACTGATACAAGAAGGAGCATCATTTAACTATTTCTTACACTTTCATGCCCACAGAAAACACAGTAAAGACAGAAAAGTTTCTTAAATGAGGATTGTGAGTCTTACCGTATCCCACTGAATTTTCTGAAGGAAAGGAAGGGAAGCATATCTGGTTTATTCTTCCTGTTTGCTTCTAGATTACCTCCAAAATATAAAGGACCCTCTCTCTTATTTCACTTTGAAGGTAAGTGGAGCAGCTGTTTCTAGAGGCACAAGAAAATAGAAAGTTGAGGAACACTGCTGAGTTTATGAAGTCTCCACCCTTACAAAAATACACAAGTATTTCCAGTGATTCCTGAGGCTTCCAATCTTTGAGATCGAAATCTTTCCAAGAAGGCACTGTATCATGCAGTTAGAGTGAGCCTGAATCTGACTCTAACACTTTAAGCTTTCACTGGAAATCCAAATCAGAATCCATCCTGAGTTAGATAAGGCTCAAGATAAGTTTATTTTAGTACACTGTGTAGCATGATAATATAGACAAGGCAAAAATTAACATGAGCTGCAATTCCACACTGAGACATACAATAATAATAACAATAACTTTGATAAATAGAATAAAGGGAAAGATAATGAATTCCATCAGACAAATGAATGGCTAATGTGGGCTTCCTGGGACAAAGAGAAGTTCTAGGGAGCACATGATCCCAGAAGTGACTTGAACGTTGTGAATGCCGATGCTCAGTGGCAACAACCCTGAAGTCCAACATTGTTCTTTCAAAACTGTTGATATTTAACTTTTATAAAGTATGGTTTAGGGTCATGTCACACACCAGAGCTACTGTGGGGAAAATTGGAGTTAATTATTGCTGAATGAGATAGCAAATAATAATAGTAATCCAAAGGAGGATGTGTTGAAATGTTTGCTGTTCTCTCTCTCTTTTTTTTTTTTTTTAGCATTCATTCTTTTCTGGTTCCCTGTGGAGTGTTCAGTTCCTGGGGTGGCCTGAGGAGAGATCAGTGATGCTGTGCTTTGTAGTCTATTACAGCACAGCTGTTCATCAATTAGAGTGGAGAAAATAATCCTGCTGTTTTAGAATAGCATGATGTGCCTTCTACGTTATCAGGCAAAATGCAAACCGGATACATGAAACCCATGCAGTGAGGCTGCCAGTGTGAGGGGGAACCTCTGACTCAAAAAATTCTCCTTTATTTTTCTCATTTTCTCTCCTAGTTTAAAACTATAATTACAAACTTGAGCACTCACTCTGCTTTATGACATGAAGGAGCATCCACAGTTGCCCTGCAGGAGCCAGTAGAGCTATTAGTGAATCAGAGTTCAAGAATAAAGCTAAGAAATCTGAATCAATACTATGCTTATGCGGAGTGTCAGTTTGTACACTTCTTTCTTTCTTTCCTCCCCCCCTCCTTTTCCATCAGGCTGCCTTTTCTTGTAATAGCAGAGGAATGTGCGCTGAAAAGCAGATAGTTAGTGCCACTTTGCCACCATATGCCTTTATATTTGGAAATTTGCATAAACAGCAAAACATTAAAACAGAATTTATAACCCCCCCCTCAAAAATAGAAAATATATGCAGAAATTTCAAAAGGAAACCATGGGAGTTAAGTTAAAAAGCCCCAACCCTAAATCCCATTAATTGGAAACAGTGTATTTTATTTATATTCATAACATGTATCTACCATGCAGACTGTGTAGTGTACAGCATACAGTTTTTACAGGGGCGAAGTAGTCCTGTTCATGGGCAATGTTCTGGATTTCTGTTTTAATTCTTAATGTGTGGAGCAGACGCCCAGAACACCAACTGCATTAAAAACCTGAGAGACGAAGAGAGAGATGGACCATAGTTAAAGCAGAATCAAACCTCTCTGCTCTGCTGCAAACACAATGGCACACGCCAATCCCACTTGCTTTCACACTTGGTCCTTCATGGAAGCAAAAAAAATATACGAGGAGATCCTCAGTAAATCAATTGGCATCTCAAGGTCTAAAGGAGCGATGGAGGTGAAAAATTTCTTCTAAAGGTTGTGTTTTTCCGCCATGATTGATGCTTCTGCAGGTAAGACATGACCCTAGGTATTACGAAGAGGCTGCTCCACACCTGAATGAGGGTGGTGCAGCATGTCTGGCTTGAGGCATGGGTGAACAGTTTTGGAAATCCACTGAGACTCCTGGCAAGGCAGTTCTCTGGCACTATGAGTGGCAGTAAATGTTGAGGTCCTGCATAGCACTGTGGTTGCTCCTGCCTTTCTTGTTGCCTTCTTTATCTCCGTGTTGCAGCAGGTATCAGCAGGCCTGGCTCTCCTCTCCAGTCTGTACTCTTCCCTTCTTGTCTACATACTGACTGAAGTAAATAAGAACAAGACGAACAAATTAATTGGGGAGGGGACCACCTCTGCTTGCCACAAGTGGCCCACAACTGCTGGATGTGCTCCATTCAATGCATTTTGATGTGAATTTAAGACACCTATCTCCAGCTCCTGACTTCAGATGCTGTTAAGTGAAAGTAGCCTTCTTCTTCAGAAGGGTTCAAACAGAGAGAGATGACTTCAGCCCAAGTTTCATTTTATCTGAATTTTACCTAGAAACAAAGTGGGATACTTTGCTGTTCATACCTAAACCTATTTTATGAAGTGGTCTGAACTATTGCTCTGCCTTAACAATAACCTGAGAAGTATTTGGACATGGGCTTGTGGTGGTCTCCAGCCTCTTAATGGGAAGGTCTAAGAATAACACATCACAGAACATCCAGTTGCCCAAATACGGATGCAGGGAGGTTCCTCTGGCCACAGTCCCTTCTCTGGGTACTGTAAATTGCTTTGCAAACCTTTATCATTTTGCACTCCTTGGTCTATGTCAAAGTATCTGATTTTTTCCTTTTCTTCCCTATCAGATTAAAATTTGGACTTAATGTTTTTTTGCTCTTCTCACTTGTGTAATTAGACCCGTGTATTAATTCATCATTTTTTTTGTTCCTCTCATTCTTCCCAATACCTCTGCTCTTTCATCTTTCACAAACATTTGTCTTTATTTGTCCCTCTAGTAAGAGAACACACTCTTTAAAAGCAAGGATACTGGAGCAGAGATTGTGCTTTATTCATTTACTTTGGCAATTATAATGTAGTAAATTATTCATTGGTCATAATGTCTCGTACTACTCACTATTGCTGTATAGCTGCTAAGTGTAAGGAAATTGTAATATGAGACATTAAGGGATATATGATCTTACTACAGCATTGCTGCTGCTCAGTATTGGACCAGAAGTGGCTGAAAGGCAGCCTTTTTGGGTTCAAACTAGAAATCATGTAGATTAGGAATGATCATTGGTAATAATAACAATTAGATTTGAATGGTTAATGCATGCCCAGTAATTGTATTATTCTCTTGTTAAAATATCTTTTATTTGCCTTTTTATGTTGGCACCTGTGAACAGAATCCCATATCTTCAGATAAAGCTGATAGTTGGACATGTCTAAAGATTTGTTTAGGTGTAATAATTGGCTTGCGAACTGTAAACAGCTACTTGAAAAGATGTACACTTTGTATATACCAGGCTTTGTGTAATCTATACAAATTCTCAATACTGCAGCTATATCTTTGGCTTCAGCCATTGAAATCCCCAGTGTCCCCACACAGGACAAACGGTGCTCAGCTGGGCACTGTATGCAGATGCAACTCTTCATTTCCAGCCCATGCTTGATATTGAGACAATAAAAAGTCAGTGAAGGATTTTGCAACTGCCTCCCACCAAAGCTGGGGCCTCAGCTGTGTATGCAGTAGTTTTACTTATCGTCCCTTTTGAGAGGGTACTGGTGCCACTAACAGCAGTGAGTAAATATGGGAATGATGAAAAGGGGTAGAAATAACTGCAAATGTACTCAGAGATAAAGTTGTTTCATTAATTCTGCTGTGTGTGGTAATATATTTGAAAAGGATTCATTGATTCATTTCATTCACCTTCTGCACCTGTCATAGTGTGGTGTGGCTTTTTTTAATAGTTGTTGGTTTTTTTTC
>VXAY01004929.1:2047531-2253638 GCA_013399855.1 Oxyruncus cristatus | reverse complement strand
TTTCATCTACACTGCTCCCCTGAATTAGTCCTCCTTTTACAATAAGGAAGAAAAACTTTGGAGAAAGGGTTCATCTGCCCTGTCAGCTCAGGGATAGACGAACTGAGCCCATTGAAGTGCTTACTGCTTTCCACTGGCCACCAGTAGAACTCAGGGTTACTGTCTCAAAGTAGGGATTTCTTTTTTTTTTTGTATTGGCTTTTGTGTTCAGTCAACAATGACCAGATAAATATCATAAGTCTGTGGTATAAATGAGTACATGAACATGAAGGCAAAAGCCATTTTGTGCTCATTTGTGAAGTGAGGGCAAAGATGCTCAGTAATTTGTGTTCAAAACTGACCTACTGAATGCAAAGTGCCAGTTTGGCAAGTGAATGCACAGTTCCCTGTCTCATGAAATGCATCTTTTTTGACAGAGGCAGAAAATACCTCTGAACTGTTAAATCTTAGGTAAGTACTCAGAGCAGTGTTGATAGTAGAAACTTGCTATGGTCTTTTACCTCTTCCATGACTTATCCTTTTCAAAGACGTTTATCTGAAAATGTGGAATACCATTTCAGAGTTGGAAAGTTTTTCAATACCCCAAGTCAGACTTCAGCCACTAAAACATGTGTGGGTCTTTTGTTTTGTTTTGAGGGGTTTTTTCTTAGTCATAGTGCCTAATCAAGTGTTGCTTATATTTCTCTAGGATTCTAATCATGAAGAGCAGAGGTACAAAAAAATGGCCTTTCTTTACAAACAAGGCTGTTGTTTGAAGTCATTATGTATTTCCTAGGTTATCCCTGATGACAAAAGAGGCAAATAATGTATGAGACAGTTAATGAGTCAAGATGAAGCACTCCTTCATACACCTTGAGTTATAAGATAGCTGCAGTGGTATTTAGTAGCTGAGCTGCTTCACTGTAGTATCAGTTTTGCATTGGTCATATGTATGTTTAAATTGTTCCCTGACCCACAATGTCTTCACAGCAGAAACCTACTTTCAAGGGTCTAAGAAATGTCTGTGTGGAATTCATATCTCCATATGCACTGCAAACATGGGACAGCACTGAGTGTATTTTATGGGGAAAGCAGCAGTGTTTACAATAGGTTTCAGTTGCCACTGTGACTGTATCCATTGCTGTGTGGAAACTCTTTTGGGTGATTTGTTGTGAAACTGCCCAGGAGTTCATGTTCATGCTCATGCAACTTTACTGCTGGTAGTGTTTTTCCACAATGCTTTTCCTAAAATTTCCACTGATTTTCTCTTTTATTCTCAAGTTCTGACTTTTCTTGTTACAGAATTGTGATGTGGAGAGGATGGATCGTTGATCAAAAGAAAGAAAGCTCCCTGCTCTTTTGGCAGGGGTATGTGGTGGTATTATGTGCAGAAAGTCTGTATATATTCAAACCAATGCCTTAAAAAGCAAAAGAAATGAATGTGTTTTTCCTTTGAGTCTACTGTATTTTTTATTCTAAAGTTTATGTAGAACAGAGAAGCTTAATTCACAAGTGAAATTAATTTGATGGTCCTTCACTAATTCTAACTCAATGTCTGTCAAAGTTGCAATATAGCAAGAGTTCAGCATGACTGGCATTAACTGCTCAGAAAAAGCCCTGGATTGGAATAACACCTTGATTAAACTTTGGCATGAAGACACATTGCTGAGCAGGATGTGAGAAGAGGGACAATACTGGCCCTTACACATGCTACTGCTCCAGTAAAAGAAATTTTCCTAGTTGAAAGACCCTAAAGTTTTATAAAAGTAAAATAAAAACTTAGAGAAGTTGATACACATTTGGACTTCATGTAGGCTATTTCTTAAATACTAAAAGTTATATTGGATAAATTCAACCTATTAAGGAAACATAGGCTATTGAAACTTAAAAATCAGCTAAAAGTTACCAAAAGATACAGAATTGTTCAGTTTAAAGGCAGGCTTTGAAACACACTGCAGACCATGGGAGATCTATGGATCTCTGAAACTAAGGACACCTTTTCATTAGTATTTAATGATTAGAGCCCAGTATCTGGAAATATGAAAACTGTTGTATTGCTAGAGAGAATTAATATTTGCAATACCTCTGTTAAGTGTGGTGTTGAAATCCCTTTATTCACAGGTAAGACAAACACTTGAAGTACTCAAATTTCATTGATCTTAAGCTTAAAGTTGAGCTTATGCTTCAGCACCTTCTGCAATCAAGGTGAAGAGCCTGACCACGAGCTGTTTAAATTCAAGAAAAATTATAACACTCACAGAAAGCTGAACAAATGGCTACCATATTTTCATGCATATGACACTTACCTCAGGTAATTTGCATCCTCTTAAATGTCCTGAGGCTTGAAAATAAATTTTCAGATAACCTACTCATACTTGGAGGCTTCTCAGTATGTGACCTGGAGAAGAGATTTGTGGATCTATGGTAAACCTCCCCTTGCAACACCCATGTGCTTCTGGTGTTGCAGAATCAGTTTTCTTAACAGATAACCTGTGGTTGAGATGTATAAAGATATGGTACATTAATGAAACACAAGATTTTTTTTTTTTTTTTTGAGGAAAAAAAAGGTAGATGTGTAGATTTGGAGAAATTCATTATTTATTTGTGACTGTAGGAAACCTTCGCTGTGTTTTCCACCTCAGCATGGAAGCATTTTGATCAAAAGCCCCGTGTAACAGAGATAAAGAACTTGCACCACAGATACTTTTTGAAATGGAAGCAAAACCTGCAGTATTTGTAGCCTGGCAATATTAAAAAGAAATATTTAAGATTAATACAAGCAAGTCTGAGTCTGTTTTTTCAGTAAATAGGTATATACATGTATACTTAATTTAATGCAGCAGCTTTGGTTGGTCTATTTCTCCTTCTCCCCCCCCTCCACCCTTTTTTTTAAAGCATATAAATTCCAACCATGTTTTGTGTGAAGGGTCTCAGTGCATACTGACATTGTGAGTGTCAGCTCCAGATCACTTTAATCAGAGAGTGGATATGCATGATAAAACGGATAAGGGACTTTAATCAAAAAATCCGCTGGTCTGGAAACGTGACGCACTCCGCCAAACACACTTCATCCCACTTTTCTTGTGCCACTGCCAAGATTTTTATTTCATGAATATGCATTGGACATGATATTACATTAAAATGTGACATTGTTGTGTAGTGGTAGGGATTTAGAATTAGAATAAATAAATAAATAAAGAGACTTCTGTAAAGTTTTTGTAATTGAACATTAGTATCATGTTGTGATTTTACATATATTTATTCACCTACCCCCACCGTTTTCCTTCTTTCCAAATTTTTTTTTGAATTGAATATTGAATTCATTTCTCTCTGCTTAATAAGAAAAACAACAGTAGCAGAGAAATGCTTTATTTAACTTTTACCTATAAGCATAATGTATAGAGTTCTCAACAAGGAATTGTATTTTTGCATACAAAATACATGTCTGTGGCTCTGTGGCTGGGGGCATTTTTCCTTCTACAGCCAGAAATAACTCCTTAGTACAGAGCCCGCTCCAAACTCCATTATTCTTTATGCAAAGGCTGCCTCTGAATTTCACAGGATTTGGATCATGTACCTAATAAACTGACAAATCCTTTGTTTCCCCCTAATTTTTCTATGTTACATTGTTTTCTGGAAATTGGTGAGAATTATAAAACTGATGTATGGAAATTTGCATCATTAAGTCTGTGCTAGTCTCAATTTTAGATTTGTAAGTTTCACGTACTTGGGCCAATCAGCTTTTATTTGGAACATGTAGGCATTTCTACATCTGTCTCTTTGTCAACCCCCACACCATGGTTTCTGAGAACTGACCTCTCAGACAATACACTCTGAAACACACACCCTGGCACGTGGTGAAGCAGTCATCAGATTAAAGATGAATGTGTTTGCTGTCATACAGTTTCTCTGCCACAAATACATACAGGATGGCACTTGAGGAAAACAGATTTGTCTAAATGCAATGATTTGCATCTGAAAAAAATAAGGGCTGGGTCTGAGTCTGTACAAAACTGTTGACTTCAGCGAAGCTGTGCAGAATTGCACAAAGGGTTTGCCCTTAAGCAGGCAAATATATGTTACTACCAAAATACTGTTGAGTGTCTTTGTGGCATATCTAGGGTGGATAATGGCGAGGTATGAGTCACAGAACAGAGCTGCTATTCCTTATATCGCCTGACCTAGATGCCTTTGGTTACATTAGAGTGATACTGCCCTCCTTTCACTTGTGACTTGAAATCTGTAAAAGAAAAAGTGTTGAGAAGTTAGATAGCTGCTGTTTTTTAAAGCTGGGCATAGGAATGGACGTTCTTTATTTGCTAATCGAGGACTGTTGTGTATCAGTTGTTCAGTGAGGACCTCTTCTTGTAATGGATGCTTTCCGAGACTAATTTTAATTAAACACAAACAAACAAAAATTGTAATTGCCTGACTAATGATCTGAAGCACCAATATTTCATAACCTGTGTTATTCAAACGTAGTACAGAGGCTGCATAAAGCTTTCTTGGTGTAAAAGGTTTCTAAGTGATAATCACACTGAGAATGTGGTTTCACCTAGCCCTTAGCTATGCGTCAAGCTTTTGAAAGACAGAAAAGAATAGTGACTATTGGCTGAGCTGCCACTGACAAGGACAAAAAATATTGAAGATAAAATGCACAGCTCTTTACTTCTCCACTAAAGTTATGGTCATTTTAAATAGAATTTCCTTTATCAGACTCAATTTCTCCGAAATTTATACCTGCTATATATATCTGCTGCTGGTGAAAGCAGAGAAAGCTTGACAATCAGTCCCAGATACTAATCAGAAAGGGAAATCCACAACTTAAGATGTCCTCAAAATTTTTATAAGCACTTAAGACTAGATTTTCGTCCTGCTTTAGAATTCTCTGATCTGGCCTGTGGGTAGCAGGGAGTTCAAAATTACCCCTTTTCTGCAAAGTTCATTTGATAGCATTGTGAGGACAAAGAAGGATGCCAGTAGAGGGACCTGTTTGTCCACTTATTGTCAACTTGCGGTGTCCAGCTGGCCTCAAACCTTGTCCTGGCACTTTCCCTTTGTTGATCTTGCAAAATTTCCAGGTACAGTATGGTACAAGTTCTTCCGCAGGATATTACTGAAGTACTTGTGTTGTTGCCTGCCACTGGCCAAAGAGTTCCTATGCATCGGAACGATTTAGTGCCCTTCATGCCTTCTTTAGAGCTGGACAACCAAACTCTTTTCTGGAGAGGCTTATGCTTTCATCTGACGATTCTTGAATGCAGAAGGATTTATTTAAATGAAAAGATCTCCATAGTGTTCTCACATCCTCAGGAGACTGAGATGTTACTGACAGTACTTTTCTGCTCATAACCCATCAATAGCAGAATCTTGTAGATTTTATTGCCCCTCCTTTTCTCTTTTAAATGATGCCTTACTGGAAATGACTTGATACAATGCACAGCTTTATATAGTTGTAATCATTGACGGAGGAACTCTGCTCATGGTACAGGCACAAGCTAGGTTTACTGCAGCTCCTGTGATTTCTGAGCTTAACACTCTTCTGCTTTAAAAGTCTAATTCAAACTCTTTTCACTGCTTTTGCTCAGCTCCAAGAATGTACTACACCCTCAGACAGTAAAACACAACCGTAACAGCAAGTTAAACCCTAGACATCCTCTAGAGTTCTCACCTCATGTATATACCATGTTTTATAGTGTAACCAGGCATCTAGGGATGTGGATGAAGTCCTATCACAGCACAGCAAGAGGCGTACACTTCCATGCAGAATTCAAAAAGAAAATCACAGTTATGGCACAATCAAATAATCAAACTGTTAATAGGAAGAAGCATCTAGTATAAAGGACAGTGGAATGATATTCATGGTCTTGAATTCCTCTAGATTATGGATATGTACTCGTAGGAGAGCTTTTAGTGGCTGATAGAGATATCTGCAAAGACAGACATCAGTCAGAACTGCCTAATGTGGAATGAAACATCCCCAAAGGAAATTACCATTACAAAAACTATTATTTAATATTAAAGGTAATTGTAACACAAGGGCATGACTCATATCCTTGTGTTACAATTATCTTAATATTAAATGATAGTTTTCTGAATGGTAATGAAGGGAAGTTAAACCTGACACTCTGTCCTTAACCCTTGCTGCCGTGCCTGAGTATTAATATGACTAAGAGATGTCTCTACAGTCTGTCATTTACTCATGTCACCTGTTAGTCATGACAAAGTGTGGAAGGTGGATTTATAATACCAGTTTTTAGAATTAATTGGAGAATGCTCATTTTGTGAACTGTTATACAGGATAACTGACCTTTACAACCATCAGAGTACAGAGCTGATGTATTATATTGATAATGAGCACTTTAGTATGTTAGACCATGACAGACTTATAAAGATTCACAGCCTTAACTTTCTGCACTTCATGCTATCTTCCTAATATTCTTCCTCCAGAGTATTTTTTTCAGTTGCTGCACAGTTTTATCTGGTATAAAAAATGTGCACACAGAAAAATGAAAGCACACTTCATGCCATGATCATGTTAAAACCTTTTAACATCGGGTTTTCTGTTCTGTAGAGCATGCCTGCATAGTTCCAAACACAGAATTGGGGCCTTAGTTTAGAAGTAGCCTTATCATCAATTCAACATAACATTTATGTTTCTTCTCTGCTTCCTGTACTCCTGTACCTGGTTCCTGAATAGAATTAACTAGTTAACAGTAAGTAAATGTATGACTTAAGAAGAATAATAAGAAAATCATAACATGCTTAGTCAGAATGAATCATTTTGCATTTGGTTATGCCATGTTAATGGTTACATCATGTCATGCTTTGTTATGTCACAACCCATGACAGATAGAATGTGGCATAGCAGAAGCACTGCATGCAGTTTATAAAAAAAAGGTTTAAAATTAAAAATATATACTGTTCTCTTATCTACTTCTAGCTGTGATGTCAGCTGTAGAACTCCTGTTGTGAATTCATGTTATTAATTAGCAGGTTGGGATATCTGCAAAAAGCAGATAATTCTGAGATACCAGCACACAGTCCATAAAAACAGATATATCAGGATGAAATCAGCTCTAGGCATTGGGTCTGTGTTTGAAAACAAGTTTAAATTGGGAAATAAACCTGAATATGTCATCTTGTGATGGACCCTGTTGCTGCTGTATAGTACTACTGCTTGAAAAAAAGCATATGGTTTTACATACAATCATGCAATCTGCTGTCTAACACAACACAAACAGGATTCCACAGGGTAGGAGAAAATCTCGCCAAGAAGTCCAAATTCCACTTCAGATCTTCTAGAGATAAGAAAATCCTTGTGACTCCAGTTGCCTCTTGCAGTGGAAAAGGTGGAAGGAGAGCAGTGTAGCAATAAGGTACTATTTTGCTGTTAATACTAGCAGATGTAGGTGAAAATAAAAAGTGCATTTGTTGGCCTTGCAGCGAGATAATTTCAATTCAAAGTTGCACAGTGCAAGAGATCCTGGAGACAAATACTGGTGTGTCAAGTCATGATGTTGTGCCAGGTCTGCCCGAGGTGCATTGGTGCCAAAAAAGGGCTAAATTTCTGTAGCAGACAAACTCTGCCAGTCCAAAGCTAGTGTTTTCCAGGAGATGCAGTAGCCTTTCTCCTGAATAAACACTGTTGTTACATTTCAAGAAGGAGCCTTGCCTTGTTTATAATGCTGCATCGTTTGTAAGGATTGGCTTGGTTACACATGGGCCCATGGAATAGGAATGCGCAGTAACTCCACCCTATGCTTGCACAGCCATCAGAGCTCTGATTAGGTATATGGCAACAGCTAAGGTCAAAGTTTCATAATTTGAAAGTCCTTAAATTTATATTCAGATGATAGGGAGCTGTCTGTATGGCAGTTATCCAAGCTCTAAAAACCCCATAAATATGTATTTACATGACAGATTTACATGATTTTCTCTGGAGATCTCGCACCATTTTCAGGCAATGTCTTCCATAATCTGCAATATACTGCAGAGAAAGTGTATTTCCATCTCAGACCAGGTTCATCCTTCAGGCCAACAAAAGAAGCTCTGGCTGTTTTAGGTCAAGGCAGATTCAAGTGTTAACAGCCTTGCTGGGACCTCTGATAGTTTACTATCAGCTGCAGAAAACACAGGAAGTAGACTGAAGACCTTTGAGAACCTAATTTTTAACAGACCATAATCTGCCCACAGAAATGTTCCGGGGGATTTTGAAATGAATTGGTTATGGCATTCATGGCTAATTTTACTATGTCTAGGCATGAAAAAAAACTCACAAGATGGATGTAAGGATCTCACAGCTTCACCAGTGATGCACCTAGATGGAGCTGCTTCTGCGTTAAATGTTTATACGGTTGTACTATGTACAGGAACTGTGTTAATGTAACATGGATGACCCCAACAACAGCTCAGCACTGAAATGAGTTAACAAGGGAAATTTTTTTTTTGTTTTGCTATTTAAAGACGGACACTGAATGTGAATGTTATTCAACAGTTATAGAATCCAGCTGTACAACTAATATCTCTATTATATATTGTGTAAAATGAGAAAGGAGCATCATTTTTTTATTCCTTATTTAATATTTCCTGAAGCTTTCGGTGGTTTACAGTAGAATTGATGATATATATAGTAAAGATGTGTTTCTGAGCTGGAGGCAGAACTTAGGTTTGCTCAATGTATGGGTTAGCAGTTACTATGTCTACACATCAGTAGGGATAATCATACCGGACCAGCAAAGTATTTCAGGATCTGCTTACCTTTGAGCATGCAGGCAGACTAATTGACTTAACTGAGATTACATACAGGCTTAAAGTTAGTCGTATGCTTTGCTGGATTTGTCATTAATCCCATGGCCTGAAATATACAGAGGCTTAAGAGTGAACTTGTAGGCCACTGAACCAAGATTCCTTGAAAGGCCTCTATTGCAGCAAGGAAGTTTTTTGGGGGATTGGGTTGATTTGTTTGTTTTAAATAAAGGTTCCTGCAGGGCTGTAATGCTTGACAGGGAAACTACTGACCTGTGCTTTTAACTGGCGCTGCCCATTTGCATCCTGAGCCTTTCCCATCTTGTTCAGAGTATCCACCATCTATTTCCAGGTCGCTTCTTGAATTTTACTCGTCATTTGACTTAAGGCACATCTTAGTCAATGAAATTATTGTGAGTGGTTTACAGTGAATGCTATAGGTTCAAAAGCTGAAATGTACACTGCTGTGTTTTGATACTAGTTAACATCTTAAAAAAGGGATAACTGCTGTCAGTTTTAGGTATGCAATTTTGTTGCTGAAGCTTTGTTCCTAATGGCTGGCAAAAAAATAGAGTAGGGAAATACTTCAAAAATAAATATTTTCCTTCTTAGGCACCATTATGAAAATAATAATAGTAATAATAACAATAATAATAATATTTAATATTAAAAACAGCTTCAGGGATTCCACATGTTCAAGTACAATGCCATTTTTTGTGGCATAATTGTCAGTTCTCCTTATTTATAGAGAAGAAACAAACAACAAAACTAATCCTCAGATGGTTACATATTTGTAAAGATTTTGTTACATAAAATATTTTAAAAATTTTTTAAATTGCCATCTCATGTTGCATGGCACAGAAAACATCTTGCATTTCAATTTGAAAAAAAATAAAAAAAAAAAGACTGAAACAATGACATCAATTTTTTTGTAGTTGTGGAAGTCGTCATGGCATTTTTCCTAGAGACAATATAAAAAGTTTAGTTTTAATTCAGCATTACCTCGACATCCCTTCATATAGTATTATTCTGATCCTACCATTTCATATCATTATTCTGAGTTTCTCCTGACATGCCAACAGTGCATTGCCATTGCATAAAAACTATGTAGTTTGTGTGATCCACGCAAATACAAGAGGATTGGTTGATGTTTTTGCTCAACCAAGGGACCACAGGACCTCATATAGGGTGGAGATCATGCTGAATCCCATACAAATAATTTTTACTTTGCTTCAGCGATATGAAGGGCATTGCTCCTATTTATGAACATTATATTTTGTTCTGAAAAACAAGCCTAAAAGCTTTGGTTCCTCACCCTCGACCAGGATGTTGAAATAGTGAGGTTGGCCCCAATATTCAGCCTCATCTCACTCTGCTGAATTACCTGTCACAACTTACAGGATCTCTCCTCCTTCTTTTTCAGAATGAGGTGAAAAATCTCAAGAAGTTCCATGGCTTGAAAATCAAACAAACCTGGATGCATCTCTTCTGTTTGCTTAGAACATGGTCAGTGGCAGTATAAATGAAACAGTGAACATACCTTCTGTCCTATAAAAATTGTGCTCTTTCTTCTTAGGTCCAGAGCCTTGAGGAAATTACATACCATCATTTGATGTCTTAGAGCAGGGAAAACTTACCTGGAATTTGATAATTTTGGAGATTGTTTTAAAACATAGCATGTTCCTTGCCTTTTCCTTTCCTTATTTCCCCCTTTTCCCTTTCCTCCTTTCCATGCTAACACAACTCATCAGTTCATCCAGCTCTGGAAATTCTTGCAAACAATTTGCTCTTAATTGTGAAGGTATAATCAGAGCCCTTGCTTGGAGGATGCTTAAAGTACTAGATGTACTTAGCTAATTTTTTTGCTTTAATAATGGAAAGAAGAGGCCTGTGTTTTTTCTGTTTGTTTGGTGGATTGGATGGAAAACCCAGCATGCAAGAGATTGTGGGTAACGTCTCAATTGGTTGCTACATTGAAAATGATACTGAATAAGCTCCAAATTTTGATTTTTATAGCACTGTCTTGCAATATTTAATGTAAAGAATTAAAAAAATATACACCAGCATGTTAAAAATTCAGTAGTACTTAGAATTTCCATTTTAATTTCTAGTAAGTAGCCTGACACACAGTGAATATCTCAGTAATGGTATTCTGCATTATCTTCTATCTAACAATGTTATTCTTGTTGATATTCCCATTAATGCAAGTAATTTGTTTTTGCATTCTACCTGTTGATATCCAAAAACTGGGGTAGTGCCAAAGCATGTCCTAATATGTGTGCAGTCTGCTACTTCATTTGTATTATTCACTGAGCTTTACTAAAAAAAAAAAATTAAACTATCATCTAACTACAAATTATGAGTTTCTTTGTATTTTAGAACAATCTTTACTACGGCAGTTTGAGAAACCAGCAAATAGATTCAAGACAGTAAGAGTGTGATGTATATCTCTAGGTTTAAGTCAATCAATCTGGGATTTCCCGTTTTTAGTTAAATAATAATAAGCCACTACCTCTCCCCCATGTCATTTGTAATCTGGCCAATCAGACAGAGTATCTGGTGGCCACCTCTTCTGTATGTCTCATGGGAGGTTCTCTGGTGCTCTACCAGTACCAGTCAGTGAGCAGGTCTGGATAATTAAGTTTTCAGTTCCCTGCAAGTTCCACACAGTAAATGCTGGTGTAATGACAAAACAACTGTGACTGACCTTTCTGACCCCTGGAAAGTTTTGTTTACATTTGATATTTAGTCATTTATAACAGCACCAGTGCAAAGTCGGTATGGAGGTGGGGGAAAATATATTTGAGTAGATCTTGTCTCTTTGAAGCCAATAGTATCTGTTTGATTTTGGTTGTTCACTCCTTGTAGTTTGTGGGAGTGCAACTATCTCACAGCATTTACACTGATTGGAAATTATGGACATTTCATCAACACAGTGAAGGTTTGATTGATTGAAGATTAAAGGCTGGTTTTTTGGCTTTTGTTTGAGAGAAGGTATGGAGCTATATAAATGGTAAAGTATCCAACCTTCAACCTTAGAGTCCCTCTGCCACTTCCTGATGTGCTCCTGAGTGTGATTTTATTATGGCCTGTAGACATGCAAGAACATGACCCTTGGCACGATGCCATCTCGTGCCTCTTCACCAGCACACAGAGCAGGGCTGCAAGCCACTGCAGGGCCCCAGCAAGGGAAGCCACGTTAAGGGTGAAGCCGTGGGAGCCTTAGGGAGGTGGGGGTTGCGCAGGGGGTCTTGAGCCATTCACTGCCTTTGCCTGCTCATTCCTCCCACCCGTGTGTCAAGGAGAGGGGTTGCATAAGCTCCTGCAGTGCTGGTAACAAGCGCAATATACATCTGTCATCTGGCGTGAGTGAGCAGAAAGATTCACTGTAAAGCTGAGTGAGGCTGTGAGATCTTTGATGCCTGCTGGTGTGAACATTTAAAAGACCTTGGAGTTATAGCACCACTACCAGCAGCAAACAATATGGAAGCATTAGTGACCATCACTCTCACAAGGGGCTGGCAGAAGGAAAGATTTGTTCTTCTGTGTTCCCGTTGAAAGCTTCTCTTCTTAGCTAACTTGCTCATTTATAACTGGTGTTGGAAAGTGCAAGCCAAAATGAAACCTGCATTAAAAGAATTTTGTGGGCTGTACAAATCATAAGGGTAACTACTTCGCAAAATACTGTCAACTGAGGCATGTATTTAAAAGGTTAGATAAAATATCTCCTAGCCATTTTTTCCAGTTCTTTTCTTTTTATAGTCCACTGCAAAACAACAATAGATAAAAAGGCTGTATATAATGCATGTATATTTTGTTGGCTTTTTTTTTTTTTTTTACCTTTCCCAAAGGAGTCTCTGTGCTTCCCACACTAATTGTAGGTTTTTCTGAAAATGCAGCATGAATCATTTATAAATAAAGAGACTTTAAAATCCCTAAAAGACTCCCTGAGGTATTCAGTATTTCAGCATAAAATAACTGTTAAATGGAGTTATTCTGAATTAGCTTTTACTGGAGAGTGGTGAAAATAAAGTTTTCTTTTCACTGTGAATGTGCAATAATTCTTTTACACAGCTACCCAGGGTAATTGACAAGCGATTTTCATAATTCAGGTTTTAGCAAAGAAATCATCTGAAGTGGCTAACATTAAATGAACGGAGCTGCTATTAAAATATAGCTTTCAAGAAAAACTGTGTGAGATGTCAGAACCGGGGGCTCTATGTTGAGACCTTAAAAAACAATTCAGTCTACAAAGTAAAAACACATACATTCAAGCTCCACAATAGATTCATACATACATCCTCCTCACACATGCATGCACACACTTAATAAAGAAGGATTTTTCATCTTTCTCTTAAAATCCTGTGATTATTTTAGCGCACAGATAACCTTAGAAAGACAAGGCACTCAGAAAAGGTAACTGATTTGCATGACTCCTTTGGACATCATAACCTTGAGTGTCCATACCCACTGTACAATCAGAGGTCACATTTGATCTCTGTGTGTAAAATTATGCAGAGGAAGCTTCCTCAACACTTTGTAGTTGATTGACAAATTGGTCTGTCACTCAAATGCTCCTTCAACTTATCGTGAACAGTAAAGAAAATTATCTGTTCTGTGCATATGTGAGAAAAAGCCTGTTCATTAACCTCTAGTCTGCTGAAGCTGTGGAACATATAATGCTTTGAGGAATATGTACTATATATGAAAAGTATGAAAAAAATACAGGTGTGTATATAAATATATATATATTTACATGAATATATTTGTGTATGTATAACATATAAAAATGTGTGTCTATAGCAGAGCAGTCTGTATTACACATATATATTTCATCTGTATATGTACATATTCCACCAGTTTATACAGCAAACGTTATGCACTCTTCCTCATGAGTTTCGTACATGCACGGTAGTTACAGATAGGCAAACATCTCTGAGGTGATTCCTACAAGTATTTGTTAGAGTAGGCTTCATAATCTAAGATGCCTCTGACTATTATCCCTCAGATATTCTGCCTACACTGTAGCTCTCAGATGATGTGTTATTTACAAATATTGCTGTATCACAGTGCAAGGATTTAAAAGCAACTGACAGTCAAGGTAGGGCCTAATTCACTTTAAGTGTTAAGCAGAGGCAACTCGGGTAGATTTAGTGGAACTATACTTGTTTATCTCAGCAGCAAATTTAGTTTTACATACCATAGAATACTTATCTGGCATCCAGTTGCTTCAGCTTGGGGAAATATTTGCAAGTCATGTATATGTATGTTTCTTTTTTGCTAACTACTTGTCACTGTACTTTGTCTAATCTAGGTGAGAAAAATTAATTTCTGTAGGCATTTGTCTCTAAATGCTCTATGTGTGGCTGAACCGCAGCTATGATACCTAGATAAAAATCTGAAGCTATAAGATGCTGACACTTCTGTGCCTTGCTGGACTTTTTTTTCCCCACCATAAGCCCTGTGTATGGCTACCAGAGAGCAGTCCTGAGGCAAACAGTCCTATATTTGTGAAAGTCCTGACCACACCCCTGACTTGCTGGCTTCTGACCCACCTTTGGCAGTGAGGCAACATGCCAGGTCAAACCTGGAGAGAATGTGTCTCTGCCTTCTTGACAAGATCAGGGAGATTTCGAGTAAGGTATTTGCTTCAAATTCAGGTTGTTAAGTGATACAGACTTAAAAACCCTGCAAACATAAATCCTCAGAATTGGTGTTAACATAATTTTTTTCCGATGCAAAACTTTTGCTTTCACTATTTAGTAATTTTTCTTTGCCAGTGGCTGACTAGCTTGAAGTCTTTGAAACACTGAGCTTTCTATAAAATCCAAATAATTCTCTGTAAATCAAAGTACTTGGCATGCTTGCTGCAAAGCCTGAAGCTTTTTTTATTTTTTTTTTTAAGGTAATCTCTAGAAAGTAGTTTGTACTCATGTTTTCACAGTGATTAAATATGCAAAGTAATTTTCATGATTATCACCCCGTTCTGAACCAAATCAGATGCGGCTATGCTTCTCTTTGTACAAAGCCAGTTATTGGATCAGATTCCAAAACAAATCCCCTGAATTTGGCGGATCATCATTTTAAAAGGGGGCTTGTTAAGGTAATGATTAAATTAAACCACCCCTTTAAGAATATTTAGATCTGGTCCGCCAAGCGGAACGGCCTAATGGTTTTTAAATTAGAAGCTGCGAATGCTAGTGAATTTCTTTTGTGGGTCAAGTGGGTATTAACAAATGCTAAGACTGTTCTCTCTTTTGTCATCACCTTGAAATCTGCAAAGAAAAATGAAGAGTGGGAAAGACACAAGGAGAGAAGAAGTGTTGGTATTTTAACATCAGTGCTTTTAAACCAAGGGCAGCCTCAGATTTACAAGGTTGGATAGGAGAAGGTATGAGATGATGTTGCTAGTAATCTCTTTATATCTCGCTCTTGAGAAAAAGACTGAAGCTTGAAGCTTCAAGGAAGTGGAGAACCCAAGTGCATTGAATTCTGGCAGTCTTAAGCCATTGCAGAAGTGTAATAGCCTGCTAACCACAGAAGCCTGGATAACCCCTACCTGTCGCTTCCAGATTTCTTAACCCTGTCAAGTTTAAACGTGCTTTTTAGCCTCAGATGCTGCTGGGAGTTTGTGGCTGGGAGAGACAGTTGCTTGCTTGTGTGGAGAGGATGGCTGGATTCTTTCCAATACCAAAGACTTCAGTTTTTCTTTCTGATACCCTAGGCGAACTGTTTGTCACCAGTATTTTTCATTCCGCAGTAGTACCTAATACTGGAGTTCTGGGAATATTCGATTTATGGGGCATAACAATCTCCCTGGTGGGAGGAAATCTACATTAAAATATAAATCTGTCAAGTCAGGTCAAGTCACAGCTAACAAAATACCAATGCTGATTGCTTGTGCTTAGTCCCTGTTTCTTTTCAGTCATACATAGATTTCTGAAAATGGCATCACTTGGGCCAAATTTTTCCTATATTGAGATGGTTTAAAAGAAAGAAGTGGGGGAGGGGCAGAGGTGAAATTTGGTTTTCTTTGAGGAAAGTGGGGAGAGAAATAGCTTTCTGTTCATTCACACAAAATCCTTGTGACTATTTTCTTTATGAACAGCCTTCTAGACAAGGATGCTAGTGGAGAGCTATATACAGTTACAACTTTAACTGGTGAGGTGCACTTCTGAGGTGAAAAAGTCACTTTTCAGTTGACTGAATTATGACCCCTTAGAAATTGCATGCTTTGGACAGTTTGTGTAGGGCTTTTTGCTAAGCTTGTAAAACATACACTCAAGGAGAGACGCGTTCTGTGCATGTGTATGTGTTGAGGGAGGGGAGGAAGAGCAGACAAACTTTGCTCTGAAGTGAATGATTTTCTGACCTGACTAAGTGCTTAGGGAAAGTGGTTTACTGTGCAAAGTAAGAAAGCAAAGTGATCAGGACAAGATTGCTCGATATGATGTAGGATTTAAAGAAAGAAATACCCCTCTGGTGAATCTAACAGACTGGCTTCGTTTTGTTATCTACATCCATCTTACCCCACCTGGAGTACTGTGGCCAGGGCTGGGGCTCTCAACACAAGGAAAACAGGGACCTGTTGGAATGAGTCTGGAGGAGACCCCCTAAGTTGACCAGAGGGCTGGAGCACTTCTATGAAAACAGACTGAGAGAGCTGGAGCTCTTCAGCTGGGAGAAGAGAAGGCTCTGAGGAGACATTATAGCACCTTCCAGTACCTAAAGGGGGCTCCAAGAGAGCTGGAGAGGGACTTTACAAGGGCATGTAGTGATAATAGGACGAGGGGGAATGGCCTTAATCTAAAGGAGGGTAGGTTTAGATTAGATATTGGGAAGAGATTCTTTATTGTGAGGGTAGTGGGACACTGGAACAGGTTGCCCAGAGAGGTTGTGAACTCCTCATCCCTGGAGGTGTTCAAGCCCAGGCTGGACGGGGCTCTGAATAACCTGATTTAGTGGGTTGTGTCCCTGTCCATGTCAGGGTGTTATACCTTGATATCTTTAAGGTCTCTTCCAACTCAAAATGTTCTATGAATCTATTCAGTAAGAATTTATCTATCAAAGGGACACCATTGTCCTGTGACAACATTTCAATCCACTGAAATCTTCTCTTTTATTCGAAAAGTTACAGTGAAGTGCTGATAAGAAGTTTGAAAAAAATAATTAGGGTAATGTTACTGATTAATACCTGAGAATAATAAAATAATCATAATTCAGTCTTGTTAAATAACCTTAATTGCTCCTTGCATATGGACGTGGTGATACATTTTCTGATTCACCTTGAGGATTTTAAATATCAGTTTGCATTCTTGGAAACTGGTCAGTCTTGTATAACCTTCCATACCCTATGCAGTAGCTTGTAATAAAGCAAACCAAATGTTTTGATGCATATCACAGTGAAGATGCCAGTAAGGTCTTTGCATATAAGACTGTACAATATATATTAGGCCTTTGGTTCACATTGCCATATATAACTGTTTTGGTCAAGAAACCATTACAGTGTGAAATATTAAATGGAGACTAAAGTTGTTAATAATATTAAATTTCACATAGGTTTTTCTAATTTTTTGAGGGTTTTTTGGTTTTTTTTTTAAGCACAATTCCTTCCCTCACTCTAAAAAGCCTTTTTGCTTTTTGTAAATGTAAATTTGATTCAGGAACAATATTTCTAATAACAATAGCAAGGTTGAAATGGGTTGGACTTAAGCCATCATGCTGTATAGTCTAATCTAACACCACAGTGACCACGTTGTAATGAAGTTCCTTCACAAAAAGACGTAATTCATAATTAATGAAAGTTCACAGTAGATTTTTTGTTCTTTTTTTGAAGGAACAGGCCATGGATTATTTTATGTCTGTTTGGACTGTTTGCTTATTCGCAATCATATTTTCCCTAAAATAAAAATGTTAACAAAGTTATCTCCCAAAGTGTTTTGTGAATAAAACCCTAAAGCAGTTCTGCTTTGTACAACATCATCATGGCTCAGATAGTTTGGGAGAGAACCTGCATTTTCAGATGACAGTTTTTCCAAGTCCATGCCGACCTTGATCCTCTCTCCATTGTAACTTGCAGTTCACTTTAGAGGGTATCTGTGAGCAATCACTAAGGCTGGATCCTCATTCCTGTCTTCACCAAAGTAAGGGTATGATTGAATCTTGGACTTTGGTTGGGGCTGACAGTTTAAAATTAACTCATCAGTTGGTCCCTATTTTCTGAGGGCAGAGAAGATACTGTATTTCTTTACCACGCCTTGGATCCCTGGGAAAAGGGTTGCATGTTCTGTCAGGCAGAATGGAGTATTTGCAACAGCACAACTTTAGAAGGGCACACAAGTTTTCTAGTAAAAGAAAATGAGACTGAGCAGAGCGTATTAGTCTAAAATAACTTCATCTTCTGTCCAATGGTCTGGCCTTAAACCTGAGAACCACCCTTTCTGGAAGTGGACACCGTAAAGTGAAGCTCTGCTTCAAAATGCCTCTCAGAGCCTGTGGTTTTGAATATGCAGCTGTTACTTCATGGCAGTCATGGACAAAGCTATCCCACTTGTTCCCAAAACTGTAGGCACAAAATCTGTGGTCGCAGTTATTTGCAGGCTGAAATCACTAGCATAAAGAGGGAAAGCAGGTTGAGAGTCTGTTTTAAATTCCCCTACATTGTCTCTTAAACAGGATCTCATAATAAAATAAAAAAAAATATAATAGCAAAGAGAAATAAAATGGGTACAAACTCAATGTAAGGATTTTTTGGTTTTTTTTTTTTTCTGTTTCAAATATTTGTTTGAGATTTGAATGTGAATATTTTTAATTCACCAGTATCTTACCTGGCATGTAAATTTCTCTGCTGAGCTATAAGGTCAAAACTCTGCTTTTGAGTTATCTGCAGAGGGGATCTTGAATGCATATTTTGCCCTTGACCCCTGCACAAACCAACCATTGAGGTCAGTATGAGTTTTATGTATAGATTAGATCTTGTGTAAGCTCTTCAAAACAAAATCTGAAGTTATGCAAAAGCCCCTAGTAGTTTGCAGTTTGAATGTGGAAATAAATCCAGAAGAGATTTATGTAGAATTTGGCTCACTAGCAAACTTTTTAAAGAAAATTCAAAACTTGTTTCTCTAGACTAGAAGGATTATTATTATTTTTTTAGTGCTCAATGCCACGGTTTTGCCCTCTGGTTTTATATGTTCTCATGGAAGGCAGGTGAACTAAGTAAAACAATCAGTGAGAAGCAATGCCTGTACTTTTGAATGTTACCAGCAAATCTGCAAGTTTTGAATACAAAGTTTGAACCCCAGGAAACTGGGGTATTAGAAGAAGAAATTACATGGACCAAATTATCAGTTTGAGTTGGGGATTGCAAGCATTCTCCACTAATAACATAACTCGCCAGAGTTAGATTTCTTGTCCTAGTCAGGCCCTACTCAAGCAGAATCAAGGGAGTATAAAGTGTATAGACTATAAATCTCAAGCTGGTGTAAGAACTGAAACTGGTAGGAGTTTCAATGCTGAGTCAAATTCATAACATTGAAGGTACAAATCTCTTGTGGCAGATTCTCCCCTAAATTTTTGCAAAATAGGGACTCTTCCTTTTTTTTTTTTTTTTTTTTTTTTTTTTGTGACTCTTGAGATGTGTAAATTTTGCCTAAAGTGATGGATATCTGATGTCTGTGGGTGAATTCTCTGAACAGGAAAGTCACACACTATGGACTCTTATCAGAAAAATTGTTCTTCCCTATCACTCAAATAATGTCACTTAATTAAAAATTGTAAAGATATAGTTACCTTCTCAGACAGAAATGGCTGACTTTAGAACAGTTCTAGTCTACTGGTAAATAACGGACATTTAAAAAGATTTATAAATATGTATTTAACCAAAGCACTCATTCTGGTCTCCTAGATAATTAATATGCACCAGAGAACTTTCCATTAAAGACTTCTTCTCTTCTTTTTACCTTAAAAAGTAAAGAAATTAAATGCAAAAAAAAAAAAATCAACTTACTGGGTAATGATAGACTTGGGTTATAGCCCATAAAAAAGCAGGACACTAAAACTTCATTAAAACTTAAGGCTGGAGAACTTGCTCTATGAAACTGATTTTCTTTTTTCTTCTTCTTCTCTTTGACAGCTAGAATTAAAGGACAAAGTGTCAGTTCAATTTTAAACTTCCTGGCTTTGGTCCATTTGTGTTACAGCCTTCTTCAGGAAGAAATAGTTCTGCTGAGGGTCATATTAGTTTTGTCCCGGGGATGTTTAAGGTGAACAAAAGGGCACAAAGCTTTTGGCAGGATATTCTCAGAAATGAGATGGGGACCACATCTGTCCCTTCAGGGATGCTGCCACTGCATGGAGTCAGGGCTGTCCTAGGAGCTGCTTGGGCTTCTCTGGAGCAACTTGTCTTCCTGTTTGTCACAAGCCAACTTCTAAGTTTCATTTTAGGCCCAAAATGTCTGCCTTGCTGTGTTCACTTGTGAGTTACCATTTTCTGAGGCTGTGAGCATCTAAAGGCAGGACTTTGTGCTCTTAGATAGAGAACCAAAGAAGCTCTGATCCTAAATGGCACTTTCCAGGTATTCCACAAATGAATGTTTAGTGACCGTGCTTCTTGATGGAGGCGGTGTTTGAAAGTTTGGCACGTTATTTGGAAAATAACTTTTTCTTAATTGATTCACTTGAAACAGAAATGTTTTTGTTATATCAAAGAAGTGGTAAAACAGATAATACGGTAAAAGAAGATTTGGTTTGAGTTATAAATGCCAGTATACGTAGTTTTCTGACCTGGCTATCCAATCTATCAGTTTATTGAGTAAATTATGGAGAGATTTGGAACAACATAAAGTTCATCACAACCAAGTAGAGGTTTATAAAATCTGTGAGATTCGTAGGTAGAGTGTTTTAGTGTTTGATAACAAACTCGAGCTAATAGCAAATGATTCACAAATGTCTTCCTACCCCAGGCCGTTTGAAAGTCCTCCAAAATCCTCCGGATCCCATTGATTTCAGCAGATTTTGCATCATGCACTTGTTAAATCATAAGATTCCCTCAGAATTTACTCCATATGCTGAAAAAGATATGCCTTTTTTATTTCCCTGGGCACAGAACAATAATATGATTTTATTCTGTTATACTACTGAGAGAGTGATACACATGCTGAAAGATGAATTCTGATCTCTTAAAGTAGCATTAAGCCAGGATGTCTTTCACATTTTCATACTGATATGTGAGGAAGCACTTTCTGCTTCATGTGAAATGTTAGCATGATGGCACAGAAATTTAGAATGAATATAATTACCGCTGTACCAAGGCCCTTATGAAAACAAGACTGTTTATCTTGTGAGGCTGTCCTGGCAAACCAAGGCTTAAATACGAGAAATAAATGCTTTTCAGTTTTACAAGAGCATTGTGTCTCTGAGCTTTTCGTCTTTTCTAAAACACAGGAGAGTGTCAGAAGAACCAGTAATTGGAAGGTAAGCTTCCATAGCATTATATCAGAGAACAAATGCACACAGATCTTCAATAAAGGGCAAGGACGTTCGTTTGACTTGTTGGTTTGTTTTATTATAGGGATGCCATTCATGCTTCTATAATTAAACTTGTTTCAGCACCTCCATTATAAACTTTTTTTTTTTTCTGAAGCAAATGCTGGCATGCTCCATCTGTTTCGGTGTCCTGGAGTGCCTTTTTTTTTTTTTTTCTTTTTTTAAATGGGGGTGGTTGTTTTTGTTTTTCCCCACTTTATTTTGGAAAGGTTTAGGCTTAATTCTGAGAATGAAACCTGTGTAAAATTCATGTTACCTTCATAGCTGAATCTCTGGAAGTATCATCATACATCATTCTTATTCTTGTAATAGAAAATATGCATTTTTAATAGGATCCTGGACTTGGAATTAGAAAACTAATCTTATGTTTTTAGTTCTGCCAGAGATTGTCTTGCTGCACTTTGGCACTGATGGACTCAGTAGGTGTTTCTTCAGCAACTTCTTTTTATGTCTTGTTGCTGTGACTCACGAGCTCTGGTGGTACTTGTTGAGGGGACTGAAGTCCTCAATGCCACAGTGGAGAAAGCTGAATGGGCAGTGTGCCTACTCCAAAAGTACTATAGTTCCCAGGCTGTGTGAGTCTCCGTAAAACAGAAGCAACAGCTAAAGAACAAACACTTTGCATGGCAAGGATGGTAGGCAGATGGGAACGATGACCTCCTTGGTGTTTGCCATAAATCCCCAGAGCCTATCAGGCAGTGCCCTCATTATGCCAGACTGTAAAATACAGTTTTGATTCTTTTTGTCTGTCTTTCCTACCTAAATACGTTTTCAATTCAAGGCAGGAACTGGAAGTATGTGCACATGTGTGTAAATGGGTACAGAGAGGTTGTCTTCAGCTTCTTCCTTGTATTTCCTACTAAAATAAAAGACAACTGTCCAGTTTGGAGAGACAACGCCTGTTCTGTGAGTGGTTTATCTGCTCCACAAATGTTTAGCTTGGAAGTCTGGTCCTAAAGCTTTTCAGTTATGTAAACCCAATTCTTAAGTACATAAACACTTCTGAGGTACTTGCACCAAGCCTGAAATTTAGTCCTTGGACCAATATATTTATTTTCTCTGTGTCGCCCCCCTATTAAGGCTCGAATTCCTGGTGTAAAGGTACAGGCACACACTCCATGCGAGCTGGGAAGGGATCAATACACAGACAGTGAATATTCTGTCATGCCCACCTACCTGAGGTCCATGATGATGAGTTACACTGTATTGTTGCAATATTGTTTCAATTGTTCAGTGATTGCAATTAACATTTTTAAAATACAGAAGAGCAAGGAATGAGACATGCAGAGGCTAAAGTTTCAGTTGTGTGGTTCCCAGTCTTTGCCTATTCAAACAGGCTTAAAAACAGAACTTTCTCTACTTTGGACTCATCCTAATGTGCCATTTTATCATAAAATCAGAGTCCTTTTAAGAATTTTTTTCTTGCATTCAATGGTTTGGAGCATTGACAATATAAAGTATTCTTGTGTACATAATACTTAATGGCAAACTAGAATAGGTATTTCGACAAGAAAACTTATTGCAACTTCTACTGTATTAAAAAAAAATTAAAAAAAAATCTTTCTTCTGCTAGTTATCATGTTTTGAAAATATTTGTATTACCGTGCTTTAGATACAATTAAGATTCCAGATTATCTTACTCGTACTGAGTAAGCACACTGTTTCACTGCCAGTTTAGATTAGTTTTCTCTGTAGCTTGTTTTTCACTATTTCACTGGATGCTTTTTTTTTTATAGATTTCACCCTTCAGTAAAAGTCCTTTCTTTCACTAATATAACATTAATTTGTGATTGATCTGTTCTGAGGTGGAGAAATAAGGTCAAAACATATATTGGCATCCTGATGGCTTGAGCTGGTCAATGCCAGCTCTTGATCAGCAGCCAACTTCTCAATTAAGAGGTGAGAGTGAGTGATCTGTGCTGGTTTTACCATTTATCTCATCTCCAAAGAGTGACACATTTTGCCTTTCTGAAAACAGCTCCAAAGGACTCTGCAGTTCAAGTTAATTTTGATCAGTGGTTGATCTCTGCCTTGTATTTGAGAAGTTCACTGGGGTTCCCAGCACTATCCAAAATTCTTGGAGGTGAAGGTATGAAATTATCAGAGTAGTAATGATGATAACACCAGAAAAAGATAGATTGGTGAAGCAGCTAAAATATTATAATCCAAAAAATTTTTATGGGTAATTTTCTTCTCATAACCTGAGGACAAAAACTTTATTACTCCTTAAACTGCAATATTGCACCAATTAAATTCTAGCTTAGGAACTAAGTTTTCCAGTCCACTTTTCATTTGAAAATATGTCTCCTATTCTTGTTCTCAGACATCCCATAAGAACAACTTTTTATTCTTTCTTTTTTACATCTTCATATTTCCTATAATTAAAAAGCATGAAGGAATAATATGTTACAGAAACATTGCCAATGTGCTTTTGGCTTTGCAAAAGCACATACTTAAAATTATACTATTTTCCCACACAAGAAATACTATGTATTGAAAAAGAAAGGAAAGAAACTTCAAACCCTTTTTCTTTTTTTTTTTTTTTTTTCTTGCTGCATTTAACTTTTCTACCTCACAGCTCAGATTGCTTTTTTTTAATCAAAGCAGTAATGGAAGAACAGTCCTTACACTCAAATGCAATCACATTTAATCATATTTAATATCCTTATTTCTCAGCTGATCAGACTTTAAAAATTTGATTGCTTTAGTTTGATTTAAAACTTAAGGTAAGTCAAACCTAATAAAAAAGGTGTATTTTTGTTGTTAGTGTGTTCCAACTGTGTGCTTTCTTAAAGTGCTTGCGCTTTTGGCTGTTGTATTGCTGGAACAAAGATTTCTGAGCACCCTCTCAGTGGAAATGAGCAGAGAATAAAATGGTATGATTTTAGCTAAACATGCCACATTTTTTCACAAGAAAAAATGAATTGATGATACATTTATCTTTGTCCTACAAGAGAAAGACTTTGTTTCAATTTGAATATATGTATTATCCTCTTCTGTTGTTTTCCTAGAACTTGTTTCACAAAAAGATTCAGTGGGACAAGACCTGGGGAGCATCAGACAAAGCAGCACCAGCCAGTCAAGGGAGGGGATTGTCCCACTCTGCTCTGCACTGGGGCAGCCTCACCTTGAATATTGAGGCAGTTTTGGGCACCACAATGTAAGAAAGATATTAAGTTATTGGAGAATGTCCAAAGGAGGGCAGCAAAGATGGTGAAGAGCCTTGAGGGGAAACTGTGTGAGGAGTGGCTGAGGTCACTTGGTCTGTTCAGGCTGCAAAAGAAGAGACTGAGGGGAGAACCCATTGCCGTTACAACTTCCTTGTGAGGGGAAGAGGAGGAGCAGGCATTGATCTCTTCTCTGTGGTCACCAGTGACAGGACCCAAGGGAATGGACTGAAGTTATGTCAGGGGAGTTTTAGATTGGATATTAGGAAAAGGTTCTTCACCCAGAGAGTGGTTGGGCACTGGAACAGGCTCCCCAGGGAAGTGGTGACAGCACCAAGCATGACAGAGTTTAAGATGTGTTTGGATTGTATTCTTGGGCACATGGTGTGACTCTTGAGGATGGCCCTGTGCAGGGCCAGGCCATCATGGATCCTTATGGGTCCCTTCCATCTTGGCATATTCTGTGATTCTGTGAGATTCTGAGTTCTTTTACTCCATAATAAATCCAAAGTAATTCCAGTTGACATTGAAATCTCCCATCTCTCTCTACAGTCTTCATTTCCAGTCTGTAAACAAAGGACTACAGCTGAAGTGATGACTCTCATCAGGTCTTTTGACTACATTAAAGTCCCTCGTCTTTGCTGCCATTATCCATTCCAGAACATAATCTAACACACACAAAATGCTTGCTTCCCACTTGTATTAATGCAAAGGTAAACTGTGCACTCAGCTTGACAGACTTTCTTTTCACCAACAGTACCTGGTGTCCTTTAATCTCAAATTGGATTATGCCCTTTGTATGGGAGCACAGGAGTTGAAAGTTCCCATCTTGACCACCAATCATGACGGTGAAACACGTACAAAGATTATATGCTTTAAAAGCAAAACTTTAGGGACCCACTTGTCCTGTACTGAGGTAAGTATAAACAAACACTCCCTTGAAATCTCCTGAGTGCTTATACTACTTGCAGTCTTACTTCCATGTAAATGAATAGAACAATTATGCTTTCATATAGACTGACACTGCAGAATATGCTAAAACTTGATCCTCCCAGTCCTGCAACATGTATAAAATTTGCTAAGCCACAGAAGTGAACGAAACTAATGAAAAGTTCCATTCCTTGTTAATTTGATGCATGTGTTCTGGGTGGGTGAGAAGGAACAGAGCAGGAGAGGGCAGGCTTGTGCCAAAGTTCAGGGTCAAGAAACTGTGGAGTTTTAGCCCAATCTCAGAGACTGATCTGTGGATTTCTGGGGCTGTTAGACCGTGATGATGTGTCAGGTATATGTAAACTGTAGAAAAGTTCCTTCTGAGATACATCTTAGTAACGAGGTAATCAAAAAAGTATGCATGTTGTCTGTGTTGGCATTGTGGATCAGTCTTATATGGAAAGATTATAATTTCATTAACTTATTATCAAGGTGAATTTATAAAATGATGGACACTCCTTGGGAGTCTGATATGCCTCAAAGTAAAGCTTTGTAAATTCAAGGTCACATTAACATAGTTACATTATTACTTTCTTCAGTGCAGACCTGTTATCTGGAGAGCAGTTATTACATTCTGTGAATTTCACTATATGTGCAAAATCAACAAAAAAAAAACAACCAAAAAGAGAGACTGCAGCCCCAGTTGGCAAGGAATACCATCCTTATAACCTATTCCTGGTTGCTGCTGGTGTATCTGTACCCAGCTATGCCACAGCTCCTGTGAGACAAGGTAGAAAATGTGAAGTGCAAGACAGGGGAGTGCATTCTGAGCCTGCAGCCTGGCTTTCTTGCACTGGCTCTCATTATGTCCCTGTGTTTGCAACTTGTCCATTTGTGGGGCATTATAAACAGTGTAATTTTTTAAAAAAAATACCAGTACACAATGTTTCAGCTGGCTAGCAGTATTCTGCCTTACATTGTTCAGTCTGTTTTGCTCTGTGTTTGCGTTCATTTTAATAGCCAAAAATATTGTGTGTGGCTGCTGCATAGTTACTGTACCACTCCAGAGGTAGATGAGTTTTGAAGATAATGTAAAATGATTCTCTCATAGCTTGCAACGTAGTTTGGGAGTGGAGGCACTGCATTGATATAAGGTGATGATTTAAGTTTTGGCAGACACTGAGTAACAATTACCATGCATTTTGCCTCCAAATTCTCCTAATTCAACTTAATAGGCAAATCATGTTTTCTCTCTGCTTTCCCGATCATCCTCCATTAACCTGCAGTCTTTGATAAATATGCATTGCCTTATAATGTTGCATAAACATTTTTTAGATGGCAAATAGAGAGTAAACAAAGCCCAAGTTAAAATGATATTAAAGACTTTGATGGCTTATTAATCATTTATACAAAGCTTATTAATCAGTTGGATACTTTAAACCAAAATGCTTTCTTTCAAAATCAGAGAACAGAGGCAATGTTGACCTTTTCTCTATTACGAGATAAAGGCTGGCAGGAGGCAGTTCTCCATCATCTCTAACTCACTTTTAAAAGTTCAGACTCTAGGACCAGGAGTACTTCTCCGTACTAACTCGCTGCCTGTGTCTACATGTGAATTTGATTCAAGGGCTTTGTGTGCTCCTGCTGAAAATGTCACCATATACAAAAACCTGTCTCTCTCCTCCATCACAGTTTTCTTCCTCTTTGTTTGGTCCTTCATTCACTGCTAAGCTTTTCTGTCTCTCTGTCAAATTTCTTCAGAGTCCGGTGAATAAATGAACAGTGTTAACTCTGCTTCGTGCACCCAAGAAGTAATTGATTTAAAAACCGCAAAAAGCCTTCCCCAAAATCAGCTTTCCTCTACTAAAGGTTTCAGCACCCCAAGTGAGAACACAGCAATATGAATCACTGGTTCAGCTGAGTGTGTGCAAGGTTGGGACATGAAAATGGACACTGGAGGCTGGGGAGAAACCGCTGATGGCAGGACTACTCATGATGGAGAAGGAAACTTCATTCCCAGCTGAATGGAAATCTGGAGAAAGGTGGAAATAAGCAGCCAGGAGTGTAAAGACAGTAGAACTGATAGACCTTCTGCAGTGAATCTTCAAAGGTAAATTGACTACTATTTCTAAAATGATACTTGACGGGCTGGTTATTTTTTTACTTTTGAACTTCCACAGATAGAAGCTCTGGTTCAGGATCCTTGTGCAGCTGAGTCACAATAGCAAAAGCAGTTGGGACCCTAAAGATATGGAATTCTTAGCTCCTACATCAGAGCCATAGTAAGTACTTGCTCTTACTCAAGTAATTCTAATGTATTCTTAAAGTTACTTGGGAAATTCTGGGTGATTTGAAATCAATAGCAAACTTATGTTGACTTTGTAAGGGCCAAGATTTTACCTGTAATTTAAACAAGGAAGATCATATTTTGGCATGTGTTAAACCTGTCATGTTGAAGCATAATTTCTTCATAAGTGTTTAACTTGCGTGGCTGAACAGGAGTTAAAGGATACACAGCCTGGTCCACATTTAAACATGTTAGCTGGACCATGTTAAAATTCACTCTTTAATTCCTAGTCTAGACAAAGTCACACTCTATAGGAGAGGGAAGAAACTGTCTACAATCTGGGTGATTAATGGGCTGAAAGCAGATGTGAGATATAAAAGAGTTTGTAAGCCTCCTTTACTACCTGGAGGTAAAGTTTGGCTGTCACAGGCAAGAGAAAAGGGTTAAATTTCAAAGAAGGCTGAAACTGCAGCCAAAATGCATTAAATGATTACACGGCCAGGACTTACTTTGATCACACCTCAAAAGTAAAACAAACACAAGCATGAAGAAGAAAGGTTCTTTCCCCTCCCAAAATAGCTCAAAAGGATGAATTCATTAAAGAAAAACAAGCACTCGGGGGCAACGGTACCAAACATGATGTGGTGTTTTAAATCCCTCATCCCTGCAGTAAGGGTGAATGTGACTCTGCTTAGGGCACTGGTCTAACCCTGAAGTTTCACTTGATCCCCAGGGAGACATGGGGGTTGCTGTGAACCTTTTCGTACCTGTGAGCTATGAGGAAGAAAGCATGGCCTCACCAGTGCACTCTGTGCAGGCTGGTATGCATGTAACCTGACACAGGAATCATCAAATAGCTGGAGATCAGTGCCACTGGAAAAAAGAACCATGGTGCCAAGAAAGAAAATGAAATAATGTCAGCTTACGTGGACAAACATCTGTGCAATGCAGAGCTGCAGAACCTGGTGTCGTCATTTCCATTTTAAAGACAGAAAACTAGAGTAGGGAGATATGAAATAGTTTATTCCAGTCATCCAGGCTGTGAAAGCTAAAAATCCTAGATCTCTGTTTCTGTTTCAATCTACTGCTGTCTTGTAAACACCTACTGGGGAGGAAAGAGGGAAAGTATATTCATATGTGTTCTGGTTTGGACTCGAAGGGGCAGGCAGCATAATGAACAAAGTATCTTCTCTCCTTGTGGCCGGCATTTAATCAAGATAATTTTGCAATATGAGAAGGCAAAGTAGCTTCTCTGCTTGTTTAGGTAGTTTAATCCCTTAGATTGTCTGAAAAACACATCAGATTTTAAAATCTTGCTCTGTATATTTTGTTATAGGAAACAGTCAAGCTCCGTGGGTATATATAGTTTATAACAGATGTTTCTCTCCAAGCCCACACCTGATAATATTTGGCACTTTACACTTTCAAACGTTCAAGTTTGAAAGTGACTTAAAGGTTTTAAGTAACTTTATAATATAATTGTGAAACATGCAAAAGACTACGGTCCTGTTTCCCTGCCCCATTTTTCCTGAACATGTAAGAAAAAAATCCATGTAAAGCTCAAAGAAAGGCAACATCACTCTGTTTTCTGAGAGCTTACATTCAAGGGACTGAGCAGATGAATTTGCAAAGACCTGTGTCTTGTGTAGTTTTACCCAACTGTGGATGAAAGAAAATTCTACCAAGAGAGAAGGTGGGATCTCTAGGTTACCCTGTTTTTTTCTGTGGACCATCTACGTTACTTCATGCATCACACACAGTCTCAAACTCTCAGTGTACCCATGTTCCAAAAGGTGAGGTTGCATATTGTCGCTTTCTAAAAGTATTTGAGAGTTAAGGTTGCAAAGTTTGTTTTAAAATGCCTAGTATTACTTAGGAATGATTTATAATTTATAGTAGATATTCCCATTTGTTTGTGATGGGGCAGAAGCCTTCTATAATCTTAACAAGAATATGCATAAACAAGTTCAGTTTATGTTGGGTGATTTCTTGAAAAGTTAAACTGGATGAGATTGTTATTTATTTATTTGTAATATTGCTAACAAAAGCTCCAACAACAAAAAGATACACAAGCAAAAACGCTCTTCTATCTGGACATTTAACTGTGCACACACTAGGAGCTTTTTGTCTCTCATGCTACAACCAGGAAAACTTTTATGGTGCAGAGTAGGTCTACAAACACACTTTAAGTAATTCCAACAGCTGTAAGTGTATCTAATTTGAAAAAATATTGCTCTGATAATATGTCAGCAAATAAACATAAGTCAAACAGGACCTGGAATAAAATCCTAAACACTTTCCTCCTCTTTTTTTTTTTTTAAACTTAAAAGAAAAATTCTGATATCAAAAATAACAGTAAAGACTGGTTTCAATAAGAGATACAAGCAATACTGGCTCTTCCCCCTCTTTTTTGCATTTTTATGTTTCAAGGGGTTTTTTACACATTTTTTTTAAAAAAGGAAAAATACCATATAATTACTGTCACACTTTTACTAGCACCTTCTCCAACTTTGATGGCAATAAGTAATATGACAGTCTCAGTTCCTCTGTCAAGGGAAAGGGTGAAGTCTTCATTTACTTCTAGTGTAATAGATTAAACTGGAGAATCCATTTTAGTCAGGGAAGAGTGGATGTTGGTGAAGTTATGAGCTTACTGCACCTTTTAAAATGAAATATTTAAACAAGTGAAACCTTACGTGGTTGATGCATTAAGCTGACATAGGATGTAAATCAAACAACACCTAAATGTCCTTTAACAAAGTCAATTATATTATATAAGCGTAGCAGACATGGGACTCTTTTATCCTGTGCATCTGTCAGTTTCTTCTCTTGAGATAAAAACCTTTCCACAGATGCAGAATATCATTTATAACCACTCAGTATTGTGCTATAAACTTAAAAGAAATTAAACAAAAATGTATTCTTTATTAATGTTATTGAAAAATGGTGTTCCATAATCGAAACATCTACTGGAAACATCTACTCAGTTCCTGAAATCATCTCTATTAGATTATGTAGATACCATCTATGAAAATACTTCTAAACTTAATCTGTCAAGACTTCAAAGAGTCTATAAGCAAATACTTAGATTTGCATTAGATTTTTGACTTTGAAATCCATTATTGTAAGTTCCTTGCTGACTTTGATGTGCTGCCTTTACACCTCCTCTCTGAGAAAGGAGGTGTAAAGGCAGCACATTAGTTTATAGATGTTCACAGACTGTTTTTCGGATAAGGCCATTTAAATCTCTTTTGAAGGTCAATCCCAGCTCTTATCATTCAAGAAGTAATAATAACAGAGAGAGTCTGCCTAGAGAAAGGACTTCTTTAAAACACAAAATAGCAGGGGTGGAATGAACTTACTTAACTCTTGACCTAGCACAATATCAGCATTCTAGTGTTTTGCCGTGACAATGCCCTGCTAAGGCATAGTGTGAAATTTCAATATAGGTGTATGGAATTAAATGATTAAGGAGAACAAGAGGTTGCAGCTGTTTACAGCTGGCTTATTTTTTACTTTAATTTCTTTGATTTCTTTGTGGTTTGTTGTTGCAATTAATAATGTATTGAGAAACCATTAAAATACTGTTTGAAACACATAGTGATGCCCCATGTTCAAACACAGGACAAGAATTTCCATTTTGTAAATGCTGACATTTTCAAACCTGGCTGGTTAGATTCGGACTTTGAAAATAATCTGGAAGCAACTTCCTTGCTTTTTCTAGGCCTGATTTTTCTCTTCAATAGACCCCTCTATTTACCATGGAATTGGGCCTGGTTTGGATCTTTTCTGCCCTTCTTGTATGAATGTCACTTTTCTATAAGTCGTAAGACAAATTTTGAACCAGTTTGGAATATTATTGTTTTGCTTCTTGTCATTGCTTCTCCTCAGTCAATAAAAATGAGAAAGAAAAGTGCTTTGAACAAAACAGTGCTGTCATAATCCCATCCAATAGGTTACAAAAGTGACCAATATCAAGGAAATCTGTAGATGAATGTGCAAATCTGAAGGGATCCAAACCACTGCTATAAAAAGAGCAAGGCCAGACTGATTTAAGAAACTTTATGCTGGCATGTTTGCAGTTGTGTTTTGAGATGCCATGACTGCTTCTGTGTTTGTTTTCCTGTGGTCAGGAAAGTACAACTACGTATTGCACTTTGTAGGGCTTTTGGAGAAAGTAACTTTAGAATGGTCTGTTTTATTTGGAAAAGAATCTTCTTACCCAAATTGTTTGCAAACTATAGAAAGTTTTATAAGAAGACAAGCTATTTTGAAGCTTATATTTAAATGATGGGTAAAAGTGAGAAAAGTCAGATATGTCGTTCATCAACCTACTTAAATGCAAACAGCACCTCAAAAGTGCTGTTTCAGCATCTTACGTTGGTGCTACAATCCCTTATGTGTTTTCTCACTTAAACAGTTTCAGACCCCGGATTTGCTTCTGTTGATTTTAGGTGCTTATCAAGTCCACATTTTGAATGATTCTTGTGCTTCTCCATAGAGCAGCAGAGGCATGGAAGATTTGTCACCCACGTCTCTGCAAATGGGAAGTGATGCATAGAGATGAAATGATTTAGCGTTTCTCTGACACTCTGTCACAGCAAGTGCTTGAGATCACATTCCTAAGGTCTAGGTGAGTTTGGATCATTGCAGTAGCCTGTCTTTTTGGATCTAGAGCTTACTTCATGGCTTTTGCAGCAGGAGAAGGAAAATTCACGTCTATGAGCCACTCTTCAGCAGGCAGTTATAAGGACTGTTGGACAACTTAACACCAGTTATGGATTGTGTTGAAGGAATTTTCTTTAGAGGTAGTGCTTGGGTGATTTTTTTGTCACTACAATAAGTGTATTGCTCTGACTTCTCCAACTTCACAGGCAGGTTGGAGCATTTGTGCCACAATCTGTACTGTGGAAGGCTGGAGGAAAGCAACAGCTTGTGGGTAGAAAGGCTACTAAGCCCTCTGCACACCAGGAAACAGTTTTTTATGCTGAACTTTTCATTCTGGCCTAGAAATAAAAGCAATCCTAATGTAGGTCAAGAGGAAAAGAAGTAGTTTAGGCCTCTTACCCTAAGCTTACATGCTGTAGTAGGGATCATTCACGTCACTGATGTCAAACACTAGATTTAGATAGTTAAAACTTTAACTCCTGTAGCAATGATGAGGAATATCCAGGATCTGCTTTGATAAATAGAAGCTTATATTCCTTAAATGCAAATGAAAAGCACTATGCCTCAAATTCTTAAGACACTGGCTGAATCTGACTCAGGAACTTCAGTGTACATATATAGAAGGATCAAAGTAAAACTTCTTTTACAGATACTTTTCTAGATAATTTTAAGATTCCAGTATTATTTCTTTAAAACCTTCTCATGTATCATATTCCTTCCCTTCCTAGTTAAAAAAATAAAAATACGTCCCTCTCCCCTCCCCCAGTAAACCCCAAAACTGCCCAACTGGGTCACTGTGTAGGATGTCAAATTCCACTTGTCTAAGATGTAGTTCTGCTTGGGGTCCAGTTTTTCCCTTTTCCTCCTGACCTAACAACAGCAGTGTATTTTCTGTCTGCCTGAAGATCACTGGAGAAGTGCCAGTCATAATCTTCCCCTTATTGATTCTGGTCAGCAGCTATTGACAGCTTTAAAAAGATTATGTTTTAATTGGGGATCAGATAGATGGCATTTTAAGGTATTTAATTTCACTTTGCAACTGACTATAGATTATCTGAGTGGTTCCACAACTCAAGGAGGATAAAGATGAATGTGTTGTCCTTTTCTTTAGGTGACCCTGAGTGCAAATGTAGCTCAAGCTAAAGTGACTGAAAATCTTTTTCTATCACTGGGCTGAAAAGGTTGAATGTGAATTCATTAGTATTATCTTTGTTTAAGGCACAATATCTATATCTCACCAAGCTCACATCTTCAGTGGTCCCACTTGTTCTCATGTGATTTAAGAGCAAAAATAGACTGGTGAGGTAAATAAAGAAAAATCAAGACAAAGAGTTAGAATTTGCTTGTCTTGAGACTTTTGTGTTCATTTACAACTCTGCAGAGTGGATGTGCACAAGTACCATCAAAAAGAATGTATGGAGGTCCCTAATTTGATGGTGATTTCTTCTTCTTGAAAAGGAGGCTCAAGCAACACTGGAAAAACAGCTTCCTATAACTCTCTTCTGTATATTCAAAAGAATGAAGATACTCTTACAAAGAAAAGCAGTTTAAGAGACAAACAGTCAAAACCAAATACTAAATTTTGAGACCTACAACCCCCTGTCTAACTCAACTTGAACAACCAAAGTCCAATCATTCTAACTTCAGGCTCAAAATTGTCTGGTGGACAGTCTGAAGGTGCCTTCAAGAAATCCAGACCCATCTCACCAGGAGATGCTTAGTAACACATACTGATGAAGTTTAGACCATAGTGTCCTGTGTATGCCAGATGCACCAACAATTTATTGGGCTGTAAATTGGAGGAAAATTTTTCCCAGAGATGCATTTTTTTATCTGTCTAGGTTTGATTTGAGGGCTCTGAAAAGGGATCATATTTTCCAACATCCATATAAGTATTGCAGAGAAATTCATCATCTTGCACAGGACAAATGTAGTGTGTCTCAAAGGTATCACCTTCACTACACAATAATACCTAGCACATTATTAATCATTTCAATGAAGTACTCTATATATAAATATTGAAATTTTAGTTAAGATAAAACCTTGAAAGACCCTTTGTTCTTAATTTCATTATCTAAGAACAATGTAATTGCTGTCTATACTATACTAGAGCCCACTGAAGAATTATAAAAGAAAGTTTGTTTGTCCTGCATAGTTGTTGTAAGACACATTTGTATGCTGGTAAACAACTATTGAATAGAGCTTGTATTCTTTATACTTCAACAGATAAAAGGAAGACCCAATTTATTTAATAGAAGGAGGTTCTTAAAAATCCCTCTTAAAAAGTGAAATGAATGATTTAAAATATTTGTTCCCTTGAAATTCTTTATATATTTTCAAAATAAATTAAATAGGTGAAATATAGGCTTTGTACTTTCTCATCCCACGTATTCCAAAGGACCAAATGACAGTCATTAAATCTCTTCACTGTTTCCCAGACTTGCAAGACAACAGATTTCCTGAGTTGTATATGGAGAGGAATAAAGTATGATATGGATACGCAAAACAGACCAAATGAATTGCACATGGAAAATATTTTATTCCTTCCTTTGACTATAGAACCACCTCAGTTCTAGAATGGTGAGATGCATCCCAGCTTCTTTTATCTGAGGGTGCCCACCATAGTTAGACTTTGTCTGCAGCGACACATGATAAGGAAGGGATTTATTTTCTCTGCAGTACTCCCACAGGCCCTGAAACCTTTCTCCCTACTGCCTTTTCAGAGTCTTAATACCACACAGTGAGGAATGAATTCCTCCTCACACAGTTCCTGTGGGATTGGTAAGCATGGTTATTATCCCTATAGCACTGCTGGAGACCTGGAGCTTGGGCTGATAGGCAATGTCCAAGGTTATAGGTAAGTCAGCAGGACAACAAGGAGCTGAGAGCCAGGATCACACCTGACAAGAACATAATTTATTTTCCTCAGTACAAATCTAACTAAATAATAAATGCAAGGGAAATCAGAATGAGAGTGACTTCTGTGGACTTTACAGAAGTGATAAGCTTTTGGAGGAAGTTAAAAATAAGGCATCCTTTACTCTGGGTTCAAGATTTTCTGGTGTTGGCAGAGTATAAGATTCTTGTTTTTCTTGTTGTCTTGAGGAGCTGATTGAAGCAGCATGACTTTAGAAAGTCTTGCAGAAATATGGAGAAAGTAGTTTCAGTCCTGTGGCCTTTTGAATGTCTCCTGTTTTATTCCACTTTTTAACTTACACAATTTACCTCTTCTTGCTGGAATAGCAGTCAGCTATTGTTCATAAAGTTGGCAGGAAAAAAATACATTATTTTGGCCAAAGATGGAATAGATGAGGTTGGAGGAACAGAAAAAAAATATGAAGTAAGATGATGGATCACTGGGCGCTGACCAAGAGAGCTGATCAGAACAGTAAGCTGCAGTGAGAGAGGGTGTAGGCCATTTATTTGGCAGCAGTGCTCAGATAGCCTACAGGAGGGTGACACAGGTAGGTAAAGGGAGAAGGGAGGTTGCAGTAATCAAAGGGAGAGATGAATGCACTGCAGAACTTTAACTATTCACTGAGGATAGTCTTTCCGAAATGCCAAGAAAACCTGTATGCAGCAACTGCTTTCATACAAAGGATTTAATTGAAATAACCTCCAAGCCCATGTTGAGAAGGCAGTATTAATTGGTTCTCCCAAGCTTATATGTTGAGCAGCAATTTATATTTCATGCACTAACTCTCATTTGGGCCAAGAACCAAAGAAAACAGGCTTTCCTGTAGCTAGCAATGAGGATGGTGCTTTTTCTCTTTACATCAGATATTACATATCACAGTGCTATTTCCTTACATTTGAAAAGACTTTATTTGTGGCTGAGGTCAGACTGACAGGCTCCAGGGAAACAACATCAAACTGTCCTCATAAATTTTATTCTCAGAAAGCGGGTGACTCCATTCCAGGATGGTTTGGCTGATGTTTTTATTGTTGACAATACGTAAGAACAATTATAAATATCATAATTAAGTAATTGAATTTTAGTCACTGCCCATGATTTTTGTTCTCACAAAACAGCTCTGATGAGAAATAACTTTGCTCATTCCTGGGCTACTTCTTTGACCTGGGCTGAATTCAGGACAATCTTTTTCATCTCCACATGGAAGTCAACCTCTTGGTCTATCCCAGCCTCAGTTTCAGCCTGGGTTATATTAATTTGCTTTTAGTGGTCAGCAAGCTCAAGGAAAATCTATGCTCAGCTGCTCCCTGCTGTTTAATGGGCTGATTCAACATCAGAGAGGGAGAGGTCTCATGCATTTTCCTCAATTTTATCCTTCTTGCTCCTGATTCACTCATTCAACTATGCTAGTGATGGGAACGGTGGGACTCCACATACATAGATGCAATCCCAGCAGACACTGATATTTGAAGCACTGTATTCTATAGACCTGCTTTGAGCAAGGTTAGTCAACTCAGCGCTTAAAAAGCTGGCAGCCATCTGGAGCCCAGCCTACGCCAGAGTTCAAAATTGTTTCCTTCACTGTTGGTAGCAACAATGGGGAGGGGGATGGTGGGTTGAAAGCTTTCTTAGAAGCAGAATTGGAGAAGAGGAGAATTCACTGCAGGCTGAAGTCAAGAGGTAACCCCAGATCCTAGAGGTTCATGGACACTGTGCCCTGTAGTACAACCTCTGCTTAGAGGCATCATTAAACTCCTGATAATTAGTAAGTCATTAGGTTTTGACTACACTTAAAGGTTAAAAGGAGAAACTTTGGCAATGGATATTTTGTAATTTTCTTTCTCATGTGTTATGTATTCTCTTTGTGCTAAGTGATTCTGGCACCCATCTCTTACCCACAAGCTGAAATCAGCTCATATTGAAACTCTTCTTTGAAAACAACCCAGAAGTTATGTCAGCTTTTCATAAATTGAGGCCACATTAAAAAAAATGGTGGGTAGGAAAAGTTTAACACCAGCGACTCTTTAATGTTTCATCAGAGCCTTGGAGATGTGCGTTTGATAGCAAGCTAGAGAGCTGTACTGTAGCACTGCAGTGCAAAACTGAGAGATGACTATCTAAGCCTTGATGAGATAATGTGGGGCATGTCATTTCCTGTAGTCAATATTTCCTGTAATGACTCCTCCAATATGATCTTGCCTGATTAAGTGTTGTCTAACGACTTCTATCATTGTCCATCTTTCTATCTACAGAGCAGTCAAAGCTGTCTTGCAGTATTTGGAACAATTCTCAAGCATTTCAGGCTCAAGACAAAGTGCGTCACCCATAGTATTCCCAAGGAATTTAAACTAATATTCTTAGGACCCTTTTTGTAACAGCTAAAGTGCTGTAGCAGGATAACTATAAATCTAGAAATTATTTGCAACATATTTTATACTTTGGCGGCAGTATTCTCACATAGTGAGCTGTGTAAAGCACATGCAGAATTTTTTGTCTGCTTCTGACTTTTAAAGTGAGGAAAATTCAGTAACAATTGTCCTTCGCAGTGTTTAATGTGTTTCAGTTCATTCCATGCTTGTAGAATGAATTGAAGACTAAAAATCAAAATAAAATAATAATTTTATTAGAAAAGAAAAACAAAGCAAACAAAGAAAACAGTACCAGGCCATGTTGTGGAATGAGTGGAGGGGAGGATTGTGAGGGATGGTCTGTATAACATCTGGCTCTCTGGGCCTGTAGTGTTGAACAGAGGGACAAATCACAACTTGTCTATAATCCTTTTGAACTCCATTTCTTGATATTGTCTACAGCTTCCCTGAAAACTTTGTCATTTGTGGAACCAGCTCTGTGTCCCATCCCCTCGGCAGCCTGTCGCAGCTCAGAGGGCATCTGAAGGCTATTGAGAATCAGAAGAATACTCTTACATCCTAAGAATTCTTTGCTTCTGCAATAGCTTGAGGGTGCCAGAGTCACTGTGGATGGCTGTGTGAAACCTTGACACTGCCCATGGTTACCTGCAGATCTTGTCAGCAAAATATCCTAAGAGCAGTGTGCATGTAACTTGTCATATTAGAGAGAAAACATTCCTCTTACCCCCATGTGAGGGATCTATATTTGCATTCATCCTGCCTAGATCTGGGATTTTTACATGGAATCATGTGAAGCTGCAATTAAAACCAGAAGCTTGGTTCCCTTTTCAGGTTTCAACTCAGTAATAGATTATTTTACCTGCAGATAGCAGCAAACTCCTATACATTGTAGAATGAGATCTTAGCCATGGGGAAGTACTTAGTTATTTTTTAATAAAGTAAAATATAAAATCAGTATTTCTCTACCAAATTGATGAATCATGCACAGGTATTTTGTTAGCAGGTTTTGTTAGATCATATGATATCTCACCTGACACATGGCATGCACTTGCTGCAGTAGCTGCTTCTACTACAATATGTACAGGTAAAAGTGAGTACAAGTAAAGGGTGTAAGTATAAAGTGTATGAGTCAGGCTTTACTTTAACCGCCTGAGATAAGAGTTTACAAGAAAAGCAGTATCCATTTTTTCAGGGAGTATAAATTGACATCTTAAATGGATGAGAAATAAAAATACTTTGCAATGGGGACCATCTAAAGGCTTCGTTCCTTAAATATCAATAGAGAATAGTATCTACAGTCCAAGATACTATTGTAGCAATAGCTTATAGAGAGGGCTGAGTGGGATGACAAAAAGCCTTGTGTATAACAATAACCTCCCCCCAAATACAGACATTTTTTGCTTTGCTTGCTGCATTGTTGCTTTTAATCTCTTTTTAATTTTTTTTACATTCTTAATTTCATTTTTCTGACAGAAATTACGTTGTTAATATTATACAAAGTGGACCTGTTCATGCATATTATACATTTACTTTGATCTGACTTACTTGATACTGAAAGAATTTTCTGAACCGTTGAGGAAATGGAATATAAAATGAGGGTGAATGAACAGACAGAAACTGTGTAGTCATGCAATATTTTGGTTCATGAGGCCTGGAATCCCCATTATGATACATTTATGGTACAGATTTTTGACTTTTGTTTTCTGACCTCCAACTGCTGAATAACAATTACCTTGGACAACCATGGCAAACAGTGTTATATGATTTAGATTGCAGAAAATATGTAAGCAGGTGCCACACAAAGACATTCCTTCACTCACTGATGTGATCTTGAATTTGGAAAATCTGTAGGATCACAGAAATCCCTTTATCTTTTCTGGTGATGGTTCTTTTTAGCATCAGTGGCACATGGTAGAGTGGTACATTTTCAGAGGGCAGTTCACAGGCACACACTGGAGACTGGGCATCCAGTTTTAACTTCCTTACGTGAAAAGGATATTTTCAGAGCTGAGGGTGGGCAGTCTAAAATTGTCCTACAAGTCTTGAGTGGTTAAGGTCTCAGGCAGGCAGCATGTCAAGGAAAACTGCAGCATAGCTATGCCCTTGAAGGAGGCTGGTTTTCAGTAGCTATTCTGCTGCCCTTTTTATACTGTAGGTGTACTTCACATATGAGTCAAAAATGAGAGTTCAGTTTGAAACAGAATATCATGAGTTTACACATTTTTACTGCTTTCTCTTCCTGCCTTCTGGAGCTGGGTATATTAAAAAATCCTGTATGTAAGAAAAGTGAGTGAATAAAAGATATTTCATGTTTGTGTTTCCTATGTCCTGCTTTTTATAAATGTAAGAGCTTGCCATTGCATTAAGAAACTATCTGGGGGGCACAGATCTTCCGTTGGTAAATTGTCATCACTCCAGTGAAGAGAGTGAGGCCAAGAACCTGCCTGACTTTGCAATCAAGCAATCAAGTAAGCATTTCCTGTTGTGGATAATCTATTCAGTAAATATGGAGGGTTTCACCTTACCAGAAATATTTTCATCCTTCCCCTTTGTATTTTTGTACTTAACTATCTAGTCAATCAATAAATTACTTGATCAGCTGCTCACCCACACAGACATGACCTTAATGCTTTCTATAAGTTTGTAACAACCCCTTGGCACCAGTTGTGGAAGTTCTGGGAACTATCTTAACTGAAAGGACTGAAAAGGCTGCCTTACTGAAAAATGCATTGCTTCTAAGGGAAATGAACTTGGACCGGAGCACACTGCCAGGTCATGCTTTAAAATCTGTCATCAACAAAGGTGCCTCTTGGCAAATTTTCTAATATAATCATTTTTAATTTTTGAAACCTTATTTTTAGAGCTGTTGGTCCTGGCGTCTAGGAATTCTTCCTTGATAAATGTTTTTTTTTGTTTGTTTCTAAAGTAGATTAGTACACCCATTCCTAGTCAGCAGACAGTTTGGACTTGTAACCAGACCATGGCTAGATGAGATGCTCTCAACCCATATTATTTTTATATGTTGTTGAACGATTGGTAAGAATCGTTTTTACATTTTCTATCTGCTTCCCCCTTTTTACTTCAAACAGCTTCTTAAATTTTTTTATTTTTTTTTTTAAATATTACATTCCTTTCCATGTCTGAAAATGTGAAGCTTAATATAAATCTCTCTTATACTTTCCACCAGTCTTTTATAGGTTTTGGGTAATCCATCTGTCTTTTAGTATCATCTTCCTGAAGACCAGACCCTACTGTGAAATGTTGTTTCTCTCATTTATTCATTCACGAAAACCCCCAAACTTTCCCCAAGAAAAATGTCCATGGCAAGCAACTAAAAAAAAAGAAATAAAAAAAATTACAGCACATAATTTCACAGGAGACTTCCATGAGTAAGTATAGGTCTGATTTTGAAATATTTTTCTGAATAGATTGTGTCCCTTTTTGGATGTGTGGAAAAGAACTTCCCTGGTCTGTTAATTTGTTACTTCATTTATGCTTCTGCAGGCTATTTAAGCCTGGTTCCTTTATACATTTCTTGTTTCATTTTCAGGGCCCTGCACAGCTTCTCTCCAATCCATACCTACTCCTTTCCCTGTTCCGTGTAGCCCCGCTAAGTTGTCCTGGTAGTCATTCACACTATGAGCAAGCAAATAGTTGACACAATGTCTCCTCTTGCTGTGAGAGTCCAACAACTTCATTGTTGGATCAAGCTTATTGCCTGGTCCACCACTGAGTCTAAACTGTAAACAGCTGTGGATCTTTGTAGTCATTAACAGACTCCTCTCGAGTGGTGCATAAGCCTGAATTCACCAGGGAAATAGACTTGGCAATGTGCCTAATGGTGATACTTGCAAGTTTTAGAATGGGGGAGCTGAAAATGGGCCAGCAACCCTGTTAAGCTTAATTTCATTATTTATTTTCTTCTTAATGCTGTGTATTTCCTTGTTCAGTGAGTGCTGCTGGAAAACCGAAGAATTTCAGGTTGTACCTATCAGGAGTTACAACCTGCAATGAGCCTGTGGAAGGCTGTGGGCCACAGAGGCCCTGCCTGAGCAAGGTGTTTTTCTCCTGTTAACTCCTCAAGGTCAATGGCTGTGGCATGCAGAGGGGTGAATGCCTTTTTACAGTGATTCTCCTCTGGTGAGGGTTGAACTCAAGAATGGTAATTGTTTTGGTTTTACACTACTAGAGTAGATAAGGTAGAAATGGCATTTGTTTCATGTGAGATGTTGGTCTGTTTGCAGCATGAGCTCAATACCACTTGAAATTTTCACAGTAAAGGGGGATGTGATGAACAGACAGGTGGTGAAGTAAAAGGTGACTCGATAATATGGAATCAACAGTGTGTCCCGAATGAGACCTTGCAGAGACAAGGACATGGATCTCTTTTATTAACTTGCAAAGCATCCTGACTGCTGACCTGTTTGTTAGTCTAGATATTTTTGTTTTCTTTTTTTTTTACCTGAAATGCCACCTTTGAACAGAGCAAGCCCACAACACAGTCAAAGTACATCAACCGACATTTCCTGTAACCGTATTAATCAGAAAATTCCCACCAAGGCTGCGAGTTAGTGGGTGTGAATCTGACCCTGCAATGCTTAACGAGCATGTATGGGATTTAATTCACCAGAATTTAGAGGGAGAATTTGTCCATTAGATGACTCAATCTATTGAGTCCTACCTTACCCTGCAGGATTAATGGTCACAATGGATTAGAGTTTTGGCTGCCTCTGTGTTAAATTCCCTGCTGTGGGGCCCACTTTTGCTGCTGAACAGTGCCACTCTTATCAGAAAGGAGTTTACATCATTGCCCAGAATACATCATAAGCAATATAATTAAATTATTTATTAAACAAACCCAAACAACACAAACTCTGGTCTATTTTCTTTCCTTATTTTTCATTCTTCCTAGTTCTGAACTCTGTTACACAATGGAAAAATAAAATTGAAACACTGTGTTTTAAAATTTCTGTATGTGTCTATAAATACCTTTCATGAAGTAAAGTTATTAAAACCCAAGAGATAATCATGTGGTAGCTGCAACATTGTTTAATGACATGCTAGCTGATATTACAGGATGTCTGTTTCCTCCATTCATATATGCAACTGTCTCCACCTGGGCTGTCTACATGTTGAATTACAACATTCCTTGCATCTGTCTTAAATGATTGTGTTTGAAGAACTAAAGACTATTTCAATAAAATGCACTGAAACTGGAGGACATACCCTAGAGCTCTTACAGGTACGATGTAGTGCTGATATACAGTTTAGGTAATATCATCACATCCTTTAAGTTTTAAAAACAAAGGTAGGACTTCTTTAAAAGGTTTTATTTTTTTTTTTTTTAAAGTTGACAATTTAGGCAAACTTTGTGCACTCTGTATAAGAACTATCAAACAGTTAAAGGAAAGTTAAAAGTATATCCATTATTTGCATGTTTTTCAGTTTTTGGAGATGCTCCAAACATACTAGTGTTAAGAATTTTGTCTTATTTATTTTATCTTTTTATTTTTGTAAGTGAGGCGATCTTCAAGGGTGCTAGGTGAAAATAGTTTAGAGACAGCTTGAGATGATGCATTGTGGATTTGAGTGACCCTCAGTTAGATAACCTAAGGAACATGAGATTTGTTACTGGGTCTCTGATTGTCTAAAATGTACTGTAGTTGCATTCTAGGGTCAGGAGGATCTGCTTTGAGTCACCCTTTTCCAAGGAAACATCTATCTTTGCCTCTTCTTCCCTTCTGTTCTTTCTGAAAATCCTTTATTTTTCAGGCTTTTGAATCTTTGGCTTCCCACAGCAAGAAATTTCAGAGGCCTGTGCTTGTGCATTTCCAAAGCAGATGCCTGCAAAGCAAGGAATTGCAGCAGGGGATGCCTCTTTGCTTCTCTCGTATACTGAAGAAGAAAGAGCTGACGGTCCTCAAGAGCAGTTTTAGTCATGTGTGTTGGGCAGTGACCCATCCTGCAGGGTGTAGAGCCCGAACACAGCACATGGGAGTAGATCATGGAGGTCATTAGCAAGCCCATAGACCTTTTCTTCCTCAAACAGGGCAACTGCAGTTTGATTTGTTCCAGCTGTGGCAGAAGAACCCACTGATTTCAATGGTATAGTGATCAACCCTTTGAGACAGTTATTTCAAACACGATACTGTGGTATTGTATTGGTGTTAGAGGTTTTTACTGTGGTAATATCTGGAGATCTGTGCAAGGAACACAGAGGTATTGTCTGAACTTCAGCAGTCTGAGGCACTGGCCTTGCCTTTTCTTGCTTAAGGAAACTTTTGAATGTGGAATTCTGGCTCGATCTCTTTCCAGCATAAAGCACCTCCGCATTTCCCCAAAGTAAAGTGGGGAGAGAGCTGCTTGCACAGGGGAATAAAATAGTTTTCTCTGCACTTTTTTCTTGCAAGTATGCAAAAATCCCATGTGCATTTTTTTATGAACTGGACCCTTCTGTTTTATAGCTGGTAGTATTCATGCTTATTACAATGCCATATTATGGCCTTAGACACTTTTTATGTCCCTATAACATAGCACCCTAGAGAAAGATGCTTCACTAAGCAAGAACCAGTAAACTTGCTACAGAATCAGCGGAATACTTTTCACAAAAGTGCATAAACTTCTGTTCTTAAACATTGTCATCCTTCACCTTAACAAGCAGAGAGAAAGGTTCCACTGGTTTCTATGCCTTGTTAGGTCTATCATCTTTTTAATTAATAGTGTTTTTACGAAGCCGTCTGAACTGTGTCATTTCCATTATCAGAAAACCATTGCCATTAATGAATAATTTTCATTTCTGATCCTTGATATCATGCTAGTTGATCTCCTGTTTCCATGCCGCCGAATGATAGCATCGTTTTCTGCCCACGATCAAATTTAATTTGGACTCTGATTATATTATGCTGTTGCGACTGAAGTGTCAATTTTTGTCAGGCAATTAGGAGCTATAACCTGTGAAGTTAAGTTTGATAGGCATTGTAATTGGATTGTTACAGTAATAGCTTGGAACATTCCCTTTTTTTCTTGCTTCTTTGATTCTTGATGCATACTTTAGTTGTGAGAACAAAGGCATTTTGTTATTATGCAACCATAGGATGTTCAAGACAACAAGATGGAGTTCAGGTTTTTCCACTCTCCCCAGATGGACTTAATTTGGATTAAGTTTTGACCACAAATTATTCCAGGATTTTAAAAGAACTTGGGGGTGGTGTGTGGGGGTGTGGTGGTGTGTCAAGGCAACCTTGAAAAAGACAGCTGTGGAACCAGAGCTTTTATGTCACAATATGGAGGCAGGCTTTGCATTACAAAGTTCAAAGGCATATAAAAATCCTCAGACTGGAAATCTGTCAGAGTACCCAGGCTACTCTGACTCCCTTAAGCGTCCTGTGCAGTACATGTACTTTGCAAGTATTTAGCCACATAATTTAAAGTCACGTTATGGCCCAAATTTTCTCTTAGTGTAGGTCGGGGCAGCTGTATTCTGAAGAATCAGTAGAGAAGCTGGCCCTGTGGAAAATAACCACAAGCACAATAGCTAACACCTAATGGAAAATACTTTTTATTTTGTGTATGTGTTTTTGAATCCTTGCTGTCAGACTGTAAGTTATCTGCTTCTACATTTTGGTTGTGTGTGTTTTTTGGGTTTTTTTTCCCCTCTGCAGACACAGTAGTTCAAAGCCTGGTGATTTGTCATACAAATTTTGTTCTGAATGTCTTTAGGGTGTGCTCAGCCCCTCCCCTAGCTTCATCTCCTGATCATCTCTAATGAAAGGCACAGTGCAGAGACCTTTTAAAAGGACAATAGAGAAAAGATAGTTTTTCCAGTGCTCATTTGATTGGACTCTTTTCATAAGTGCTGCTAGGTGACAAGCAAAAGGTGGAGGAAAACCAAGAAATCCAACAGCTATGGAATGTAAGGTAAAAGCTCACCTGCAACAGGATTCATCTGGAGCAAACTGAAAATCAGAACCAGAGCTGTTAGGTAAATAGTAAATAGAAATTAGACCATTAAAATTGACTACCTGAGGTTTTCAAAAGTTTCGTATGGTGGGTATGGGATGGTTGTATCCTCTGAGTTAGTAAATATTTACCAATAAATTCATGATACCCAGTAATTTTATGATATGTCAGACTGGGTATGGTCTTTCCTACTCCAGGAATGTGTTCACTTTTCTCTTTCGGCATTTTCAACGTCTGGTCAGTGACTGGTCAAGGAGTAATTTCATGAGTTTGCATCATTGTTTATTAGTAACCACTTGTGCCTCATGGATCTGTCCCCTGCTCACCTCCCAACAATGCTCCTCCTCCTTCTGCCTCTTTCCAAACCTACATTAGGGATTTTCTGTCAAGGCTAATGGATTGAGTATTAACATCCCATTGCTTCGATCATGGGCTCCCTTAACAGCTCTATGCCATCCTGTAATTCCACCTCTCTGCTGCGTAAACTCACTAAGTTCATTTACCATTCATACTCCTGCAATGTTCTGCAAAATTTCACCACGCACTCTTCCACTTAATGAGGTTCTGCAGAGCTCAACTGGACCACGGGTTCTTGTGGCTGCCCTCTCCTCTGAGCCTGCTTGGAATACCAGGATACGGAGGCAGCAGAAAACTCTGGACAGCAGCAGTTACCAGCCTCGATCATTCCTCATTTTATTTTGTTCATACTTTGTACTTATGCTAACATTTGCATAGATGCTAAAACCTGGACATTAAAAAAATATAAAAATCAGTCTTTTGCTTTTAAGTTTTTATTTCTTTTTTTTTTTCTATGAAAACTATTTCCAGTGAATGTTTCCACTTATACCATATTTTCTTACCAGTTTTATTTATTTGAATATACAGAGCACAACACAGGGGCTAAGCTTCTTGGCATTGCCCCCGTTAGTCTCTTGATGTTGAAAACTAATACTGAGAAACTGAAAGGATGCATCAGGACTGTTACTGAGGGAGTGGATTGCTGATGTGACAGAAACAACTGCATATGAAAAGATGATATATGGAATGGAAAGTAAGTTAGATGAATTTGAAGGTATTTGTAATCTATTCCTCCGCTGTATCAGAAGACATGTCCTGAAATATGATAGAAGATAGTGGAGGGAGGTTGAAGGGTGAATGAAAGCTTTTGTTTCAAAAGGTAATAATAATAACAACTTATCTCCCTGCTCTTCTATTGCTATACTTTCCTTTTTCCTTTGTTTTTCTTCCTTCCTGGGAGATAAGGATGGGCTGCAGTTATACATGAAAAAGTAGTGAAAGTCATGTAAATTTTTCTGTACATGTGTTGTGTTTGCAAAAAGACAGGCTAAGAATTTGATGAAAAACAGCAATAGGAAGTATGTAAAAATCCTTTCCAAGCAGTAGATGTATGCAACTTTCTGGAATCTATTGGTGACAAGAGCATGTAGGAAATTTATACTTTTCAGTTGATCTGATACAGGTGTAGCAATTACTACATACTGGTGTCATTAATTGTAATGTTCTGTGGGAGTAATCAATGAACTCTGTTTCCTGAAAACAGTTTCACCTTTGTGCTATTAGTGCTATAATGAAGAGGGCGCAGTATATACTTACATAAAGAACTTAGAATCTATTAGCACCTGTGCTGAACACTAAAGCTGCTGATACTTTGCATGCAAATTGTAGTCATCATCTGAGAAGAAGCAGAGTTCATAGGTTCAATATTCTCTCTTTCAATCTTCTATGTCAGCTATGTCTTAACCAGCTGGGGGCAGAATTACATTCTGGAAATTAGTGAGGAAAAAAGATTAAAATTGAAAATCTACTGTTTCTGCATCTAGCCCCCCCATTTATATGTTATAAGACAACATGAAAAATCTTAACAAGTATAAATGATGTCTGATTTCACATTATATTTTTAAAGTGTCAGTGTTCAAGTAGGTTTACATTTGACAGGTGATTTAAATACTTCAGTACATTTCTATAGCCATAAGAAAAAAATCTTTATCGGGGCAAAAGCTTGATGAAACTATTAATTTCTGTAGTCATGGAAGAAACATTACTACTATTTATGACATGCAGATGTATGAGGCATGATATTAATCTTCATAATTATTCTAAATATTTTATTGTTTGAGTATATTTCAGTGACTGCTCATTTATGTTGTTTATATTATATTTATCTTCTGTACTGATTCCTGAATTCTATGCTCTGAGTGCATACCTGATTATGATTGGTGAAATCTTACCACAATGCTGAGATAGACATATCTGTATTTCTGTAACTCTTCTAATGAGTTTACCTTTGGTAGAAAAATGGTGGTTTTTTTCCCCTCATACCAAAATAATACTTTTAGTGCCTACAGCAAATAAATAGCTTCAGCCACCTCACAAACTATTCCACCTTTTTTCTCAGTTCTCTCTCAAAAGAAACAGTTGTGAAAGTCTCTATGCTCAGTTTTTGAACACCATTAAACTGTCCTCTGCTTAATCCTATATGGAATAATATTAAAATGGACCTGTTGGGAACACTGTGACTCAGAAAGAAGGAATAGAAAAAATTACAGCTGTAGACCAGTAGAGTAAAACAGCACATGGAGTTAATGGAACAGAACTGAGAAAAGTACTCCTATGGACAACAAATATTTTGCATCCCTGGCTCACTTCGGCAGTAGGTCCATGGCAGTTTGCCTATGGGATGATGCCATGAGTGTTTCCCACTTTAAATCACCTTTATCCCTGGCTGGTCAGACTAACCAGGTTAAAAAAATGAGAGAAAATTTATCCTCAAGAGCATAATGATGCAGAATGTTACTGAAATAAAATAGTACAATGCTAAAACTGGATTAAAATTCTGAGTAGATTAACATGTAGCTTCTTCCAGGTTCTCTTTGTTTATGAGCATGGACTACAATATTCGTATCTTCCTGTGAGGTCTTCCAAAACCTGAGGATCTGGGCTTTTGCTTTAGACCAGTGAAGATAAGAATGATCCATAGAATTTGGATTGTCTTCAAAGCTTCTCAAAATCTAGCAATTTCCAAATATTTCTGAAAATTCAGGATTTTTTATTGAGCTTTTATTTAGTTAAAAGCTTGTCTCATACAAACATATGAGAAACATAAAATGAAGAAGAATACTTCACAGGTACAATGATTCTCTCTTCTTCAGATTCTCAAGTCAAAGACAGAATACAGGACTGGGATTGAACCACAAGATTTCTTAGCATCAGAGTAGTTTGGTTTTACCACGTGAGGAAGGTTTTCCTGGTCAAGATGTTACTCTAGGAATAAACAAATGATTATCATTCTGGCATCTAATTTTCAAAATTGCTCTCAATACTGACCTGACTTTGCCTCAGTGGACATCGAAGTAGACAACCATTAACACCTCTGGGCATTTGATCATACGCCAGCTACTATCACTGCATTCAGCTAAAAGACTAAACAATACAGAGTGTATTAGTAATCAAATAAATGAAAAGTCACATAAACCATTCATCTTTATTATATTGTGGCCATATGCTTCCTAAAGGCCTGTGTTTTCAGCCTGGAGTAAAGGCAGAGTTACCTCCACTGACCCGTGAGAAGACAAAGATCAAAGCAGGCCTCTGTTAGGCCAGGAAATTGCCCATTTATTTCTCTGTACAAGGAAATTGAGCCCATGAAATCTAAAGCAGCCAAGCTGTTCGGCAGCTCAGGCATTACAAATAGTAATCGCGCATCAAGTTTTCACTTTGTCTATAACTTTCTCTGTTTCCTTTAGAGAAAACTAGGGCTGTGATTTAGGTCTTTCTCTCTTATCTCATCAGCTGTCTTCATAAAACCAGTAGGAATATAATTTTGGGGATTTTTAGCCCTCAAGTGTAAATTGGCTAATGGTTCAGCCTTTTGTTGAAGGGAAAGTAAATGGGAGAGAAAAGAAAGATGGAGAGACAGACAAAACAGTTACATAAAGCTTATTTCCATAGGAAGCCAAGTTAAACTCTCTTTATCTGTAGGAATTGTAACGCTTAGTTATGTAACTCTTCAGCTTATTTGAAGAGGTGATTAACTGTTCCTAATTAAGCATTCAGCCACAGCCCCATAATAACTTTGTCCCCCCTCCAACAACTTGATAATAAATTTAAAAAAATTAAAATGTTAAACCCCCCACCAAGAAACTCAGAAAAATCCCTATGCATTCACATTTTTAGGGTTAAGACTTACTGACAACTCGAGTACTTTATGAAGATTGTGATTAAATTGAGTAAGTACTTTTCAAGATTAAAATACTTGAAATAGCTTACTTTTGCAATATTTGCAACACCTATTGTTCCTTTGTATCCATCTCTCTGTCCAACAAAATCACATAATACCACAGAGTTTGAAACATAAGTAGATTTCAATACTGACTGTGCAAAAGTCAGTTTTAGGGGCAGGAACAGTAAAATGTTTAAGAAATATCTCTATTTGAAAAATCTGACTGATTTATCTACCTGTGAAGATGGAAAGGAAGGAGAAAAAAAAGCCCCAGAAAACAAAATACTTTCATCGTCAATCTCTGAATTGCAATGGGGTGTTTCTGAAGCCTCTTTTTAAAGCTCTCACTTCTCTTTCATATTCCCTGCAGAAAGCCATTTTCCAGGCAGAAACCAGTGGAATTAGAGCTAGGAAATGATTGCCTGACGAGGTGGCAGAGCTGGGGAGGGAACCCAGATCTGTCCTTCTCACTTGGCTGCTTTTGTTGGCAGCAGCTAAGGAAGCTGAACTACCTGTGTGATTCTCCGCAGACTGCACGCACTGCGATAGCCAAAACTCATGAACGTTCTTACTTTGCAGTGTCTTGTTGTGCCTTGTAAAAGCTGTGATGAGTGGGTACCTCATTAGTACTAAGGGATCTTGGGTTTTGTTGTCCAAAGTCGTCAGATGTGACTTCCACCTAGGTAAGATGCTGATTTCCATGTGGTGCTGTGCTGCTGTGGTTTGTTAGCTTACACCCGGTCTTGCCTTAGTAATGGGAAAATTAAGCCCTTGTGTATTATTGCATGATATTCTCTTCTATTCACATCATGCTTTTTGCACTATCTCAATTTAATTTACCTCAACTTATATAAAGGTTTTCTTCCAAAAGCCCTTTCCTGTAGAACAAAGCAATGAATTCAGTGTGAGGAAGGCTAGACATCATCTTTTCACTCAGAGAAATAGATAACAGAAAAGGAAGCCTTTAAGATGCTACTATCCATCTCTTTACCTGATCAGTATATAAAGAACATAGTACAACAGTAAGGGTTGAAGAGTTAATCTCTTACATTAATCTCCCTCATTACCTCGTATTAAGCAATCTCTTCCTCAAATGACTGTACAATGCAGTACTACTAGTAAAATAAGTTTCACATCAGGACTTAATAGCCCTTGAATTAGTCCTTCAATAATTTTCTTTATTTAACTCCATGACAGAATTGCATCCCAAATAATATACAGACATCTGCTTTGAAATTTCCCCTCAAACTGGTAGGATTGGTGGCTCTTTACAGCCAAAACATTCAACAGAAAGATTCCTCAGTTTTTTCTCATCATGCACAATCATGAGTTTTGACTTCAAACGCTTGTAATTACAGTATTCTGAAAAGATGTCCTAAATATATATGTTTCACAGCATGACTGTGACTTCAAGCATATTCTCTTGTCTGAGGTGCTTGGTGAAGTAAAACTGAATTAGTGAGAGTACAATAAGCAAGTTACAGTGTTTAGATACAATAACCAAAAATAAAGTCAATTTAATCTTCCAAAGTAGGACAGCTTTTCAATGTATTCGTCACTATGGAGATTTAACAGTAGATTCCAACTTGCATTTTAATAGCAAACTTACATAATTGTGAGTCCTGGTGTGGTACTGCTGAGCATATTCAGGCTGGAATTACTAGTTAGACAGATCCTGCTTAGCCCTGTAGTTAAAACATGCTAATAGTTTACACATGTGTATGACAGATGATAATAACTGTCCTTATAATCACCTTTGGATTTCTTTTTTCTTCTTCACTCAACACCATCTCAAAGAGAAAATCAGTATTAGTGGTCCAGGCTGGTGATTAACAGCCAAGGTTCTTGGAGTTTATTTTTTTTTATCATTTAGCTAGTTTTGTCAAAGAGTACGTGAAATATTTTTGCAGCATGTATTTTAAATAGACAAATTTAAATTTATTTAAATAATAACATAAAAATATTTTATTTATTTATTAGTTTGCCTATTTACTTTTTGGTAGAATGTGTGTAAAGATGTTCACGAGGAAAAAGGTTCTCAGATGTATTTAAAAGATTTATGGGTGCTCAAAATTGGGAAAGTATGCAGAACATTTTTTGTTCTGACTGAGAGATTGTTTGATTTTGGCAATATTTGTTGCACATGCCTTCTCTGTTCCTACATGTTTTTTTGTAACCAGTTCTAGTCATTACATATCTTGAGGCAAATATTTTGCTTTAAATTGTCTGTGCCTTAGATTTCCCAGTTGAGGAGTGGTTGAGAAAAATAATCTACTTCCTAGGGTGTTGGGAAGCTTAATTAAGTGTTTATAAAGTACTTTAAGACTTTTGCATGAAAAGCATTACAGATGTGTAATGCAACATTACTATTAATGTATATTGCAAATTATTTTTTATCTCTGGCAATTTTCCATTACTTTAGAAAATTAATCTAAAATATTGGCCAAATAGACAAAACTGCTGCAATTGCTTTAGTAAAAGTTCAGTGATGGAGTCATGTTGACTTTTATCTTCAACAATCTTCCCTTAGAGTCTCCCAGAGACACAGAACTTGAGCCATGCTTCTAATTGTTGGCTTCAGGCTAAAACTTTTGATCACTTTCTTCTGCTACTTTCTGTTAAACTCATTCAATGAAAAAGCTTGATAACATTTTATACTGTCTAATTCTTTATTTTGGGGAATATGAAAGATGAATTTGACCTTCTGAGTTTTTAGTCTAAACTTGGGTAACAGAGAGCATCCTCATTCTTGTTTTCATTCATATTAATACTGCATCTATCTCTTTTGCCCTGTAAAAAGCTATTAATATTGTTCTATTAACCTCTTTCTAAGTAATAATGACCTTTCCCCTGAAAATGCAATTATTGGACTTTTTTCCCCATAATAAATCTCATTTATTAAAAAGTTTGGCCTTGTGCACTTTGTTCTCTGCCATTTTCTTAGAAAAATCATGCTTTATTTTCAAATAAGAACATTATTTTTATTCAGAAGAATATTCTATGATGCATGCACTTGGTCATAATTTGAGAGGAGGTGATAGCTGCTTGGTTCAACTACTTCCCTCCCTTCAGAAAGAAGAAGGCTGTGGTGACCATGCACTGCACTCCTCCATTGCTTGCTGTTGGTCTGGCCATTTATAGCTATAGTATTTTGCAAAGCGTTACCAACAGGTCAGTTTGGCTCTTGCTGATGTCCAGTCCAAATGACCTCTGCTTTGTTAGACAGAGCTCCTATTCCCTTTCTGTGGTAAGCAATGATTTTTTTGAGGTGCTGTCTGGCAAATTTTCTCTATTTTGCCATTAGCTCCTGAGAGGAGGAAGGAGGAGAAATAGTACACACTTTTTGTTGTGCGTGGCAATCCGAGCTTCTTGGGAGACAGGAGGGGAGGCAGGGGAAAAGCTTTTATTCCATTCCTGCTCTTCCAGCTGCTGCTTTTGTCAAGGGAGGTGATGAGAAAACGTTCCTATATTCTAAAGAATACAATGGTAATAAAAGCATCCGTAACCTCTCCACGTTTTTGATGAAGCAGTGGCTGTAGGAGAGGGAATTTTTTTCACTCCAGTAAAACAATTCTAAAAAAGAGATGTGTAGGAGAGCATTATTGTCCTGGTTCTCCTCTTGTTGGAGGGGTTGGAAGAGAAAGGAGGAAGGTTGTGGCAACTCTCTTTTCCTGGCCATTTTCTTTCCCATTTAGAAAGAATCCTGGAAGAAGAAACATGAACATCCATATAGTTTTCCCTTATGATGTAGATAGAATAAACATCTTAACCACGTGTAGATTCAGAGTCCTAGTGTAACTGACTTTTTTCTTTTTTTAATTTTTTTTTGTAAGCACAGGCAAAAAGAACCTCAACTCTTTTTTTTTTTTTTTTTATTGGACCCATCAAATTCGAATACAAGTTTCTTAAAACATGCACTGAAATAAAAGTAGCAGTTATACAATGCACCTTATGAATTAGAAAGTGAGGCTCAGCTTTTTTGAGGATTTTCTAAAATTACAGAAAATGGGTGTTAAACGTGTACCATGGACAGAGAGAATGTCCTCCCATGTATTCTCATGTATCCCCACCCACCTCCCAGAACAAGCATGTTACAAGGATTGCTAACACTAGTGATTTCAAGCAAGAGAAAAGGGACTTTGTACTATGTAGGCGTGTAGGTAGGTAGACATGAACTATACCATATACAAAATTTTAAGATGAAGAATGATTTTTTTAAACTATGTTTTTCTAACATGTTTGAACTGCGTTCTTCAGAAAACCACATCTTCTTTACACTTCCTGACTCTGTGACTCATCAAAATGAGCTGTGTTAGTCACATCAAATGATGTGTTTCATAGAATAAGACAGGAAAAGCAGCACACTGAGTCACTGCCACAGGGAGGGTGGCTGCCAAGCCACTATCAGACAACATAGGGAAAAGCAAATGTATTAAATGACTGGGGTCACAGAAACAGAGCCCAGTGACAGGAAATCATTTACAATCAGGTGAGCATGAGCCTCCTCATCTTTTTAGTCTGTTTCTTAAGGATAGGAGACATGCTAGCATGATGTCTACCTGTCTGTCATCTTCTGACAGTTAGTCCCTCACTAACTTTGTAAGCCATTGGCCACTCTCGATAAAATTTGTTAAAGTAGTAGAAGTCTCAGAAAAATGATATTCTTAACTCATTTGCTAAAGGTTGATGCTTTTACCAAGCAGGGACATGCCTTTTGCACCCTCCTGAGGAAAGGGCTGTGATGCTGGTGCAGAAATCACCTGCTCCATGTGCCCTGCTGTGCTGGCTGTCCTGGCAGCTCTTGTGGCATTCTCAGCTCAGCACAACACATCCTGCCCCTTTCTCTGCAGTCACAGAAGGATTTAGGGGTGTTATCCTTATGGATTTGAGAGAGGAAGTGGAAGAATGAGGTGGCAGCAGAGACTTTATGTGGTCTTACACTAGACCTGGTGATGATACACATTGACAGAGACGTGGAAATAAGGAATTGCAATATAAAGCAATGGCAAACCAGGATTCACTTTTCTTAGTGAAAAGCTCTCAGTTCTCTCTAGGTTCAACAAATTGCTGTAGTTTAATTTATAACCTAATTCTCAGTGTTCAGGTTATGCTCCTTGCTGGAGACTCTTCAGTTTCTGCTTCAGTTCCCTTAGGAGTGAAGGTTGATGCAACTATACTGTTTGTCTGCTGTGCCCAAAGTCAATTGAAAACAAGGCCCAGTTTTGACAAACTTGATTGAAGAGTGGAAGTCCCTATTTAAATTCCTGTAAGTTTAATGAAAATGAGTAAGTGGCTAATAAAAATAGTTTGTGCTAATTATCCCTCAGCAAGCCAAAATTAGCTGGCTAGTCAAACAGCCTTCTTATGATGCCAGGCTAACTATAGCAAGAATTATCTTTTCCTTACTGTGGTGGTATTCTGACAGGGAAAATGAAGGATATAGCATAAACATTTGTAACACATTGGGGTTTCATTTGTCTTCTGATGAAATAATCTGACTGCTTTGACAAACTTTTTCATGAACGCTTTAAAATTTGTAAAGGGGAAGAATGACAACAAAAACTATCCAAGCATTGGATAGTTTTCCCCCATTGATTCAACTTTAAAATTTGACAACTGTCCATAATACCTGTATTATTTTTTAGGCTGGGGTGATTTTCAACTATTACCCTTATTATTAGTAAAGCAATACTTATGCTTCAGCTGCTTCTTTTTAATTATTTTTATTTTTTAACAAACTCATGAACAACAAGATAAAATCTGAAAATTGTATTACTTTAGCATGTTGAGGTGGATTTGATTTTCTTCTCATTACTGTAAATTTATACATCTCTTCAAAAGGGTTCAGGAGAAACAAAGACACAGGAGCACTTAAACACCATAACAATCTGGACTCAATAATTATAGAAATATGAGTTGTCATGCCGAAAACCTGCTACTGGCATTTGAGCCAGTTACTAAATCAAACTGATATCCCTAATTTTTTCTCTAATAACTAATTATTATCTCTTATTTATTTGTTAGGATTTTTTTATGGTCTGCTTTTCTTTTCATATTGTTGCTGAGACAGAGAGAAATTATCACCTGTAGAGCATACCATGTCCACTTACATTGACATACCATTTGCATAATGCCATGTATTACTGTAATCTGTAATCTGCAACCCATTCATTACACAGCTCAGATTTCTAAATATTACCTGGGAAAAAGTTTTGCCAATTTTTTTCCTTAATGTAGGAATTTTGTGGGGGATACTTTTACCAGGGTTTTACTACTGGACTTCTGTGTTAATAGGGAAATACTCACATTTCATATTATTGAAGTTACTGCTTATAAATAGGAGCACATTTATCTTTCACTCTACCATCACAGAGGACATGAGGGACAGATGATGTATCCCAAAGATATGTAGGAGATGGGAAAGGCTTTGCTACATCTGCAGATTCAGTTTGCGGGCACTGTTCTTTGACTGGTTTCTATTCTTGGATGTACAGAATAGGCACCAGTAGCAGCCACTGCAGACCTACACAGAGGTCTGATATTTAGAGCTACTAGGACAGAAGGTCTGTGACTGTTCTACTTTTTTGTGGGCTGGCTTATCTTACCTGAAGGGTGAAGCCTTGATAAGAAAGCGTAGCTCTCACCTCCTCTGATGAATGTAAGAGGGAATATTTGGTACAAAAGCCTTAAAATGTCTCTACAAGCATAGGAGAAGGGGGAAAAGTAATGAGCACTGAGCCACATAACCCCTGAAGGAAGGACCTCCCCATGTTTCTTTTGTTAGTGAGCTCAAAGCACGACTGCAAGGATTCCGGCTATCTGAGAGTGAAGGTGGTGAGAAGACAGTGCTGGCATCCCTGACATACTTCACTTTGAGCATAGTTCAAAGTTGCTTTTCCACTAATTTAACAGAGAGGTGTCAGGCACCCTGAAGTCACGGGAGAAGAAACACTAGAACCCTTTATCTTATACTAGCATGCTTCTACCATAGTTCACTTATTTTTAAAAATTATTGCAACTGTAAAATATAGAATAAAAAAATACAAAACTCCTGTGATTTTCCATCAGTCTTGTTATTTTTAATTTATTGCAAAGAAGAGACTATTAATTCATACTTTTTGAATATGGAGTCAATAATGCTGTGACTGTTCTGTTCTTGCCATTTCTACAGACAGTGCTCTGCACTGTTTGGATTAGCAAGGCAGTGTTTGGAACAGTGGTGTTCCCCGAAACACTTTCAGTTGATACAGCTGACCACTTGTTATCCTGGACTTAATTTCGTTTGAGTTTTGGTTGTGTTTGGAAGATCAGACCGTGACTCTAGGACAGATCTGCTTTTCAGTAATTTCAAGTAAGCAGGCCTAATTAGGATTGATATTGCTCCATTCAGACACACACTTGTGTGCACACATATCTACATCATTGATTTCAAAATGCTTCCCAAACCACTCATTGTGTCTGCAGCCCCTACTCGTGGTGTCCTGGTATTTTGGTATACAATTCTTCTAAAAAGAAGTTGCAATGACACCAAGTTTTCTCTAACGATCATTGTTTTGAGAGTATGTGCAGTTGCTGCAGTAATGTCATTTGATAACTGGTTTGGAGGGTAACTTCTCCTCTTCCCCACAAATTTCTGACTGCAATATGCTATTGAGAAAGCCCACACACAACTGTCTGGGATTATCGATCTTAAACATATTTATTTTATTTTCAGCAGGACAGGACTTCAGACCTTCTTTCACATGATACACCCTGACACACTTCCTGCCCTTGGAAAAGATTACTCCAATACCTGTGAATATGTGCAGTACAAGAGACATCCTTAGACTACCTTCTGCCTGTGTTGAAAACTCAGCTCTGAATATTTCTCTGGGAACCTCAAGCACAGAGGGTTAGCACAGTGAATAGAGAATATCTTCCTGCCCCTGAAAGAAAAAAGGAATTGACTGAGGCAGCACAACTGTTACAGGCTGAGAACCAGTTCCACAGAGCTCAGAAGTGAAAGAGAGAAACGAAACCAAAGCCTCCTCCAGCAAATTTAATCTTACCTCTCTTCTCCCTTTTCAGTACCAAACCGTATTGTCTTAATCTGGGAATGTGATTTATTTGTGAAGTATCTAGTAGGTGGCAGAGGTGGGGAGCAAAGCTGCACAAAGCTCCCCAGAGCTGCTGACCGAGGTAAATAGTGTGTCATAACACATTTATCAAATAATAATGGAAACTGTATAAAACACACATAAGAGGGAGGGGGAAACCCCATTCCCCACTGGGAAGTTACTAAATATTTCAGCCAGTTTATAAAAGTATGTGTGCATGTGTTTGGAAGGGGGGAGGTTTTCCTAGCTTCACCTCCACGAATAAATCATTGGCCTGGGATGTCTGAGCAGACAAGTGAAATGGATGAGCGCATTATGGATCAAGGAGGCGGTATTCCTGCCTTGGTTGGTTTGAGAGAGACCACCCAAGCACTGTGAGACTAAGATGAGACTGTAAGTAGTGAGTGTAGAGTTCTGAAAGGCTCAAGCTGCAGACTCTGACATTGTAGGAAGGTGGGGAATAAAATAAAATTGACAGCATTTCTGAAACAGCAGTCATGACTAGTCATTTATCTAATTTTCAGAGAAATTAAGTGTTTTTTAGCTTTTAAATTAGCTTTGTTGCTAATTTTTTTTTGGACTTTGACTAGTTTGTCAGTAATGACTTTCAGAATACAGAAGCTGTCATCAGATTCTCTCACTGACATTAAGACTCTTGCATCATAACTGGTCTATTGAAGTCAGTGGGAATTACTTATGGAAAGAGGCACCCATTCCACATTAGTAGGGCTTGCAGAATGTGGATGACTGTTACCAAAATATACCAAGTTAAAAGGAACCTGACAGAGATGGCATCCTTATAAATATATGTGTAATTACAACTTTAGGATTCTTCCAAGGGAGAAGGAGATATGAATTTTAGAATTATCATCTTTCACAGGGAAAGCTCTTAGAGTGCAACTGATCACCTTTTTATATTTATACACGGCAAGAGTGATTGAAGGCTGATCAGTCTGTGATATATATAGTAATGAATTAAATGAATTTTGGGATGAAGGAAAGGCAGTAGGAATTAAAAGGCAAAATAAGAAGTGTGTTTATAGAAAATTATCCGCTTTTTTTTTTTTAAAAAGGAAAAAACCAGTCTTGATGTTTTTCTATCATAATCTAAAATTTTCTGATTCTTAAAAATTTTAATTGAAAGAATGTTGTAAAGTTGTGTTTACCAACATTTCTCTTATACTAGACAATCTTAAATTGGTTTCAAATCATTTAAAAGCTGTTCTGAAAAAAAATGCCTATTTTTTAAAAAATGCTGTGTTTTCCACTCATGGAATAGTTTCCTTCCTTTATCACCTCTAATAGCAATCCATCAGCATTTGCAGTCACATGCAGTCCCTTACCCTGCTAGGTCAGACATTGGTTTTCTTGACAGAATTTGTTTGGTGAAGCCTTGGGGGAGATTACCTTTAACACCAGTCAGGGGGTCCCCTGGCCGCAGAGGGGTGATGCTGGTGGTTTGTAGACACTTCGCTTCCCATAATGGACATCCCAGCTGGGTGCCAGCTGTGCTCCTGACAGTGGGATCTTCGGAGTGACGTAGGAGCCCGAGTTGCTTAGCACATGCCATCAATTAAGCTCCTGTATCACATTTCTCAGGAATGGAGACGTTAGCTTCCCAAGTTCAGGACAGGTTTCAGTTTCAGCATTCATATTGTGCTTACCTAAATCTCCCCTAAAGTTTTGATTCGGTACAGGATCATTCATTTGCTGCCTTAAATGGTGCAGTGCAACGTTGCTGCCCACACTGTTGAACATCTGCTCTGTTTCAAAAGTTGCTGAGTTTTGCCTGCAGGAGAAGAGATTTTTCTTTTTTTTTTTTTTTTTTCAGATTCAAGGGAAACCAACTAAGCTGGAGCTCCAACTGTCCTTGGGTAGGGAATGATGAACGATTGGTGTTTGTGCTGAGGAACAAGGTTGAAAGAGACTGGAAAGAATCCTTCTCCGCTCAAGGGCTTAAGGCACCCAACTAACTGATCTACAGCTTGTACTATAAACTGTGGGCTAAAGTTGCAGCTGTGATCTCTGAACGAGAATTTACAGCTCCCCCTGCTGTGTTCCCACCCCAACTCGCTACATTCCCAGCATGTCCTGCAGAACGTGTTGCACATCAGGCTGGGGGATATCTGGAGACTGCTCCACAGCCTTTCAATTCATTTAGACTACCCACAGCCTGGCCACTTGTCTCAAGTCCATTCTTGGAGGTAAATGTTGTGTTATGTAGGACTCTAGATGCTCAGCTACTATAATGACTAGTGCTCTAGCTATTAATAAAGAATTAAACAAATGCAAGATATTGTTGAATTAAAAGGAAAATTCCTTATGTATAACAAAATTTATAGAGGGGTTTGTTACAGCTGGAACTACATGGATGTTACCATATTTTTCTACTTCTGCTGTCTGTACACTGAGGCTAATTGCCCCCTTTCATGAAGAAGTTTAGCAGTGTATGAACTGTACAAGGAGAGAGAGGACAGCAAAGAGAGCTGCCCTGAATGTTAGCAAAGCAGCTGGGTGGAGAGGATGTAGGGAGGAATGTGAAACTGAGGAGGATCTGTGATCCTGAGAATCCTCTTATCTTCTCTATTCCCTCATGTAAAGGTTTGTCCAGCAAGAGGTCCTTCACAGAGGAGTCTTCTTGCTGTATCTGCTGGTGCACTTTCTTTACGCTTCCTCAGCTCCCTGTTGTAAGGAAGTCTCAGTGCATGAAACACGTCTGATAATTCTGCAGCTAAATTAATATGTAAGAAATGTAGTATTAAAAAAGGGCCAGAAAAGACTGATTTGTTGTTGAAAGCATTGTCTAATGCATATCGTTGAAAGGGTTCTTGAACGCAAAGAAGACAGGTTTCCTTGACATAAAGAATAGGCCTTGATCCTGTAATTATTTTGGCAGGTGCTTAATTCCCAAAGTGCGAGTTATCCTATGAAATTCAATGCACATAGTGAAACAAAGGAGTGGGAAGGGAGGAGGAAGGGATTACATATGTTGAGAGAAAGGCAAGAGGGGCTCTCTGTACAAATGGGACTGAAAGTGGGATTGAAGGAGGAGACGAAGGGCGATTGGTGGATGAGAAAAGGAAAGCAATTCAGATTTGAAGTTGAATCAGCATTTGCTGACATGAACGTGACACTAATGGAAAGGATTTGGGAGAAGAATAGTTATAAGGTAATAGATTTGTTCTATTCAAAGCATTCTGTATGCAGGTAATAACATGTAGAGTTTGTTTATAATAACTTAAAGTGACATCTTTTTGTTTCAAAGTGAATTCATGGTCAGAAACAAGGAATGCCACACTCACCTGTTTTTCTTTTTCCTCTTTCTTTCTTTCTTGAAATTTATTACTGCAAGTCATTAAAATTCAGATCTCATCATTTGTAACAAATGATTTGAAGTGTTAGGTACAGTACTTGGAATATATGTGTGTTAAAATGAAGGAAGAGACTCTTCCAACACTTTGGGATTTTATGAATGATTTACATCTGGTGCTAAAGTTCATAAATGAAACGTGGGAGAACCAGATGCTTCATTTCTTGACTGCATCGTGTCTGCACATACTGATGGTGAATTGAAAACAGGAATGTCTCATAAATCAAGAAAATCTATTTTTGTACTCTTGATTTCTATTCTGAACATTCATATAACACCCAAACAAACGTGGTAAAATTGGTTCCTTGAGAAACCCTTTATGTTTAGTAACAGTGTGGACATGTTAATAAAAAAAAAAGGGAGTGAAAAAAAGGAACCCATTCTCAGAATAAAAAATACTCAGAATGAGCAACTATTCTTGGAGATCAGCATTGAAGGCACTTCGTTTAGCAAGAGAAAGACAGAATGGAAGTGCTCAGCAAATTCTGCCAGTCATACAAAGAGCTGTGGTGTATAATAAGGTGACATTTCACAGCTTTTGGTATTGGGGGAAAAGAATGATAAAAGAATGTTATGATAATTGCAGGCAAAATATGGCCCACCTGTTGAATAGAGAGACTGAGGCTCATGAGCATACATTTGCAGAGAGCTGAGTGAAATTTAGATGCTGTCTAATTTTTTTTTGATCAGTGTTTGGAATGGTGCTCCCTATTCTCTTTTGTTGCTGATGTCTCCTACTGGTCTAAGGACTGTAAGCAGTGTTTGTCATGATGCTCAGGTGTCACTATAACTTTTGTAAACAGGTTTTTAAAATATAACTAATTGACTTATAATAAAAGAATAAGCACTAATCTGTCAATAGGATTTTTTTAAAAAAGAACTAATAGATTCCCTCACCCTTTCCACTTCCTTCATTTCATAGCATGTGTTTATACACACATTTTAAATTATTATATTACAATTCCAAAACTACACGTGAGAAATGGCAGGGTAGCAATGATAAGTTTGGACGAGCAATTTGTACCAAAGGGGTTACCAAGTACCAACTGATGTATGGTAGCTGCCCATGTGTGTCCTCTCAACCTCCAACATATACATGGTATTTGGAGTGGGCTTAGCCCACTGTGCAGGTGTATGAGGCTGACTTGACTCACCTTGAAACTCCTGTGGGGGGAATAGCGTGCATCTTGGCAGTTTTTGCAGCTCAGCATAAACTTGTTACCTTGTGGTATCTTGTTTGTGTGTCTAAGCCCTGGATGTGCATACCTTGTTATTTCTACTAACAATTGAAAACAAATATTTATTTAAATTTATTTGCACATCCCACACACAGATTGAGTGTAGGTGTGCTGGCAGAAGGGAGACTTTAGGAAGAATTTCATAAAGGTGAAGGAAATGGCTTAGCAGCCAGGTTTCAAGGATGCATCCCAAAGGCAAGGAGCAACCTGAGACCATGGAGGCACTCATGGTGGTATCAAGGTATGCACTGAGGGCAGAGAAGGTAGAGCCTGTGAGCTAGGGGAGCTGACCTTGCTTTCAGAGGTAGGTAGGCAGATTGTATAAACACGTCAATAGTTTATAGATCTACTACTCTGATATTTGTGTTCTGGAAGCCAGTGGAAGTTTTGCCTTTTATTTCAATGAGAACAAGATCAAGCTTTTTAAGGGGGAATGTTCCCCCATTTCATGCTGTGCACCGCACTCACTTTCAGACTGAGGTGGAGTCACTAAAAGTGACAGAAGTGCTCTGTACTCCTCTTAGTTAGCTGCTAGAAATATGTCCCTAACTAATACAATTTGCTATATGTCATAAAACACAAAGGAAAGCACTTTTCACTCTAAATATCAGAAAAGCGCTCTCTTTTCTCAACTGCAGAAGTAACAGAAATGATGTGTTCATTTTAAATTCCATTCATGTAGGCCCTAATAAAAGCTATTATAAAATACAATTGTGTGGAGACAAAAAGAGAGATAATATCACTATAGCTCAATATAAAATTTAAGTAATTAAGACATGAAAACTATTACACAATTTACTATGAATGCAATGTGAATAATAAAATGTTTAACCATTTCAATTCTGTTTTGGCTGTTTCTTTTTGTTTTTGTTCGTTTTTTCTTTTTTTTTTTATTGTGTCTTTTGAAAATATTTGAGACTGAAATATTGCTAAAGATCTAAATCCCATATTACTTCAGAAAATGAGCAGGTCTGAAAAGTAAGCTATCTGGATTCCTGACCAAGTCTTGCACATATTTTTAGATGTTGATGTAAATATGGCACTCTGCCACATAATGGATTCTACATGAAAAATGTCAGTTTCAGGTGATTTTGATTGTTGTTGTAAATAAAACAGGACATATTGAGTGAACTGTGAAAGTATTTCAGCAGTGTAAACGAAGCAGCTGAATAATAGTTATGAAACTGTGTAGACAGACTGATGGATCCCAAGATTAAGACAAAAGTATCCATATAAACACTGGAAAGAAAAGTATTTTTAAATAGGAAGTGCTTAAGCTCTGCATTTTTCTTTCACATGGGTCACCATTGTGTCCTCTTCTCTGGTGGGCTTCAGCAACCCTACTGGTAAATGGTTGAGGGAAAAGTTCACTCTAGCCTTTCTCTAGTGGAGTGAATATCAAAATTCAGTATCTTTAACAGACACATTATTTTCTTGTGCACTGACATATGCATGACAGTCACAGGCGTGTACCAGCACTGCCTGGTAACACTTAACAACTCTGTGATCCAGCCCTCTTTTTACTTCATTCCAATGTGATTGTGTATGTTTGTTTTCTAGCTCAGATTTGTGTCAAACAATTTGGTTCAGCCGTTGTCTGGGCTCTGTCAATGGAACAGCATTCTCTTGAGCTGCAGGAGCTGAGAGCTCTTGCTGGTGGTTCAGTAGGTGGCACTCTTCCCCTTGGATCAGCCTGAGCCTTGGTCCCAGGTGCTGCACGACATATGAAGCAGTAGTTCTGCAGGAAGCTAGACGACAGATCCACAGCTTGCACTGCTGGGGTGCCAGGGATTAATATTTGCCAATGCCCAGGTTGGAGTACATCCTACACTGGATGCAGCCTGTGTGGTTTGGGGGCCATCCTAGGCTTGTCTGCCATAGCAGCATCTTCCATACCTGTGCTGTTCAGAGGAGACAAACAGGGCCCATCTTTTCCACCTGGTCCACACTTACCCTCAGGATCCTGTTCTCCCTAAAAAAACTATACAGGGAATGGAAACAAGATTTAGAGATCAGTAAGACAAAACTCTGATGTCCACCGCAACATTTAGGAAGCCGTTTTCTGAAAAGGATCACTTGTCTGGCTTGGTAAATTTGAAGAGAGCTTGTTTGCTAGGTCTTCAAAAGCCAATAACCTGCAGTTCCATTTATCATAATTTTGCAGTACTCAAATCTTCATCTTTCAGGATCCAGATGCCTCAAACAGGGCAAAATAAACTTTATAAACTTTGCTAAGTTTATAAGACTTACATATTGTGGCTTCCAGGCATGTGGCAAGGGATAAAAATGTTTGTGATGTGCTAAGCAAAAAACAAAAAAAAAAAGAATTGAGGGTTGTCCTTATATTAGTTGTTATGATGAAAAATCTCATTATGAAGTTCATCTACTGAACCTTGGAGTTCTCTCTCTTTCCCTGTTGTCATGGCTTGTTTAAAATTGGGATGAATCCACCCTGAAGCCCCAGAAAATTATAAATAGTAAGGAGCAAATATACCTATATATGTTTAAGTAGGACTGTGTGTGTATATACTACATTATGGTAATTAAGATAAAAGGAAAAGCTGTAAGGAGGCCAAAATGGAGAGGTAAAGTCATCACAATGTGTACATGAAGAATGATAAAAGGCCTACTCCAATTTTGGCCTATGAGATTTTAATTTTTTTGAGTTTTTTTTACTTAGTTTTGTACATCTCCTTCTCTTAAAATTGCTGAATACTTTTCTCCCTATAGCAGCCTCACAGTGCTGTGCTTTGCATTGGTAGCTAGAAAAGTGATAACACACCAGTGTTTTGGCTACTGCTGAGGGGTGCTCCAATGGCATCAATGCTGTCTCTCCAACATTCCACCCCCGTCCCCCTAATAATCCCACTAATAGTCTGGGAGTGGGAAAGATCTTGGGAAGTGACACAGCCAGGGCAGCTGAACCAAACTGACGAAAGGGGTGCTCCATACCGTATGATGTCTGCTTGGCCATAAAAGCTAAGAAGAAGGAGGAGGAGAGAGGGGCCTTTGTTATTTATGACATTTGTTTTCTGGAGCAAGCACTACAGATACTGAAGTCCTACTTCCCAGGAAGTTTTTGGACATACCTTGCTGACGGGAAGTAAAGAATAAAATTTTTTGGTTTTCTTTGCTTCTGCATGCATAACCTCCCCTCTTGCTTTATTAAACTGCCTTTATCTTGACTCACAAGGTTTTTTTTTTCATTCTTATTTTCTCCCCTCTCCCCCTGCCAAGGAGGGGACTGATAGAGCAGCTTAGTGGGCAACTGACATCTATCCAATGTCAACCCTCCACACAGGAATATCTAGAAAGTCAGATAACATACACCAAATATTTTCACACTTCTATTTGGAAGAGCAATACCATTTCAGAGTGGATGGCCCTTCTGTCACTTTACCAAGGAGGGCCTGAAAGAAAATATTAACTTAAAAAAAATTTAAAAGCTCTCTTTGAAGATGTTTATAAGGCATTAACAATGCATGACGCCAAATATCGTGTTCTCCATTTTGCCAAGACTGTTTTGCTTCAATGCCTCACTTTTTTCTTCAGACCCAAACTGCTGACAGAATGTCACTGTAATAGGAAAAGATACCATTTGGAACAGTTATTAATACAAAAAAAGGACACGTTAGAAAAGAGTTAGCCATCCAAATGGCCAAATTCAACCAGCCACTATTAAGCTTGCATTATTTCCCTCCCTGGAGCTTAGAAGGGGGATAATTTATCTTATGTTTACCTTTTTCCACTTGGTCAGTCAAACAGTTAGCACCTTTTTTTTTTTTTTTAAGCAGCTATAACATCTTATCTACCATAGCTTTGATTTCTCCCTATCTTCATACATAATACACTGTAAATACTTGTTTATTCACATAGATTACATTGTGGAAAAGATATTTCCTACAAAAGCCTGTATGTTACCTTCTGTATTAAATAGGGGTGGGAGGTAACCCAGACGGTAGTGGATAAAGACAGAGATGAGGAGTGTGCACTGAGGGAGACATTGAAACCATTGTTTAGAGAGATAGAAAACCAGAAGGACAATTTGGAGTGAAAAAAACTTATGAGCACAAGATTTCATTGAGAAAGGAAGGTTATGTGAAAAGCTGTTGAGATGTCACGGGGAAATGTAAGAAGATTCAGACCCTGGAATTTGACTAGAAGAAGAATAGAACAAACTTTGAGAGAGGTTTCAGTTAAGTTTCAGTGGAGTGCAGACTGAAAATCTGATAGAATAGGTTCAAGAAGTAGGCTACGAGAAATTAATTCAGCAGGAAATTGCAGATAATGTAGACAGATAGAAATTCAATAAGCTCAGCAAGAGAGGGAAAAGCAGGCTGGATCCTAATGGCAGAAGTATATAGGAAAAAGCGTGGATATACTAAGGATAAAAGAGACTTCTGCCCATATATTTCAACACAATTACCATGAAACAGTGCCATAGATTCTAGTAAGAGTGATTATGTTCCTGTAAAAAGTTAGCATCGTGGGACTCATTTATGCCCTGGCCTCTCCCTTACAATTTGTCTTCTGGAAATTCTGCAAAAAATGTATCTTAATTTTGTCCTACGTTTATTAATTAAGACAATTAAAAAGTTTGATCTTATTGCTGAATAAAATAACTTTTTTTTTCCATCTATAATAATGAAGTCTTAGAATGAAGGAAAAATACTTTGTAAATTTTTATTATTTTTTGCTAAGCTTGTAAAGGCAACACTTTTCCTCCTATTCATAATTTTTAAGTGGTAAGTAACATGCAATTTAATGTATTTAAAAGATAAAATGAAATTCAAATAAACAACAGCATAAACTATTCATCTTGTTATTCTCAAATATATACATCTCAGTTATTAAAAAGAGACCATTTCTATTAATGTTCTTCTAACCATGCATTGCTTAACCTTGCACTGATGTGCTGGAATAGCAATATATATGATGGTTATCACTGGATGATTTTGAGAATCTTACCTGGGAGGAAAAATATACTTTTAGCTAGCAACATTCCAGCTAGCTCCACCTGGACAGTGTACCCACTTTCAAGCCTGACAAAGTGCCATATTATCTTTTCTGTGTCCAGCTAGCTTGAAACTTGAATCTGGGAGCTTATGCCTTGTGTTTATTAGTTAGCCAGCATTCAAGATAAGAATTCACATTATGCATTCCACAATGTGCTGTGTCAGTCCTAAGAGACCTGAGCTGGTGCATCCCCTAATTATCTTGGGTTTGTGCAAAAGTCAGTCACAGAAGTGAATCTTGTGCAGACAACCCCCTCCTCACTTTGCTCAGTCTTATAAATGACATTATCAACTTTGCTTCTGGAGGTTTTCCAGACCTCTGCTGTTACATTTTGGTATGCCTGTCTTTTTTATTTTTTCTCTAATCAACATATTCAAAGCAGAGCTGAAGAATGCAAAGATTATCCACTTCAAAAATTTTCTCTCTATGGACAGACTCATATAGCATCTGCTGATGAATGACAGCTTATTGTTCATTCTCATTACATTAACCTGTAAAGCTACTGACTGTGACTAGGGAAACTGGGAGCTTGTTTGCCCTACAAACTTTCTTAGGTGCCTGCTGGAGGCACAGTATCTCCCCAGGCACTGTGCATCACTAGCAAACTCTGAAAATGCAAACCAAATAAATAATCGTAATGCATGTAACACATAAGTGGCAGGAAGGATATGTTTTAATGTAAATTGAGCTAAAAGTTCTCAGGCTCAACTGCCTGAAGTGTTTAGGAGTTAGCTGCTCAGCCTTTTTCTTTCTTTTCGGTGCAGACAGCATTGATTGGCTGGGCTGATTATAGCCCTGTACATCAAAGAGGTGCAGGTTGTTCTTAACACTTGAAAATCGGCTCTTGCATATACAGGCTTAATGTATGATAAGCTATGTCGTGTAGACATAAATTTTGTGTGCTTGAAATTGAAGTGAACTTTGCTTGTATGACATATCCACATAGATATGGCCAGTAGCTGCTAGAGTCTGTTGCAGCTCATATATATTGCTTGTAGTTAAAGTAAAAATCAGTGCCATGTGATTTTATTCAATTCAGGGAAAAAAACTAATTGTCCTTCTGCCAAAGTTTAAGTGCTACATTTTTTTTCATTAGAATTTAACAAATGTTCATCTTAAAATAGACTGACAATGGGTCAAACTGTTCCACTTTATCTGTTATGAACTTAAAATTTATCAAAGCTAGTTCTTGCTCTTCCCAGAGCAATTTGTATTTTCACTGCTGGATTTAACTCAAATTCTCCTGGGCAACTACTTTTGAACAGCCAAAACATCCTAAAATATTTGAAAAAGATTGCTGCAACAGTCTTCCACTTTCACCTGCTGAACACAACATATTATGTAGATGCTTCTGGGCATTAATATTGTTTATAAATCTTTATCTCCAATGCAGAAGTATAGTATTTTTAGGGAATATTCTTGAAGATGATTGCTGCTACCTTGTCCATGATTTGAAATCCCTCTTTATCTTGGTCAGCAATGACCATTCCACAAACATGTGTGAATCAAAGCCAGTTTGGAGTGTAAGCTAAATCTTCCTTCTCCCTTCAGGTTTGTATTCTACTTCACCATTTGCAGACCCACGTCTTGAATAGGGACTTTTCTTGCAGTTCTAAGATAACTAATGGTAATACTTGAGAAGGTAGGTGTGATCCAGTATGAGAAAGGGTATCTTAGTCTTGCCCTCTCATGGTAAAGTATGTTAAATCCAGGATTTAAAAAGTAGACTAAGCATTGATGGGATTAAACGTATTACATATCTTTAAGGAAGGCACATTTATTCTTTAGTGTTTAGTACTAAGTCCCATGTTGAACTAAATCCAAAAATGAGATGTAGATTCTGGCATATCTTAAAATGTCGAACTGGATCTCTTGGTTCTTGCTTTGATGTGGCAATATTCTTTTAGTGCCTGAGCAACATCTTGGGTAGAGGTGAAAATGTAACACGTAGCCTTTTAAATTCATGTGTTATTTATAACAATTATCTAAGTCAAATTAGAAGTAGATGGCTACTAATCTTTGTGTGTATGTGTATGCATGCCCAGCAATTCCTAAATGCCACTAGGAAATGAGAGTAATTTTGATATTAAAATGATTACTACCATTTTTGTAATAAACTGATGCGACTTTAGAAGTCTGTCCTTGATATCTTTCATGATTTAGACATCACACAAGCTATAATTGTGCTATTAAAGGAAAGAGAGCTAATCTTTTTGCATTTGAAGTAAGCCCTCATCATCAGACCCGACAATGCCAGACAGATCAAAAAAGAGTAAAAAAGAGCATTTAAGGAAATTAGTACAAGTGTCAGTTAAAAGGTAAAAATTAATGCACTTATTATTGAAATACAGTTGAAACCTACGTTCTTTTCATTTCTTTGATATTGCTAAAGCATAAAACATTCAATTAACTTTCCATTGTGTTTGCAGGGTAGTGGGGAAAGGCAAAGCATTGTCAGTGAAGTGTTAGGTGTGTAGGTGGTGTGTGCAAGGCAAAAATTATTAGATACAAGCATAGGGTAGAGCAAAGGCTTTTAGTTTGCAGTCGACAAAGCCAATCAACTCTTTCGGTGTGTTCCAGGACAATGTTCTTGCGTGTATACTTCTTTTCCTAAAGATACAGTACTGAGCTTTGAGAAGGTAGCATGCATTCCTTTCATTCTCACCAGGGAGTATTTCTTTTCTCGATTATTATTATCTACATCATTGAAACCTGCATGACTTTGCACCTCTTTCGTATTAAAAAAGGAATACAAATAAATTGATAATATTTTTGACAAGTGAATAATAGTACTTGGCAACATAAGTGAAATAGATACATTTAATTCCTACTCACCCTCAGCCATAAATAGAAATTACTGTATTCTTTTATTCTTTGAAATCTGTTAGTAAGAGTACTGATTTGTAAAAATTGATTTAGAATATTTCAAAGTATATCCTTGATTTACAACTGTTATATGTTGGCAACACTGAAGCTGCAAATAATTTGTAGTAACGCAGTAGTTTTTCCCCATCCTTTGTGCTGTTTAAAGTGAAAGCAGCTTTTTTTCTTTTCTTTCTCTCTTTCTCTCTTTTTTTTTTTTTTTTTTTTTTTAATGAGAGCACTGTAACGATGTAAAATGTGTAGAGGGAAAATTTTAAAAATCATACAAAACTGAAATCCCGCTGAACACATTCAGCTAGCTGGTTAGCAAAACCTTTCTAATATATTGATGAAGATGCTTTCTCTCTCTCTCCTTCCACTATCCCTACATTTTATATGAATTTCAGTAATATTAAAACTATACCTTAAAGTTCAACTTGCTTTAATTAAAATCAGTATTTGCTAATTGGCATAAAATATATGTGTGATTTTTTTCCCGTATATTTATGATTTTGCAATAGGAGAACAGCTGCTAAATATTTTCTTGCCCGCTGATTCCACTTAATCAACATTCTTCTTAATGGAGGCAAGAAAAGTTAGGAATTGTGTTTTACAAATGTGTTCCACGGAAACATCAGCATGATGACAAAGTCATGCCCTTTGGGGTACAAATGAGCAGGTTTACCGCAAAACACTTCTATATAGATAGGAGATAAATCTTAGTTTAAAAATCCTTTGCAATATTGAGCACCTTCCAAGCCAAATATGTACTAGCACTTAAAGAAAATATTACCAGTTTTAACACCCAAACTCACTCGATGTTTTGATTACTATTCCTATTAATATGCACATGATAGAAGTTAATGCCACACTGACAGATTTAATGCTTTGTAAATGTGCTGAATTAAAGTAGAAAGGTAAAAGCAGCCATTACCCTAAGACCTAAAAGAGAGACACTAATCAGCTGGCTTTTTTCCTCCTATCTTTTCTGCAGATGACTGGGAATACAGGTTTTATTTAAAATGCAAGGCTGGAAAAAGCTTAGCCACAGGAAAAAGAAAAGGTCTTGACCCTTAAATATTGATCCCGTTCTATTGATTACAAGAGATGGGGGTGGAGGGACTTTTAAAAAACGTAATTCTAAAAAAAGCACAAAGCAAATTTAGGTAAAAATCAGCCTTAGTGTTATTATTTACAGGCCTAAAGAGTTACAGAGGAAAAAAAAAAAAAGACAAAATGGGTGGAGCTCAGGGCACCCAAGGCCTCCAGACCTGATGTTCAGGCTCCATAGACTCAGAAGCCAAAAGCCCTCACCTTTCATGGCAGGATCACTGTCAGTAGACTATGCTGTTTGTGGAAGCTGGAATATCTGGCAAGGTCAGGATCTACATTTGCAGGTAAATTCCCTATTATGGGCAAAGGGGCAGGTTGCTAAAGTATCCTTTCTGTACAACCATGCTGAACAACAGAACAAGAGCAAAAAGGAGCCCCCCAGCCATCAACAAGTCAGGAGAAAAGGTAACAAAAAAGGTTATAACCTTGTGTCTTACTCTGAACTTTGTGAGTCAAGTGGAAAACTGGAAGTTTCAGGGACAAACAGAAAGGAAGACTATTTAGCATATTATCCAAGCGAGGCTTTTTAAAGGCCCTTAAAATCCTAGGACAAGCAAGTCCATGCAGTACAGCTTCTCTGAGAAGCATTAAATCTATATGAATCCTGTAGTGCCTGGTTTACTTGAGTAAAAGGCTCTGTAATTTCCATTGTCAAAGAACTGTAGCATTTCTGTAGATTAGTGGGAGGAAGAACTGCTCCCTTGCAATGTGTCCAAGTCACCAAGAATTCGCTATAGATACGTTGGCAAATGGAAACAGAAAATAAACACAGAAAAATGTGTAATCCAAGGCAGTAACATATATTTTAACCTAAACTACTACTATACTCTCAGTGTGTCTACTTAGCTTTTCCACATTGCATAGCTCAGGCTGCTGACAGGACTTTCCCCATTCTTTTGCCAAGAAAGCACAAAATGTGCTAGATTGTTTCTTTGCATAAGTTTCTTATAGACTTGGGGTATTCTGCAGATAGTCTTAAAGATATTTAAACTATACAATATTTGTTGAAGGACTTTTAATCAACAAATTATGATCTGCAAAATGGTTAGATGTTCTAGGACCCAGTCTGGCAATGTGCAGTTCTCTGCTGCATGTAATACTCCTGTTATTTTTTGTGCTGACTCTTTGCGGGTTCTCCCCGCTGCACAAGCAAGCCTTCTGGTCATTGCTATTATGTGCCTATTTGATCTCTTCAGAGAGGAGGCCACAAAGTGTGGACAGTCAGTAAATTAAGGGTCAGATACGCTATTCAGGTGAGATAGAGCTAAAAATTGTGCAAATAAAGTATGTTTCAGTTTTAGCCGTCTGTAATAACTTTTAGAAGGAATTGTGAATCTGGACAGTCAGTATTTGGAGGTGAAGACCACACGGGAGCTGGGCATGTGTGATGTGGGACAGCACGGTGCTTTACATGGGGCGGTTAAGACCTGCTAAAAAAATTGGGTACCTTAGTCTTCATAGGGTAACCTGGTGCAATATGACAGTATTACTGCTAGTGATCAACTGTCTCAGATCTCTCCACACAGATTTCCAATGTGCCATATAAGAAAAATACCCTAAACTGTCATGGTAAGTAGTCTTTTCCAATTACAGCATTCCTTCACCACTGCCCTCATTTAATTTTTACTGTCTAAAGACAACTCTGCATGACATGTTCTCTAGAAGGTATTTAGTTAAGAAGGGATCCTGAATTTTTAAAGCCACATTTCTTTCCAAATTATTTTCTTCTAGAGTTTTTATTTGTTGCAGTATCATTGGCTAATTCTTCAATCAGTGATCTGCTTCACATTGCAGTTTTACTGCTAACAAACAAGCAAAAAAAATTTCTTGGTATAGAATCAAAGATGAAATCAAATTATTTAAAGATTATATTTTTTTAACCAATGTTTACTTCTGCCTGGTTTCTCCCTCAACAAAAGAAATCTATGAAATTTTAAAAGACTGATAATTTCTTTTACATATAAACTGAAAGATAGGACTTTTTTTTTTTATGTGCCTATTTTTTATGTGCCTATTAAATTAAAACATTCGGGACAGTTGATTTCATCAATAATAAACTCCCTTTGCAGCAGTTAGTGACAAAAAGTGTTTCTCAAGGGAATTAAATATTTACTTACATATTTATAAATTTTCTCAGTGCTCTTTGTGAAACTCCTCAGCAACTCATGCAAACTATAGTGCTAAATTAGAAAATGCACTACATAATAACAGATATTTATCTTTTTCTTTTACACCTGATCCTTGTACAGAGCAAACTCTGTAATTGAAAGATTAGCTTCTTCCTCCACCCTGGCAGACTTGCTTGGGTGTTTTCTGCAGTGCTCACTTTCATGCCAGAACCCATGGGTGAGGTTCCTCAGGATGAGCAATGCTTCTGTAGGAATGGAAAGGGAGTGAAGCTGGCATTTACTGTATAAAAATATTATTCTAGAGAGGTTCATTATTTTCTGTTTCAGCAGGCAAGGAAAGAAGTTCTGTTTGAAGAGAGGACTGGTTAATTGGATATGTTTTTCAACTACAAAAAGGGGTGGGGCAAAAGAAATATCAGTTCACTATAAAGTTTGGCAATTTTTAAGAGATGGAATTGAAGACAGAGAAACAAAGGAGAAACTGAAGGAGAACTTGTTTTTGGAAAGTCAATTCACAGGAAAGACAAAATGATGTGCATGGAGGGTAAGTTCTGCAAAAGGACGAGGTGTTTCTGAGCCTTGTTCCTTTCCAAATGCATTCAGTGCTGCCCACCAGAAGTGTAAACACCAAAAGAAGAGGTGCATAAAACACTGTAATTTTATTAGATATTTCTTTGCTAAAAAAAAGTACAAGTAGCCCCAGTATTACAGAGATAATGGGATGTGTCTTTTGATTCTATTGTTGTTGTTTGAGGATACTGGCCTAAAATTTCATGTAGTAGCCCTGGGCCTCTCATATCACTTACCTGTGAGGGCTAGAAATTCAGGTTCCAGATATCCATGTATTTACAGGTATGCAGCTGGATCTGTGTAAAAGCAGACACTTGTATGCATCATCTATCCTGAACCCACTGTGCTCTACCCATGTACAAGAGTTGTGGATTTGTTACATTTTCAGGATTGCAGAATGTATATTTTCAATATTTAAGTGTCAACCAGAGGCTGCTCTATGTTTTCTGCTCACCCATCCTGCCCAGCCTTTACAGACACACTAATTTATGTCGTGATCCATGCTCTGGGAATTAGTGTCATGGCACTGAATAAGATTGTAAAGAAATAATTTATTTTTTTTTTTTTAACCTCTGTATGTTCAAGGTACTTATCTTGTTGCATGAATATGGATGATAGTTTCCTATGAATATGGAAAAGACTGGGGAGGGATGGGTCAGTGTTTAACTGCTCTTAACCTCTCCACCAAGCTGACCTTACCAGAATATGATGCATAGGAGGGGTCGGGCTTCGCTGATTTTCTGTAGAATGCCATTAGTAATTTTTGCCACATATATTTGCCCTAAAGCCTTGTTTGCCACCTATATAATTATTAGAAGACTCTTATCATTGTATTTGAAATTCTAAGTTGACACTTATGTCACAGTACTATGGCACAGAATTATGTTTAATTTCTCTTTTGTTAGTCTCATTTAGTGTACTAAAGAACTGTGCTCAAAAGAAGATCCCACACAGTTCTTTTCCTTACCATTACCAGCTACGTATTCCTCTCCTACCTGCTAGGTCAATTAAATTAAAAAAATTAGAGGAAAAAAGTCTGTGTAGGTTTGCATGCTCGAAATATAAAGTGTGTAAACACCTCATTTAATGTTTTCTGAAGGAAGTGATAAGACATTGATAATTCCCTGATAGGCAGAACTAATAATCCAGTGGTATTAGAGAATGATGATGCTAGATTCATTGTGATTTTGTGCACTATGTCAATCTGAGCTGTTTGGCACAAATTACGTTCACTTGATCCTTGTACAGAGCAAACTCTGTAATTGAAAGATTAGCTTCTTCCTCCACCCTGGCAGACTTGCTTGGGTGTTTTCTGCAGTGCTCACTTTCATGCCAGAACCCATGGGTGAGGTTCCTCAAGATGAGGACTCATGCAAAGGTGTTAAATAGCACATGACACCTGGGCTGCATGTTCACTGTCACTGGGCTTACCTTGGAATGGAAACTCCTGATGCAGCCATAACTGGTTGTCTGTGAATGGTCATAATAGGGTCACATTGTGTGGCAGTGGAATAAGATGATCACTTGGGCTCCTTGGGTGATTCTGTTGCTAGGTCTTCATGTGGTTGCACCTATGTCTTCTGAAATCTTGAAAATTCTCACCAGAGTTCAGTGCCCATGTGAAGGGCACTGGAAGGTGGTTTGAATTGCCTTCAGATAAGATTGTAAAGTTGCAAATGTATTGGGTTTGTGGGTTTAATTTATTTTTTATTTATTTTCACCATTTCTAGTCGGTTTTGAAAGCAGGGGAATACAATGTGAAGTCATGAAGAAGCACTATTCAGCCACAATATAAGGAGTGGAAATTAACCTTTTCTTTTTACTCTGTACTTAGCTGCATCTTTTGGAACAGCTGAAAACTTTCATCCACCTGCTGCAGATTGCTCTCAACTATCTGTTCCAATTTGAAGTAGTTTTACTGTGGCAGCAACCCTGGTTTTCCACTGTTCTTCATCTGCTGTTCTCTAAATTCCTAAGTTTTGCAACTTAAATTTGTCAGCCAGTAGACATTTTGCGCTCTTTTCAGTGATTGAAAACTGATGTACCAAGAACATAAGCTAGTTTTCCAGAGAAGATGAGTAAGCACAGAAAGGTCTGATTGGTTTATTGGGCCCATGTGGTTAAGGTGTGCCAATTTCTGTAGCCAAGAGCAATACAAAGGAGTGGTTAGCAGCAGATGTGTCTCTCATTTCTTTCTAGCCTCATAGAAGAGGTTTCCAGTTGTGTTAAAGTAGCAGAATTTTACAGCAATCTGAATTGGAACCGAAATTTCCGGATTGAGATCCACAATAGGAATTTGGTTGCCCATAAGCAACTATAAATATAGTGGACACGAGTGGATACTTTTGGTAGCAGTGTCAGAAGACAAGCCCACATATTTCAATAGTTGTTTTTTTGCAGGTGAAGCATAAGCCTGGTTATATCATATCAGCAGTACTAGCAAGGTGCTTAGCTCAGTATTGTTATTTTTGTTTATGCTATGCATTTCCAAGATAATTCAATTAAGATTATTTTGTCATTGTGTTAATTACTGTGGACATGTATTGCATAATACAGAATACTTTCTGGGTGAATTAGCTTCACGCTGCTGGGACTACCCTCTCCTATTTCACTGAAAGGTTATCAGTTACAACATGGTATGTAGAGTAGACATATTCATAGTTGCTATCCTGCAGAGTTTATAGTTTAAACATGCAAAACAGGTGATGAGAAGGGAAGGAGAGAGTTTCCCATGATCTAAAATCAGTCAGGGATTATGTGCCCAGCCTGCAGGATCTAGGCACTGCTCCATCCGTATTGCTGTCCCTTTGGAAGAGCAGTCTAGTATAGATTAAGATACTCTTGCACAAAAGGGGGTTTGCTTTTTTTAAAAATTATTATTGTAAAGTAAATGTCAGCTCTTCCATCTGCCCCTCAATATAACCATCATTAATTAGCTGATTTATTTTAGACGTTGCAGCAGAGGTGGATTTTTAAGGATAGATTTCAGAGAAGCAAGGACAATTGCCTGACAGCTCAGTTCAGAGAGGGCACTCCATGTGTGAGGGGCAGGGTGGAGCTGTGTGTGAGAGAAGCTGACAAACGGCAGAGAAGATTGTTATTGTTGGTGGATTTGAAGGAAGAGTGTGAGTGTGTGGATGTGTGTGTGAAAGAGAGAAAGAGAAATGCAATTAGAGGCAAGAACAGACAAATAAAGAAGGGTGGAGTTTTGAAGAGCCTTGAAGCTGAGGACAAGAAGCATGAACTTGCTGTTTTGAAACCAGAAGGGATTGAAAGGGGGATGAGTGATGTGGTCAGAGGACTATAACCCTCAAGTGGAAAAAAAAATAAAATTAATGACATGCTATTTCTTGATAAGCTCAGAAAGCACAAATTGACAGAACAACCTCTGCTTCCAAAACCTTTAAGAGGCTGAACAATTTTTGAGGAAGAGAAGAGAGATGGCATCCAAAATAGCACATTAAAAAAAAAAAAAAAATCTGAGCAAGGGCATTTGCAGTGCTAAAGCAGAATGTTAATTGAAATCCTACTGTGCCAACAGGAACATTGGAAGGAGACCAGTCAGGATTAGACTAATTAAGATGTCTTTAAAAGAAAGAGGAAAAAAAAAAATCTACTGAAAAACTGAACAGGTTGGATTGTCTTAAAGAGGAATTTACCAAATACCCAGAGAATTTTTAAAAAATTTATAAATTGTGTCCATCTTGCAAAAGATGAATTGAAGTAGACTGGAATGTTAATGCAATTAAAGAAAAGTTGCCTTTTGAGTATCTTTGGAAGCCGATGGCTGGGTATGTGCTCTAGCACATTAGCTCCTTGTCCCCTATATTTTTATTTTGAGGAGAGATGCCAATAGCTACTTTATGGAAGTTGGCGACTTCTATATCACCCATTGTAGGGGGTTTCTCTGACATAAAATACTTAAGACTCCGCATCCCTCTTCCTTGTCATCACTTGCTCCCATCTGGCTTTGTGTGCTCGACTGTGGGAAGAGGCAAAGGGAGGTTCTTGAGTTGGAGAGTGGAATTTCTTCTTTTACGAAGGTAAGGGTATCGTCTAATGTGATCTTGTCACAACTTCTTGTGATAGGGATATCTTTCTTTCTGAGCTTTACACTACACGGTGCTCCAGGCAGCACAAAAGTGCTTGTATGGCAGTAGAACTTGAGCATAAAGATGAAGGTGGTGCTTGAACTTGCCTTTGCTAGCACTGGTGTGATGCAGGACACAGATTTGAGCAGTGTTTGCCAGGCAGCTTCCACAACTGGAGTTTGATGACCCACATCCAAATCTCATACAGCCCTTGGGAAGATAACCATTGCTCCTGACTTTACAGAGTGATAATGGCATTTGACAGAAGAAACCATGAATATTTTAATCCTTTAAAAGGAGTAAGGAACATGTCTAGTGTTGAGTCAAGCTGTTTGAATTATTCAGTGTGAATAAGTGAGCCAATTTATTGGACCTTTTCCTTGTTCACAGATCACTCACAACCTCATCCTTCTTTCCATGACCAGAGTTTCTTTTCTCAAGTTTTCTGCAAATAGTTTATACAAATGTCAACCAATGGAACTTGTGATCTCTTTCCTTCAACCATTATTTCCTGTCAGCCTTGCATAATTTTTCAAATTATTGCTTTTCGGTGTTTGGATTGCAGGACTTTTGAAGTGGGGAAGAAATTAAATAGTGAATCTTGACTAAATATACATCTGTACAAATATTGTTCCATACAAAATTTGAAAAATGTTTAGTTGTGCAAAAAGCAGACATTATCTGTATAATCATAAGAACGGATAAGCTCCTAACAGAGAGGTTAGGTATTTTAATGAGGTTTGAATTTTGTCCCATGTCGGCCAGAACCATTTGTTCTTAGCCCTGAAAATGTCTGAGCTATCCAGAAGAGCATGACATCTAATCTACACTTACTGTGTTCAGCAATAGTTTTAAAACCTGTCTGTGTATTTTATTGGAGCCAAACAATTGCAAATTTGATGAAGAGTGAATATGAATGGTACTAATATGATTAAATCAAAGAGAACTCTGAGGAATGTTTCAGAGCCTTGATTTTACACTATTCAACTTACTTGAGTTTTGCACGGGTATATTTATTTATTTACCAAAGCCACAGTCTTTCTACAAACATACTTTCTCTGTAATGACATTCTTGGGAGGTCTGCAGCTTGTCTCACATTTGTACATTTATAGAGTCAACCCAAACAAGTAAGCCTGTCAGTGTAAAATCTGCATATTGATATAGTACCTTTCTTAACGTCTGATATGAAACTATACACAATAGGAAAGCCAGAATCTTTCTAGAAAATAGCACAGACAGTAAATCCCATTCTAAGTCATTTATCTAAGTAAAGTGGAGTGTACAAGGTACTAAACTAGCCTGACAACCTGTATTTAGTGTAATGATTTATTTGCTCTTTGGCAAGCTCTAACCATTTACTATTAACTATTGCAGAGGAAAGGTAAGGTTATTATTACCTCATAAAGTAAATAGTGATACTTAACAAAACAGAACATCTGCCCCCCTTATTAAAATATTTTGACAGATTTAAATTAGTTAACATTTAATCTCATTTGTAATTATGGGAAGCAATAGTATGTGTTCTGAAGACACAAAAATAAATATTTTTGTGATTAGGAAACTTGTTACGCTCCAACAATAATTTTTTTTCCTTAGGGTTCTTTTCTTAATCTGAAAGTAATGTAGACATTACTTTGGCATTCTTGTATATGCTGAGGCTACTTGGAACTAAGCCTACTAGTTTTAGATGACTTAAAACCCCAACCCTCATTTATTTTACTGGCATATAAAAAAGGAAAATATAAAAACAACTGTGCTTAGCAAAACAAGTTGATAGATAGGAATCTAAGGGGATAGGCCACGATATTTTCATGTTTTGAGAACAGAATCTGAGTGCTTCACTATCAGATATTTAAAGACAACCAGATTTTCAAAGAAAGCCTGAAATTCCCTTATTTGAATGTTTTAAGAGTTGAGGGCAAAAACTGAATACTAGCCCAGTAAAAGAAAAGCATTAGTTTTTATCCAGATCTGTTATATTTGGCCCAGGCCACCACATGACCATATGACTACAAGTGGGTTGCCCCAAGATGGGAGGCAGGACCAGGCAGTCAAGAATAGCCAGACCTTCCTGATCTGTGATTCTGTTGATTCACACTTGGTTGAAATGACTCTGTAAATGTGTCTTGCAATGGGAATTCCAGAAACTTGAGATAGGCTGTGCTTTTGTAACTTAGGCTGATGCACCTATTTGGCAAGTAACTCACTGCTCTGCACTTTTTCTGCCTTTTTTACCCCAAGCTAAATATTTTTCTTGTCTGGGTAGAAAAGTTTTTAGCAGTAGGGTTTTGTTCATCTTATACATTTGCACAATATTCAGCATAGTAATATCTGTTTCCTAGCTGAAGATTATCAGTGCGGAACACAGATTCAAAAAATTTTGATGTAACTTTGTGTAAGTGGAACTAGTCTGCTTTGCATCAGCCTCATCATTGCATGTGGCAGAATGTCCGAAATCTCTCTGCTCATCAACTTTGTTTAATATAGCACTTTTTCTACGGTGTGTCAAAAGCATTTTAAAGAACAATAGCTACTGAGTTGAATAATCAATTATAGATAATAATACAGTACAGCACAGATAGCACAAAGTGTATAATTATAGTATTTGATTTGGTTCTGTTAGAAGTCAGTGGCAATTTAACATTCACATCATCAGTGGAAGGAGGAAGCCCACTGTAGATAAAAGATTAGCATACAGTTAGTTGTGAACTCCATCTCAGCTATTCACAAACATCCTGTAAAATTTCAGCTTAAGCTGGATCTTTCTGTGTTGAGTTCTGCCTCAAAAATGATCTAGAGCAGTTTAAGGTAATATTAGTTTATCTTTTTTTTTAATTTAAGTATTGACTTTCTGGCCTCTCTGTTGGCTGTATCTGTATTTAAAATATCGTCTAATGTTTGTCACTACAACCTGGAGCATAATTTCTTTGATGGACTTTACCAGTTCTTTTAGAAAAATATTCACAACCAAATTGAAATTTTCTCACAATTTCTCACATTCTTAGAAATTCATGAAAGCAGTTTTTCCTGAGAAGTCTTCCCCACCCTTTTCTTTTAACCTGAAACTTAAAACTAATCCCTAATATACAGTAGTGTAAAATATATAGCTTAGTTGTGACTGGTGATATAATTTTCATGGCCTTGTTGGTACTTCAGATGGATAAATGGAAACCTTTTAATCTGCTTTCTGATGCAAGGATTTTGGAAAGTGTGTTTTTTAGATTGTATCTAAACAAATTGTAGAACACAGTGGCTGAAGATTCACTATCCCCTTACCTTTGAGGTAATAAATCTTGATTATATGGCTACTCTGAGAAGAGGTCTGGAGTGTTTATATCCAGATTTAAATGACTATTCATATGATCTTATTCATTATTCTCACCGTACAATTAATGAGTTTTCAGAATATAATCTGTCTTTCCTTTCTGTGTGTTCTTTGTGCTGTTCTGTTTTTTTTAATGTCTATTTTTGTATTCCATGTGTATTTTTTGTAGTCTATCTTGATTCCGTTTACATGTCCAACCTCTCTCTGCGATCCTTCTGACAAGATCTTGTAACTAAAAGCAGCAGGACAAGTCATCATAAACAGGCTTGGACGCATGAATTGTACATATTCCATCCAATTTGTCTTAATCTCCAGATTAGTCCTCCGAGTCATGATCCCATCTTAGCGTGAATGAGGTTTTGAGTACTTCTTTCTTTATATTAGCCTGAAGCAGTTGTGACAGCTGTGACAGTCAGAACTCCAAGAGATAACTTTATCCTCTTCGTTAATTTCATTTATTCCACGTTCAGTTTGGTGGGATGGATTTATTTGTTTGTTTTTTAATCTAGGCCTATCATAGATTACATAAGCACAGGACTGTATATATTGAGTGCTGCTTTCAGCTCTACGGCCCCCAACATAAGAAGAAGCTGGACCTGTTGGAGTGAGTCCAGAGGAGGGCCATGAAGACTAGAGCACCTCTCCTGTGAAGATAGGCTGAGAGAGCTGAGGTTGTTCAGCCTGGGGAAGAGAAGGCTCTGGGGAGACCTTAGAACACTCTCCAGGACCCAAAGGAAGTCTACAAGAAATATGGAAGGAAAATTTTTACAAGACTTATCTTGTATAGGACCAATGATAGGACAAAGGCTTTGAACTGGAAGAATTTAGGTTAGGTATCAGGAACAAATTTTTTACTGTGAGGGTGATGAGACACTGGCACAGGTTGCCCAGAGAAGCTCAGGGTGCCCCGTCCCTTACAGTGTCCAGTACCAGGTTGGATGGGGCTCTGAGCAGCTTGGCTTAGGGGAAGGTGTCCCTGCCCATGGCATGGAGTAGGAACTAGGAGATCTTTAAGGTTCTTCACAATCCAAACCATTCTATGATATATTTTATGAGCCTGTTTTGTTAATTGCTTTGATTTTGTTTTTTTTCCTTCACTTCTATGTAAGTGTAAGCTGCTTTCTCCATGCATGGATTTTGAAACTGTTTTAAGCCTCTGTCAAAGACACATCTCTTCTGCATAAAGTGTACAGGTGTGCTCCTATAATCAAGTTTTAAGAGAGAGGTGGGTTAAAAACTTAACGTTTGGTCAGCCATCTGGGAAGTGGTGGAAGAACAGAAGCCGGCCACTTAGTGTAACCCATAGAAATTTGTAGCTATTACTATCTGCATTGTAAGCTTCAGATCTAGCCTTACAGATAGTAAAAACTTCAAAACATTAACCCTTCCACTGCTTCTAGGCTGTTACTTAAAATTCCTTCCCATTTTATTTTATTTTTAAAAATTTTTTTCCTCCCACACTTTGGTTTTTACAGGAAAAATAGATGTTCCCACCCTAAGTAATTACTACCCTTCTTTTACAGACTTACAGCTCCATAAGATGAGCTATTGTGCTAAATAATTAGCACATGCCATTCACAATATTATAAGAATTATATGCAACATCAAGCAGGAACTATACACTGACACATGACCATATTTTCCATAAAGTTGCACTAAACAGAAATTAGGTATTAGCAACAGGTGCGTTTAAAACAAGTTGTTAATTGTTAAAGGAAAAAAAAAAAGAGAGAACAGTGTCATATTCAGCCATTAATACAGTAAAGCATTTTAAAGTTTGCAATGATGTGAACCATAACCTCTTTTAACATATCCTTTGTTCATTTGCATACACAAACATTAATCCTGTGCTTGAACACAGAAATGCATTTACATAAAAACTACATTGGGATTTATAATTTATTAAGTAATTGTAGCTGAGATGTTATTGGAAACAAAGAAAACAACTATATTTAAATGCCAGGCTCTAAGGGAATATAATATATAGGAACTTTTTAATAAGGAAGAGGAAATATTTTCTTTCTAGGATGTTGCTAATTAATACAGATTTTCTTTCTGATATATTCATTTTTTAATGGAATTTTGTGTTTTGAGATGAGCTACACTCCAGTATACTGGAGGCCCTGGAGATTATATTCTCTGCTTAAATAGTGGGTAAAAGATTATCACAAAACATATCCTTACATTGCCCAGCTAACTTGCTAGGTCAAGCCTATTAGAAGAGTTCTGCAGGGTGTACCTTACTTGTGGATCCCAGTTGAAGATGGGCACTGAGTCATGCAGATTGAAGTAATTTTGGCATTTGGAAACAGAACTCAGTGCGCTGGGGGAAACGAGGGTGATTGGAAAGGTCTCTGATGAATGCAAGCAGCAGATGAACAGAGAGATTTTACATTTCAGTTTTGGGATGAGATGCCTAAAGCACCAGTTTTATGGCACTGGAAACAGGGGTAAAGTTCTTTTAATGAAATGAAGTCCTTTGTGTATGTCCAGATCCTCTAGCCCTTCCTGCCTGTACAGAGTATAGGACTTGGCTGAGGTAGTTTCAGCTGCATCCAGGGATCTCCAGAACATCCTTCTAGAACAAGTGCACCTCCTAGTTTCCCTTGGCATTCCAAGCACAAGCTATTACTGGGATGTGAGGAGTGGCTTCAACATGTCTCAGACAAAGACCCTAGGCCTTATTTACTTTCAAGTTATTTCTTGTGTTCTTCTCCCTCCCTAGCAGCCTCCAGCCTCAATTTTTATCTAATGCTGGTTTATTCCATAGATTTTCTCTTGCTCTTCCAGTAGGTTTAGCATTTGTTCAATCTGTATTCGAATTGACTGTATTTGAGTTGTCCTGCAGGCTGCGAGGCATATGGTCCATTGAGAACACAGGAGGGAGAGTCCTGGAGCCAGCTTTGTGTTCTGAGCCACTTCAAAGCTTTTCAATTCTGTAGGCAAAATTTAAAGGGATAAGGAACTGTAGTCCCAGTTGGATTTTTCTTTTGTCAGGAGAAATAACAGTAAGAGAGGGAGGAGGACTCAGGACAATCATGCTTGCTGCTGCTGGAGGAAGGGGAGGACACTGCAGGGGAGGGCTGATCTCAGCAGCAGCCTTTTCTCTTCCTCTGCACTACTGATCCTGACTTTGGACACATTTTGAGCTGGTCCTCAGAGCTAACTGGCATGGATTCCAAGGAAGAAGTCTCCATCAGTATCCTTTATGCTCATAACTGTTTCTGACAGTCACTTGTAAGGACAAGCTTGACCCTGGGGTTGAAATGGTTTTTAGAGATTCTGTGATAAAAATATTTAGGGAACAGTTGAACTCTGTAGAGGCTTAGTAGGTGACCAAAAGAAGAAGAATTTCCACAGTGGTACTGTAAGATTCAGCAGTGACCAAAGAAAGTCCCAGCCCTGAATTATTCACTATGTGAAGCAGATGGCAAATAAAGATAATTTCCACCCAAATGACTAAAATTTGGCAAGATTTATAACTAACTTTGTATGATGTCTTACCTTAAATCAGAAGTTACTTCTCTAATTGTGGCTAAAGTTGGTCTCTGAACTTGGTGTTTTACACTTGTCACAGGCTGTGAATTGGGGCACGATTTGCATCCTCAGCAGTAAACTACAGATGTTCTGTGGTGGATCAAACACATTATTCTTTAAATTATCCTGCTGAACTATTAAGAAAAAAAATGACATTTCAATAGTTCTACGTGTTTGGTGGAGTGAATATTACTTTATAATTTTCTTTTGATAACACGTTTCTAGGCCTTCCAGAAAGCTGAAAATTGTTTCATTATTAAAAGTTCATTTTAGGCATATGTTCTGAATAAATTTTTTGGGGGGCTGGAAGGAAACTGTATAGAAGGCAAATGAAACTAAATTATAATTTGTGGTTTGCTGCTCTTACGACATCTCAAGCCCATGAAATTTCAGATGGATTTATTGATACTTTGAAAAATATGTAAAAATAAATAATCAGCTGTCACTCTCCATACATATGCTCTGTTTTCTTTAACATTCCTATGTCAGATTCTATAAACGCCAGCAAGACACTCTCTATGCTAGGTACAGCTTGGCAGCTTTAATTACACACTTTAGGACTTTTGGCAAAAAATGTTTGGAAAGCCCCAATCTAATAAATCCTTTGGATTTTTTTGAATAGTTCAAGGTGGCAAATTCCATGGAAAATGTTTTCCAGAGGGCTGGGCAAACAGCTGTAAGCCAGCCTGCTCCTGCTCTGTATAAAACTCCATGATGAAAACATCTTTCAGTAGTAAGGAAGTTAATACAGTAAGTCAATTTACTCTGTCTACATATACAGTCATAGTCTTTCATAGAAGTGTATTTTAGTGAACTTTTAATATGGAATTACTCTTTTCTGGTTTTATTTTCCTTCCCCACTCTTTGCCTTTAAGCTTCCAGGAGACAGTATTTATCTCTAAAACAAGGAACTGGGATTCTGACCATGGTTATGCTTATGTGAAATTTTGTAGATGACAGAAAAGCTCTCCTGGATGTGTGGTTGTGTGCTTGAATTCAGAGCTGGACTTGTTAGTCACATAATAATAAGGACAATAAAGAAAAAGCCAGGGATATTGAAAAAGATCACATTTCTATATGACTCTTGGCTATGCTCTTTCTTTCTGACAGGTGATGTATGCAGCTAAAGGACAATAGTCTGAAAATTTGGGTGAAAATTTTTGTTTGTGATTTAGTTAGATCATGTTTGCTCACATTCATGCTTACAAAATCCTTTTAAAGTCACAACAGAGAATGCCATTGTGAAATCTATCATTAATGTTGAATTAGTATTAACTATGTTTAGTGTTTGGGAAAAAAAATGAGGAAGCAAACCTTCTAGAACAATCTTTGCATTATTTGTGACAGCTGAAAGCATAAAACCACTTTTAAATATGTTAGTCTGTAACCGCAGCAGTAGTTCCTGATGCTCTAATATGACATTAATTAAAAGTAAAATAACTGTGTACAATTTTTAAATTAATGTTCTAAAGTCATGGCCAAATTTATGTAATGGTTGTCTATATATAAATGTTATATAAGAGGTTGTCTATAACACAGCTACCTGGCCTGATAGTCAAATAATTATCTATATTCTCCCAATGTTGCTTGTCTTAAATGAAGTTGGTGGTGTTTAGTATCTGAACATAGATACTGAAGAGATCTATGAAGAGATCAGCACCTCTGCCTTTCCTCCATCTGTTTGCTGTAGTTGCCACAACAGAAGTTACCATTCCTTCAGTCCATTGCATAATCTTTTTTTTTTCATATTCCTCCCTAACATACATTAGTCAAAATCAGCTGTGTTTGAAAAGGCCTACTTCCTATCATTTTGACAGAAGAGGATTTAGAGGACAGCTATACGTGCAGTTATGCTGGCAAATCTGAGGGAGGGCTAATCTCTCCTTATCTCAGTTGCACTGTGATGCAGCCATAATTGTAGAATTGCTAGGCTAGATAGTATTGCCAAGTCTGATCACTGGCAAAAATCAAGGGTTTGACTGAAAATTCATGAGAGTTAAGAAAGCAATACATTTGAAATTCTTTTTATTTGCCTTCTGGTTTTTTGTTTATTTGTTTGTTTGTTTAAAGGCAGAGTACAAATTTCTAAACTTTCTTTAACAATTCTGAGTGCTAGGAATTAGATCTGTTTTATAATAAGATGAGGTGCACAGTTAATGATTTGATTCCAGCTGCTGTGGGTTAAACACATACATCACTGAAGTCTGACAGCTGACATTAAATAACTCTAGTGTTAACTCTAGCAGCGTAGAGGGACAAACTATTCAACATGAAATTTGAATGCTGCTTGGTCCTGTTAAAAGATCTAGAATGATCTTACGAGCTCTCAAAATTGCCAGTTCTTTAGGAAGAAGGTCTTTCCACGGAAGTCGTCATAGAACGAGGACTTCTGAGGACGCCTTTGCAAGCCAGATGGTACCAAGGACAGAAAGAGCCCAGTGAGGGAAACGTTGGAGTATGCAGTGCGATGACAGTTTAGCACATTATAGTACAGCCTCAAGCTGCTAAAGTGGTGCCTCTAAGGTGATCTAGGTTAGATTGTGGTACAGAAGCAAAACACTTCAAGTTATCCAGAGTCCTTCTGGCCTTTGATTTCCTCAATCTATGTGTGTGCCCAGCAGAGTTTTTGGGTACTACTTCAGCAGAATAAAAAAATAAAAAAAAAATAAAAGGAAAACAAAAATTAGAAGAAATGAGACCAAAAGGCAGCTGTCCTGAAACACTCTTAAGCTTTTGGTTGTTCAGCTCTGGGGTTTTTTTTAAGGCCAGCATCTCATGATATATTCATATACAATTATACTTATGTTCTGAGAGATATGTATGACGTAGGCCACCCTGAAGGAGGTATTTTCCTCTTATGAAATTTCTCTCCTTCAGAGAAAGAAAAGAAAGAATGGATAGAGCCAGGAAAGAGATAGTTAAATACAACAATGAAACATGTTTTGCTAAAACTGTGATTCTTCTCAGATCTTCATCAAAACCCATTCTCAGATCATGTACTGCAGCCAAACTTCATCTCACACAAATGCGTTTGCCTTTTTTTGTTAACTGCCCTATTCTGACGCACTAAGAGCACTCTTAGCTGGGGCTGCCAGTCAAAACTAAAGGAAGTCTTCCTGGCCAGGCACTGCCTAACATCTCTTCTCAAAGGTCAGAGTAGTTTTTCTGGGACTATGCTGTTTCAGGAATGAGAATCAATTTAAATTTGATGTATTTGTAAAGAGCGCATGCATCTGCAGGCTGGTACAGATACACCACAGACCCCCTGCTTGGATCCTTTGCTAGTAGCTTGCAGCTGCATAGACACACTTTTGTCTAGCATGAAGTCAGGACCTAAACAAAGATAGGTCAAATTTTAGAAGAAAATGTATTTGTGAAGGTACCTGAAGTTCAAGTGTGTGGGCCCCAGACAAAATTAGGCTCTTAAAAATATTACAATTTATGCATTTTTAAGAGCTTTGGTGTTACTGGGGATTAATGTGGGAAGAATTTTTCTCTGTGATTATATGGATTCCATTTTGCAAAATTTTTATCTGCAATGTAAACATTGAATATAAAGTGTGGGTGTCTAAGTATGGCTGAGGTCTTTTATGTGCATACAGTGCAGTTTGTAACAACCACATTTAAAGTCTTACCTTGGAATATAAGCTGCATGAACACAAAAGCAAGAGTTAGTGGTTAAATCTACATTTGTGCCTGGATAATACAGAACAACTGGTGATACAATAACCGTAGAGATATTCCCAGTCATGGATGCTCCTGAAACCCACGATCAGTGTCATAGTTCAGACTTCCTTTCCACTTCTTGCATAGTCAGTTTACTTCTTCTTTTATTTTTGGCTGATGGATGTGGTGATGAGAGAGACCAAGCCAAGGTGGAACAGTAATGACTACATACATTTGCAGTGCAGACAAGTGAAAATGAACAGCTTAGCCAAGAGACAATACCTGCTGTTCTGCTAAGACTTACTGAGTTAGCATCAAGCTTGTAATGGCCATATAAGTTGCAATAGCTAAACATGCTGCTTTTGATCAGCAGCCTCTTTTAAAGAGCTGTTTAGAAAAGCAACAGTTATGCATAACTTGAGCTGTATTGTTTGGGTGGTTAGCACAAATTCTGTGTTTCTGTTACAAATTAAAAAGAAGATATACTGTAAATATCACTATGCATTAATGAAAATTTTGGTTCCATGTGTTGGACAACTGAGAGTAAAGCCTTTTGGAACGACATTTCTCCTCAAGTTGAAACTTTGTAGTGGAAGAGGCAAATTTTACACTGTAATTATAAAACTCTGAAAGCAGGGTTTAAAAGGGAAATGCTGACAGACTCCTTACTATGTCACTAACAGAAACTATATAATACATGCATTTAATTGGAAAGTGAATAAATATTCCTCTTTTTTCAAGAAATTCTGAGAGTCATACACGCAGTGAAGTGACTTTGAACAAGAAAAGATGTAGAGGATGAATAGGGAGTTTTCATTATCCACTGAAAATACAGAGAAGGAAGAGAGAGATCTATTAATAATTCTGTTTGTGTATGTGATATATAGCATGATACACAGAATTAATGCAATAATAAATATACATTTACAGATACACACATTCTTTCCTCAGAAGTCTTAGTCAATATGTAACAAGAAGGTTGGTGCATTTTGTAATATATTCATGATTGAAGTTAATTGTATTGTATTTATAGCCCATAGAGGTGGTTCTCATTTTAGATCAGGACTTTCGTTGGTAATGTACTAATAACCACAGGTTCCAAGAGGCTAAACTGAGACAAATACAGAAGAATTCAAATCAAAACATGCAGGGGTTCTACATAAAAGTCACTGAATGGAACAGACAAACTCCTTAAGATAGAAGAGAGGGACACACATATTGAAGGGAGAGATTTCACTGCTTTAAGCTATATTTACTTTGTTTCATCCTTTTCCACTTTATATTAGTGTATTCTGGGCATTCTGAATTTTAATTAATATATGTATTATATATTACTAAAGCCCCAGCCATGGTCCCTTTGAACTCCAGGTGAGAGAGAGAAGTTGTAGATGAACATATTTTCTCTTTGCAAAGAAACAGATTTCAGTTTTGGTATTAGTTGGTAACTGGAAGTTAGATGCAATCTCTTGAACTTAGAATGTGTCTGTTCTCTACATCTTGTTATAAATGTGATGATTGCCCCAAATATATTAAAATGGAACTTAGAAAGACATATGCCCCTGCTTGCAGAACTGACTTTGCCCTGGGCTTCTGCTTTGGTTGCCTATCACAATATGTTTCTTGCTCTGTTCTGAAGAAATACAATGGATATTGCCCGACTGGCAGAGTTCCAGTAGCTGCATATGTCCTGGGCAGCCTTCTTCTGTCATCCAGAGTACAGTTTTGCTTTTGGCCTGTAGGGAAATATTGCAACAAACTGATACAGTCTCATGGCTGAATTCCTATCTTGTTACTCATTTTATTGTGGCAAAATGCCAGTATATTTGAGTGGGAATTATGCCTGAGTGGGAACTGAGTCTAAAGACTTTAAGGTTTTGTGTTTGGAGAGTAGTACAAAGTATTAAACCATAGAGGTATCCTTTGCTGTTCATTAAAGGAAGCATTTTTGTTTTATTTTCTTCACTGAAGTTTCTCCACTATACAAAAGGGAATGTGAGTATTTTTTTTTCATTGTTAATGATAATTTCCATGAATTATAATGGAAAGGAAGATCCCACAGTAAATGACAAAAGAAAACCTGAATTGGAGAAAGTTCCACTAAAAATGTTGATATTGACTTGAATAAAGTTTCCTTTCCTTGAGCAATCCCAATTTTAAATTTATGTCTGTGAGAAAACTCATGTATCTAAGTTACATGCTGTTTAATTCTGTTTTATGCAAGCATAGCATGCTTTAGACTTTTTAATTTAAATATTTCAAAGAACCAATTTATGGCAGAGGTGTTACTTTCCTCCTTCAGTACATATTATGCATTTTTTATTACAATTTTGCTACAGCCAAATGTCTTAAAAGCCTGATTCACAAACCACTTCACTGCTCTTCAAGAATGAAAAACAAAGAGTATACACTCAGAACGTGACTTACCTTTTGAAATGTTGTAAAGCCTTAGGAATTAAAGCAATTTAGACCTGGCTTTTATTTTTAGGTTTCAGAGTATTTTGGCATTTAGTTTATTTGGTTTGATGATTATCATTTGATGTAGCTGGAGTTATTTAAAAATGCTGTCTCCATGACAGCCTTGTAAATGAACCTTTTGACTCATATGCGCTCTCTTTCTTTTAAAAATAAATCTTATTCACAGAAAAAGCTTGCAAGTGAAAATATGTACAATTTCTTTTACTGTGGGAATACCATGTGGCTTAGCCAATGGTTACTGTTGAGTAAAAGTGATTCTGACACTGTGTATTTCCATGTGATTCAGGGAGAAAATTGATCCATTAGGTGATAACCCCCAAAACTAATGCATCTTAGGAAATAAAAATGTTTTTGTAGAAGAACTGTGAAGGTTCAGAGGAACATCACAAACATAGCTGGTAACAGAGTGGTTTGCTATTCATGACTGAGCACTCACAGTTTTCCTGGAAAAAAAAATTGCTCGTGCTGAATAGGACTGGCTTGAATCCTGAACCTCATAAGCAGCTCTCTTGTAGGTTTGTTACCCAGGATGCCAGGCGGAGTATTTCTAAATCTCTCTGGTCCAATATCCTGTCTCTAACTGGCAGCAGCTGCATCAGTGGAGGTTATAAGGAACTCCAGGACACCAGTGTAATCCAAAATTTGTCAGACCTTATGAAGACAGAGGCATAAAGTTTGTGCTTAGAGAGCAGGAAACCTAAGTTGAACTTTGCCTTCAGGACAAGCTAAACTAGTCATGTGCTTGTCTCTGCCAACATGTATAATCTGCTAATTGGCTCACGTTAACTGAGGCATGGTAACATTGTGCTTTAGACAAGGCCTTCCAGTTGATTCATATCCAGCAGTCTGATGAAGTATACTGATAGTTTTAATTGGATTATGAATATTTATCTGATATTAAGTACATTTCTATATGTATACATTTATAATTAACTTATTTTAATCCTGCCAAACTCCTGTTTTCAGGGTAAAGAGTTGTTTTGTTTGTTTTTTTTTTCTGTCATGGAATTGTAGTTATCAGTTGAAAATTTGTTTTTGTTTAATTGCATTGATCTTCCTTTTGCTTTTGTGCTAAGAAATTTAAATCTGTCAAGTTATAATGGAAGGAAGAGACTTCACATTCTCCCATATACATACCTATGCAGCAGTCATGTCCACGTCCAAGTTACGTGCGATTTTTTACTACATGCAGGGGTCCGTGTTCAGAGAAACTGTATTTTAGGTGGACTGTTTTAAATCTTTACGCTGGTTAAGTGGTGAACATACAATATTAGCCAAACATTATAAATTGAAATTTATTAATTTATTAGGTCTAAAAACGGATCAAAAATGTGTACCAACAAAACAAGAATTCTAATTAACTAGGCCAAACTCAGCTGGAAAAAGCTCAGAGAGGTTAAGGAATATTCCCAAGGTCATGTACTAAGATGTTAGCAAAAGAGAGAGCAACTTATGGGAAAAACAGGTATATGCTTTCACAATAGAAAGATTTTATGTTGAGTATGCCAGTGGAATTTTCTTGTGATTAAGGTCTATTAAGAACATGGAAAAGAGAGTGGAACAGACTTTTCCTGTTTCAGTAGACCACTGAAGTTACTACATGTGACTTTAGTTACCAGAGAATTTAAATAATTAGCTGCAAAAAGTCTCTTGTCCATGTGATAAGAAGCACAAATAAAATTATAAACAAAATTGTGAATGGCAGCTCAATAGTGAAAAACGGTGATTGAGGTGGCTCTGACAGAAATCATAAATAAGGACAAAGCTCAGAAACTATCTGGAGTTCCAAGTCTGACGATCAGTAGTTTGGTATTCAAGAATCCCAAAACTCGATCCATTGTAGGGTCTTATCTGAGTGTTATCTGACTTAATTATTTAAACCACATGGATGAATTTTTTCTGAATTTAAAATTTTTCACTGATTGTAAAAGATTCTAATACAACTATGATTCCTCTGTATTTTGTATCTAAAGTGAAATAACAGTGAGAAATATAGAAGGAAAGTACACAACTAGGAGGAAACAGTGACAAGAGAGCAAATGGGGAAATGTGAAGTGGGAAGCAAAACAAGGTTCTGAACATTAAAATGATGAGATTCTAGAATTGCCGTCAAATGGGCCAAAAAAAGCAGAGGAAAAAAACCCAGTGAAATTTAATTTCTAAGGGAAAAATAGGGGACGTATGGGGAAACTTGCACTTTGGGCAACTCAGAGTTACATTTTTAGTTAACACGGTCTGTTCAGCTCTTCTCTTCAAATGTATATATTATCACCCTTGAGAGCTATTACCTAAGCTCCAAGATAGTGCTTTACTTAGTTAACATGGTTCATTTTTTACAGTTCTCTACCTAGAAAGATTTATAATATCTAGCAAACCTTTTTTTTTTTTTCCCCCTGCAAATTAACACATTGCTTTTGTACTGCGTTTTGACAAAGTAGTCTTGCCTACTATTTTTAAAATGATTTTTAATATACTGGATGTTTTCATCATGCTCTTTCCTCATTTTTCTCTATTCTAAACATATTCAGTCCTTTCAGAGTTTCTTTACAGCACTTGTTTTCTAACCTTCTTGCTGGTTCTGACACTTCTGCAGATTTGGCCTATGTCTTGGCTAAACTGAGTGTCCCAAATGGACACAGTTAATGTCGAGGACATTCCATTCCCAGCTGAGGAGAAAACTGTCACTTCCTGTTGAGATACTACTCTTAAAAATTCCAGGATGACATTGACATTTCTTGCAATACCAACATTGCTTCATTCTCAGTCTGAGATCTACTTTAATCCTCTAACTACTGCATGCAATACTAGCATAGCCAATTATTGCTCACTGTAGATTTCTGAACATTATTTTTTGCATCCCTGTATGAAGCAATTTGTACTCTTTTTGTCTTCGGATCATTCCTCTAATTTACTGAGGTTGTTTTAAATTCTAAGCTCCTGCTTGCCATAACTCACAGGTTTTATAAATTTATTCTTTTTTGTATCATCCAAGCTGTCAATAAAAACTTTGAATATAGCTGCCTTTGAAAAAAAATTCCTTAGGGACAATATCCCGAGTATTGAATTGGTAGATTTTCAATTATTTCCTTTTCTGTAGTCATTTATTTTGATCATATTTCCATTGGATTTTAGCCACTAATTCTCTAAGATTTCTGGATTCTTCTTTTGTTGTGTAGTTTCTGTTTTGCTGTTGTTTTTCAAATGACAGTCATTTCACAGTAACTTTCAAATGATTTTGCACATTCAGATTTTTAATCAGATTGAAATAATCAGAATGAAATCTGAAGTAGCTTTCTCCTTAGTTACAACCTCCACCTAAATCCAGAGTTATTGGTGCTGAGTGCCAAGGAAGTGTTCTTTTTCTTGTGTCCTGCAGCATCAAATAAATCAGTTAATCAAATAAATTATATCCTTGAGCCATTATATCCTGGGCTCTCCTCTTTACTAAATGTTCAAAAAATGTCTCATCTTTCTATGCCAGTTTTAGTGGTCAGAACTAATAATGATGGGCTTCTCTGCTGAGCTGTTAAATTGATTCATCGGTTTTCTGTATTATCAGTCTATCAACCCTCACCAAGCCTAAATTATCACTGAAATCTCTCCCACTCCATGTCTAAATGATTAGTGTGGCTGCCCATGCTGTACCTAAGAAGCCAGTGAGAAGATGGCCAGAGCACATTTTTACATGCCATCCTTCCATCTGCGGGAAAAATCTCACCTATTCTGTATCACTACATTTGCCATTTACTGTTTTAAAAGTAAAGACAGGTGGGAAGAACCCTGAAGAAGAATCTTGAGAAGCATATGTATATGCTTCTGAAGGGCAGGTACAGGCAAACATGTCTCTGGTATGAAATAATGTTCCACAAATACTTAGTAAACAGATGGTGGGGCTTGAGATTTGCAAGACATTGGGTCATTTTCTCACTGTTGAGGCACTGTCCTTCTTTAGGATGGTATAGCTGACAGACTCCACAATGAAGTCTTACAAAGCATAATTAAAGATTGGAAGGAGAAAAGATGATGTAAATTGAGCCCTGGTTTTGGGTGATATTAAAGACATGTTTAAAAATTGTAGTCTCATATTGAAGTAGTGAGATGAAAAGAATATTGGAAAGATTGTACTGACTAAAATTGCTGAATCTGGGCTTCAATAAGATAAATTTCCCTCGAACTAATCCGACATTAGACACTTGGGAGGAAAAAAAAAAAACCCACAACAAAAAACTACTCCAAATCCCCAAATACAACCTCACCATCAGAACTATCCAATCTGTTTCCTTTGAAGGGCCTGAAAGCAAAAAAGCATTATTTTTGTGCTTGAACAACTGGAAGCAGAGTGAGTTTTAAACATGTGCTGAAGAAAAATGGACTCCGAAGATTTATTCTTATTGCCCCTACCAAAAAAAAAAAAAAAAAAAAAAAAAAAAAAAAAAAAAAAAAAAAAAAAAGACTATCAAGGGGAAACATGACTGAATCCTTGTTACTTTACCATACATAGCTGTATGTTTTTAAAATCTTTAGATTAATGGTTATCTAAGTAGTTCTGTAGGTGCAATATTTTGCTGTAACTGTTGTAATGGGTATATTGACCATTTACTTAATATTAAGAAACTATTGCCTAAATGGCTTTATTATTAAAAATAAAACACATTTTTCAGTAGTTTCGATATCAGTTGCCTTCACAGAACAAATGTATCTTCTTTCACTCATCACCACCGTTGTTTAGTAACAATGTTACTTTGAAGCAAACTGGAAAAAAGAATTCCCTAAACTTCTTCCTATTAAAGAATAATGTTAATTGGTTAGTGTATATAGAAGAAGGTTATATGGCCCATTGACTTTATATAGATTGAAATGCTAAGCAGGGCTAAGTAGAAGCATCAGTAGGGAATAGAGGGTAAGCGCTCATCAGTTTTATGTTCTCTTTCCTATTTACTGCTTACCTCTTACAGTGTTTTACAACTAGATACACAAAGTTTTCTTGGGTGCTTCATAAATAAAAATATATTCTTGTTTTTCTTGGGTAGCCTGCCAGGTCGGTTGTGAGGGAAGTAACATCTACAAATGGGAGGCCTAGGGGTAAAAAAAGGTAAGGTATTTGCTAAGAGGAATCACTTGAGAGCATCCAGGCTAAGAAATGATGTCACTGCTCAAGACCTTTTTTTGAGCCTGAGAGACAACCATTTCAATGGAAAAAGGTTGCAGAGATTTGTAATGGAGATGGTATCTCAGGATGTTTGTCAAAAGTGTTAGTTTCAGGAGAAGAAGATGATGCAAAAAGTGAGGGTACAATCAAAAGGCATGAAGTATCCCTTGCTTTAATGTAGATGAGGAGGTCTGATTTACTGAAAAATACAAAGCAAGAAATGGAGGGGTGGTGATGGTGTCACTGTTTAAAGGAGTTAAGGAGTTACTGCAGTTAACAAGTTATTGATTGCTCACAGAGTAGCATATTAAAAAAAGTCCAAACAAGCAACCAAAACAAACAAAAAAACCCCTTTTCTTTTGCAGTTGGGATAGTTTGGAGCACACAGGAGATGGGTTGTCAGGACTCAGCTGGTGGATGGTAACGTTTAGAACCATGGTAACTCAGCCTGTATGCTTTCACACAAGTTTCCACTAGATTTATTTCTTCTTTACTTGAGCATAAAATCAGAATTAAGCTTTCTTATCTATACTTGAAAGACACTAATGATAGTCTAGGGACTGATTATAGTTCAGATTAAGATTTTCTCCCACCTTCAGAAAGATAATGAAGCTTTCAGCTGAATATAAATATAACTCATCCAATGTGGAGTGTGGTTATCTGAGAACAGGACTTTGTCTGTTTTCTGTATCCTACTGAATAAATTTCGCCAGACATACTCAGACTTCTAACTGAGACTTTCTATGCAATGTGTGGGGTCTGAGATTGGAATTTTTCCTGTTATTTTCCACAGCATTAAAACAAACAATAATAATTACAATTAAAGAATATCAGCCTTTAGGAAATGCCTTTGTATGATGCTTCAAAATAAGGCCTAGTTCTGGTCTCAGTGAAAGTCAATGACGAAGTTATAAAGGCATGGATTCTAAACTTCTTTACCCTGTTAAAATAGAAAGCCATCTTCTGAAATCCATATTAACTTGACATCAGAAAAACCAGTCTTCTAGTGTCGGTTTGTGGGATCTGAGGAGGATGCAGCAATTCAAGCTACCCTAAGTTCACAGATAGGTTTTCTCATTCTGCAGTCAGTCCCCCAAGAAGACAGGTTTCATTCAAGCTAATACGAGGAAGCTTCCTCACAAAGAGCTGGCACTGGAAGTTGTGAAGGACCTGACACATAATACTTATTTTCTGGCTCTAAAATGAAAGATACAACTGAGTTCAAGCAATACTTGCCTTTTCCCTGCAATCACTAGAGAGTGATTGTGTGGTATCCACACAGCTGGTACTAATGGCAGATTCCTTTCTCAGTGCTCTGCTGGGAATCCAGCATAGATGAGTCCCCTGGAATTATGTGATTTGCTGGTGCAGCATTTTCCTTGCATCTAAGGAAACACGTCCTAAATGTGCAAGGACAGATTGAGGGGTGCTGAAAGTTAAAAGAAGTCATGATCAAAGAGGAAGCACTGGAAAATAGAAGTAACTACCCTAAAATTAGTCACTTTATTTAATCTCTGCTTATAGTTTTTTCACCTTCTGTCTCTGTCCCAGCAGTAAGACTTCCATCCTTCTTGGAACTCCCTAGAGCTAAGTTCAGAAATCAGTCACTGCCTCCTTTAACATTTCCTGAATATTTTTCTTCTATTCCTAACTTGAGGCTGGTGTTGTAGTTTTGGGCCATAACTCCCACTGGAGTATTAAGGTGCACAAAGATAAAGAATAAAGACAAGAGCTAATTGATGTTCTTAATAAACTCCTATTCTCCTTACTATTAGTGAGAAATTATTTTTTTTTAATTATTTTACTGTATGTCAAATATATAACGTCGTACCTTGGTGTATAATTGTTTTTTAATTGGTGTTTTATTCCTTTCATTGAAAATTATGTCAGGAATAAAATGCCAATATTTCTCTTGTAATTGACAGCTCATTTCTGTCATATATTAAGGAGGATTAAAACATCAATTTAATGATGATAGTGTGACATTTTAGATATTTGACCCAAGCTTCAAATGATAGAACAACTCGTGGGTGGAGGAACTCTATTCCTCTTATAGAAATGATGTTAATTAGTTGCAATATTTATATGAGAAGAGGAATAAAAGAGAGAAGGGGAACTTGCCCTGTCAAAATGTTTGCAATTTAATATCAGTGTTTGGCAATTATTAAAAAGGCACAGACACAGAAAAGTTTGCAACAGTGGAAATATAGAGATGATCAGTGTAGCAGTTGGTACCTGGAAATTGTTGGCTTTTGTCCACCAATCCTCCACCAATATATTTGTTGAGTTCTCTGTTCTTTCAGGTGAAAAAGTTCACAACTTTTAACCCCTTGCCTCCTTCTCGGATGAAGGAGGTTATGAAGTAAGACAAAACACGTCCCCTCATGTTTGCACAAGGGATTTCATTATCTGCTTCAATGCAAAGTGCTCGTGGAGGTGGAGTGAACCATGATTTGAGGAGCTGAACCTTGCTGTCCAGGAACCTAAACATCTATAAATCATGGTCTATATCAGTTTATCCCTCAAAATGTTTGACTAGGACTTTTTGCATTTGAAATATCTGAAGATAACTGGTGCAACATGTCCTGGATTTTCAATGCTTGCCCAGTGTGCAGGTAGATAAAGATGAAGCATGGATGACAGACGAAAGGTCATAGCAGACTTCTCATAGAAGATAGAGTAGATCTCTGTTGGACCCTTTTGATGGGTCTGTCTGAGAATTACAGCCAAAATAAAGCTGCTGCTCTCCAAACAAAGCCCAGACTTGGTGGAAAGCTGAAGCTGATATACTGATTTCCATTTGCTGTATTTCGAAAACCTGGTAAAATGGCAAAAGATTGGACTTTCTGTCCTGTGTTACAATAGTTTCCCAGTTCTCTTTTGTCACTTATATTACTTGAATTCAAAATATTTTGCAGTGCCAGCTAATGATATACTGTAATGATATAGCCCTCTGTACTATTCATGCTTTATTTGCTTCTATATGGAACTCTTTCTCACTGCCTACATCTTATATTTTCCCCCTTCCTTTACTGTATCTTCTACTAAAGTACCATAATCACCTTTGTCTCTTTTCCCAGGTGTTCTCCTCTCCGTAGTACAGTGTCACTGTATTAACTCTTGCAAATTACAGCCTGTCCTAAAAATATGTCTTTTGTGCTGCATACACTGAAGCCAAATGACCTAAGTATCAATTGCCTATTGTTGTTCCATCTCTTCAGCTTCTGTAGTGGTCTGCTTTTGAATGGGGAGCAGTGTGGAAACAGGACCACTGCTCACAATATTAGAAAAGTAACTATTCTCTCACAGGTACCACTTTAAATCAGCAGTCAATAACTAATGATGATGGAAAGATGAATTATGTATCACATGCCTGATCCTCACATTTATAGTGAGGTAAACTGTCCTTGCTTGTGCAAACAGCTATACAGAATTAAACAGCAGAAGTAGCTGTGTAAAACCCCATTTTTCCTTAACATGTAATATTCCAACAGCCTGATCCAGAGATTACTGGAAACATCAGGAGCCTTTCTGTTGACATAAATTATTTCTGGTTTAGACATGAATATACAAGATATAAAGGACATTCAAAATTCTTATTTGGAAATTATTATTGATACCAATCTGATTGCCTATCTGAACCTGAGTTATAAACCAATAGAAACCAGAGGTGTGTATTTTTTGCAATCAATCTCAAATGTTCCAGTTACTGGCAAATTGAACCCTTATTTGCAGGCCAGCACTGAGCCATGTTTGTTTCAAGAACATGTTCCACAGAGTTTACTCTCACTGCAAGCAGTTTTTCTGTCACCTAAAACCTAGGTTGCAAAGGTTCTGAGGTTCAAACAAGCCAGCACAGAAGTCACATGGTTGCACGTGCTCAGCACAGGCAGGTGGCCAGAGTAGCTCATTGAAGGGATGCTGCTAGTCTCATACTCTCTAAGAATCACTCTGCTGTATTGCAAATGACACCTTCGTAAAAGACTTATAATTTTTCCCCTCATAGAACTTACATTCTGAAGAAAGCTTGTCAAAACATAATTGTAATTATGTAGCACAATATTTTGTAGATTTAAAGATGTTTTAAAAGTTATTATATTTCTGAAGCTTCCAGACTTGAAACTAGAGAAATGTGTAACTACATTGCTTTTGTCTTTTTAGTTCTCACGACAACTGTTTAACCTGTTTAGTTTCACACCTACACTAATCCTCTGATTCTCCTCATAGTACTACTTCTCAATGAACTCTCATATTTTAGTAAAGTCTTGCAGTATAGATATAAGCTTGTGAACTCCACTAATAATGCATAGACTAAATCATCCCAGAGTTTAAAAGCTGCTAGTTGCATATCTTGTCTTTCCTCTATGTGCACTGGAAAACGTCTAGATAATAGGAGGCAAAAATAACTAAAAAGAAGAGAGACATATCTCTAGTCTAAACAAAACAGTGTATTTTTAATTGAAATAACATTCAGTAGAACTGAACATCAAAACATTTAACTTTTTCAAAGTTTTCAGCATTAAAGAATTAAGATGAAACACAATTAGGAAACAGAAAACTGCAACATTGTAGAGGATGGTCACTTTTTGTATGTCATGTGGCTTTAAAAACAAGTCAGATAAATGATGATGCCATTAAAACTGAACTAATTAAAGAAAGCTTCTTTTAAGAACTCATTAACTGCAACCTCATTTGCATAATGATGCATATTAATTAAGTTTTAATGAATCTGAATTTGCACCAAGCCTATTCATGTTGGCTTTGAAACAAATTGAACAAATTAGTTAAAAGCTTTTTGGAATCTACTTTTCACACCAAACAGGATATGAATGCAATCATCTCCACAAAAAAGAAATATTTTTCTTTTAATTTAATTCAAAGGTATGCAGACCCATCTATTAATTATTTTTAAATGCAATAATTTCCACCTTTTCTTTGCAAAATCAACAGTATTACTCATTCTTGAGCGGCATGTATTATAAATGTATGTTGTGGGATAAAATCATTACAGCCAATTTATTGAAAATAAGGTGGAAACATTTGACTTCAGGGTGCATTTAGTTTACTTAATACATGGATTTCAATTTTGTTGGTAACCTTTAGGCATTTTGGCTGTCTGCAGAACAACCACTAAAACTGTATTTTTATGCTGCTATCAATTTTTCAAGATATATGTAAAATGCTAAATTGCGCTTATAATACCCATTTCCTAATGTAAGATTTCACAGCATCATAAGTCTTATAAGTATTATAGGGGGAAAATAATGTCTAAGGTTTTAAAAGCTGCACGTTCTTGCTTTGGTGCTGTAGGATTTTTTTTTTTTTTTCATACACACAGCCATACACACACACAAGCAGCAGAATCCAATTTTAACAAGTTTGCTTTCAGCTCATAATAAAAACAAGAATTACAGCAGAAACACTATTGATTTCCTTATACTCCATTGTGTCTTCATCAAGAATGAAGAGATTTATGTAATTACTGCTCCATCTTTTGTTGTTAGAAAGCACTTTTTTGTAAGTCAGCAGATACAAAGGCTGGAATGCTTTTATTGTTGAGATTAAAAGATCATTTTTTTTCTCCTTCCGTTAAACTGTTTTTCTGTGATAGGTTCTTTGGGGAGGCTGACAGTTAGGAAGATTCTATACATTGAAACTTCACAGTTTTTAACATAATTTTTCCCACCATTTTATCTTGTCATCTTCTTTTCTTATTAAAAAAGCAACTAAAATACATTGAAACTGCCCCTCTCTTTTGTTTCATTGTCGCTGTTGGTATCCTCTACCACTAAGCTGACACCAGTGCAGATTTCCTGCAACAAAGTACTTTGAATTGTTTCATACTTATTTGTACAAATCACAAGATGTTGTATTATCACCTCCTAATGATTTTACTTTTTGCTTTTCCTTCCCTTCTCATCAACAATTTATCTTTCCCGTTCATTAATAAAGGTAAACTTGGACATTAAATATCTGAGAGATTTGAGGACTGTGCTGTAGAATTGTGTTTTCAGAATGCAAATCTCTCCTGAGTGTCCATTCCCCTAGTGGAAACTAGCTGTACTGTAAAAGGCAATGAACCTAGTGGCAACATTTTAAGGAACTGCATTACTGAGTTATAGAGGCAAACAAATGCCTGATTATATTGTGATTGTTTGCCTCACAGTTAAGTAACTGCATGGAAAATTTTGGAGTGGAAAAAAAGATTAATTAGGTCAGAATTATGAAAATTTGAGAGACTCACCTTGATTTTTTTTTCACATTTCTTATTAGAATTACTACAATTTAATCCTCCTTTTTTACCATAAATTGAAATTTAAGAAACACATTGTCTTAAGTTGTGTATCATTGTCTAGGGTAAAGATTTCATCAAGGCTAAGAGAAATGTAGACTTGTCCGTGATTTTTGAGGGCAATGAATATATTCTTCAGTCACTTTTTTATTTCCCTATTTCTAACTTTTTTTTTTTTTTATTCTTGTACTTTTATAGTGTACTGTATCTTGAAAACAAAATGAAGCTATTATATATTTTAAGTACCATCTGATTTCCAAATAGGAATAATTTTTTATGAGTTCACAACCTGGAATAAAGAAAAAGAATTGCTGTAAGTTATAGAGTCATAATTCTTTTGAATTTTAGGATCCCAGATTAACCAGTGAACATTAACACCATTATAATAAACTATAATTAAAAAAATAATAGAGGCAGTTGGGACCTTCCATTATGGTCTCTATTTAAGCAGACAGATATCATTACAGATAATAGTTTTATATTTGCCAGATATGCAGTCACCCTAACCTATAGGCTGTTACTGTAACCTGTCATGTAACCCGTTGCTTTGTACTTTACACTTGAATATTCATGTTTCTGGCCTTAAAGATTTTAAGCTTCTTGGAGACAAAGCACAATTTGCAAGGGATGTTTGCTTTGTTCAAAATTACTTTTAATCTTGTTTATCTGATTGCAGGAGGTTTTTCCTTTGGGAAGGGTTTTGTGGATTTTTTTTTTTTTTCTTTTTTTTTTTTTTTTATTCTGAATACAGATTTAGTGTGCAGAGCTGGTTTCTTTTGGGGGAATTTTGACAGAAAGTGTCTTCCTTGGGGGAGGTCAAGAGTCATTGGTATTAAACTAGACAAGCTGGTAGTGCAGTGTTAATGGAAATGGAAAGCAGATGTTTGGTAATTAGGGGAGATGTGAATGACAAGGCTTGAGAGGTACGGTACATGCGCTAGCTGGCACAAAGCAGCTGTTGTTACCGATTTCACTGTCAGAAATGTACACAAGTCAGACCATCCCCTGTGAGTTTGCCATAGCAGTGACAATTAGGAAAAATTGTATTTGATTAAAATAAGTAATATATCATACAAAGCAATTTTCGTAACATTTAGAAATGGCCTGGGTTAAAGTCCACGGGAATGAACTAGATGTAAATGAAGCTTGCTGAACTGACAGTCCTTAAAAGTAGTGAAAGTCAGGATGAGTATTGACAATTGATTCTAAGGCTTTCTAGCCTGACAGAGAGAAAAGAGAGTTATTTGAGCTGCTAAAGAGTACAAAAGAGAATATTTGAAAATTAAAAATTAAGAAATAAATTAATTTTTGGAACAATGATGTTTTTAGCAGAGAATATTCTTATTTTATTATACTAGTGCTAATGTATTTATTTAACAGACTTTTAATTCATCTTTCATTCATTTTCTATTAACAGAACTTTTGTTCAGCTTTTTGTTGTGAATTGTTTAATATAAATATTTTGAAACAATTTTTTAAGTTTTTTTTTGTTTGTTTTTGGTTTTTTTGTTGTTGTTTGTTTGGTTTGGTTTGGGTTTTTTTTGTTGTTTTGTTTTGGTTTTTTGTTGTTTGATTTTTTTGGGGGGGGGTTTTTGTTTTTTTTTTTGGTGGTTTTTTTTTTTTTTTTTTTGGTGGTTTTTTTTTTTTTTTTTTTGGTGGTTTTTTTTTTTTTTTTTTTGGTGGTTTTTTTTTTTGTTGTTTTTGTTTTAATTTTATTTTTACTTTTTCACTATCAGAAAGCAATTTAGTTAAGATGGACCAGCATAAACTGTAATGTTAATATAATTGTTATAGCTTATCCTAAATACCTCTTCCCCATTAATTTAAGTGAGAGTCGTACCTCCAGTTTGCATTAGACAGCTTCAAAACCTTCTGTGGTAGATGCTGTGCAAATACAAGAAAAAGAAATCACTGTTTCTCTCTTGTTTTTTCTGGGTTCAGCATGTTTATGCCTTGATGGTAAGATTCTGATGACTGTTATGTCAGTCATCAGAAAAGACTGGGCTTATATCAAGTTTACTACAGTAATAATCTCAAGTTTCCTACAGTAAAATTCTTCTGCCATTTGAAGCCTGTGGTGTTGCAAACTATATCACAGGAATAAAAAGGTTCCAGCCTTTCAGACATTAAGTTGTGTTCCATTCAGGCCATCAGTGGTGACTGCCTTATACAGAGGAAGATTGCTCCTTGTTCATTAGTGGTGGGGGTGAAAGCTGAACTTCCTTTCCTCTTGGCAGTATATTCCCTTTATCACTAAACCAAGCTATGATTTTCAAGGCTAAATTCTGGTGATATTAATTTCCAGTGTCCACAATGCCTGATATTTGTTTCTAAAACACTTTGGGGAACTCTGGATGTGAAAGATATAGCAATACATCCTTCTACGGGTAAATGCTATTTCAAGATTTCATTTGATAATTGAAGAAATGTAATGGTCCAAAAATATTAGAGATGATTCCTTGATGCATTGTTGTTAACTTGGTACTTGAATAAGGGATATCTGAATTAGATCTCTTTGTATACTTGCAATTAAATTGAATTATGTCTAAGTATGTCTTAATTCATCTATCCGTTTGTGAATGAAAATTTCTTCCCATCCATATTAAAGGCTATTAAAAACAATATCTTTCATAAGTGTGATTTAAAGATTTTGGATAACTTTTTTATTTGCTTAAGAAAATAATTTCCTCTCCCTGACACATACACACATGCACCCACATGCAAACATACTTCCCATGTAGTAGTTTGATCATTTTATTTAAGAGATCTCCTGGGAAATAAGAACAAAAAAAATTCAATATAAAGAAACAATCTCCTTTGAGGAAAGGCTCATTTGTGAAGTTTGTTACAGCATAAATTTTAAGTGACACTAAAATATGTTCCCTGAGTGGAAAATAATCACTTTTCTTTGGACATGTCAAAGAGCATAATGTATTTGCAATTGTAGACATTCAAATTCTGATAAAAATTGCAACCTCTACTTTTAAATTACTTAATTCCTTATTTTAGTTTTTCACCTTTTTCTCCTATATAATTTTATATTATCATGTAGGGGCAAATTCTGCCTTCAGATGTGCCCCTGTAGCTTCCATTAACTTGAATGGTGTTCTGTATCCCAAATCAAAGTCAAATTTTGGTTAATACTATGTAACCTTTTCCTTTTATATGTCCACCAAAATGCAATGTTAATTTAAAAATAAAAAGTGGTTTCGTTATGCCTGTGTGAAGAACATGTTATTTTAGGCTTGTGGGTCAAAAGTAAAATATCAAAGGGTTGGTGAGTAGTTTATGACTGTTTCTTGTTCAGTCAATGACAATTTTGCCTGAGAAATATTTTACTGTTGAATGTTATATGACTGCCTTTAATATGGGGATGCTTTGTTAAGCCAATTGAACAATGGAATCATAGAGATTACATCTAGAAGAGTTGTTAGATCATCTAATCTTCACTGTGCCCTATAATCCCTTTCTAAATATATCTACAGATGGTGTTTTAACACCTTTTCTTAGTGGTGGTTTAGCTGTTGGATTGTTCTTACTGCTGACTGAGCTTATTTCCTTTTAATTTTGAGCTGTTTACTTAAAGAATTATTGGTCAATTTTAAATTAATCTTAAACAAGAATGAAATTAAAGTTAGAATATGGCAAATTGGAGCCAAATCCTCCCTCTCTAGTAATGAGAGCAGAAATTCCTATATCTGATCTTCATGTAGGGTAAATGGCAGTAGTTGCACTGCATGTGAAGAAGCTTTTGTGTGATGTCAGAACTGCAGAAACTGTTTCTGAAACAGCAGCACAGCTGCTGCTATCTGGGTTTGCAAAGGCATCACTTGGAGACGCTGTGTTATCAGTATCTGCTGCAGGACAAAAGACAGCGATTAGATAAGAGTGTTTGGGAAGGTGAGTCCAGAATTAAGCTTGTCTTGCCTGGAGAGCTATGGATAATGCTTATGGGTTCTACTTTAGACGGTAGCTTTTTAGTATCAGCTGGCCTCATCCTATGTAGCTTGGGTTAGGAAGAAGGCAGCTCAGTTCTTTAATTCCATAGGAAATTTCTCTGTGATCAAGAGTAATTATTGTTGTGAAGATGCACTGGACATTTTCTTTTGGGATCAGTGTATAATGTAGTTTTTGGTTAGACTATTTCGGTACTGTTAAAATGTCCTACGACACGAGAATTAAAGCTGATGTTCCATCACTGCCACTGGTAATTCTTAATAATCTCTCAAATTAAAGAAGAGTTCAGACTGAGTAGTTAACTTCTGTATATGACCTTGCTTCATTACATCTATTAAATACAAAACCAATTGGAACTTACTCAAAAATACTGTTGATATAATTTCTAGAGGAGGGGTAAACCTTCTGTTTTTAGATCAGTATTGCTGTTTTGTAACTAAATGTTCAACTGGTGCAATATAAGTGTTGGTCACTGACTGAAGATCCATTCCTTTGCTTCCTACCCTTATAAGGGCCAAGCCAGGCTCTGGGTTTTCCTGTGAACGCAGGAAACATGGATTAGGATCTTAATGCTGTGGCTTGAAGAGAAGCATGTGATGAAAATGATGCACAGTAAGAGAGGTGACAGGACTCCCTCCATCACACATTAAACAACTCAATAAAAATAGTAAAGTTAATCATGGAATGTTTTGTTTGAAGGATTTGGGCGGGGAAGGGGTAAGAGGAGAAGGCTCAGTAGAGCATATGGAGTGAGAGGTGCCTTACTATTGAGCTCTGGACTCTGCCCCTGCTTGTAGTTGATGAGCTGGAAAAAGGCCAAAATATACTGAATGTTGAAAACAATCACTCTGGTCAACTATAATAAGTGAGAGATTACTTTCAGTACATTATCTGCATAGCAATGTTCTTTTTAATTGTTGCTTTGAATTAATTCTGACTACTTTCAACGGTGTTTTGGTTCAGCTCTTATTGGAGCCAAGCATACATACATTTCTTGTATTTTGGCTTAGCATTTTTCTACCCAGTGGGAACCAGAAAAAAAATCCTAATGTATTTAAAATGTGATATGTAGAAAGGAAAACATAAAGAAATGATTCTCAGTTGGCTCCTACTTCCATATAAATATAGTATAGTTACTTGATTTCTATAAGAATTAGACTCAAATCTTTTAAAATGCATGCAAATTCTTGCAGAGTGTATATGAAAAAGTCACTATAAGTGTAGAAGCACTTCTGCTCCCTTGATAAATGGAACTTATAGACCACACTTTATTGAGTCTCAGATTTTTAATAATTTGAATCCTGCAAGATTTAATTCTGCATAATTCTGGCTGAAATCAGCTTTTGATTGAGTTGTAATGGCTGTGTTATTGTAAATATCTCTTCATGCTAATGTTGTGCTGGAATTCAATAATATTTAGATGAAATTTCTAGCCTCAAGCAGTGTGGAAGTTGGATTTAGAAAGCCTGAAAGTTTGTGTCAAAAAGTCATTTATTTTTGGGAGCCCATAACATGCACTGTAATAAATGGTCATCCCAAGGTCCAATTTAAATATATACAGTAGAATAGAGAACAGTTGATACAGTGTATTTTTTACACCCTTGAGCTGCTGGACTGAATAGTATTGATTTAACAGGGTTTTGTAGCCTTAAATGACTTTGTACTGTAATCACCCACAGTGAGAGTAGAGTTGGTGACACCAGATGAGCAGGAATAAATCATGCTATCAGAATAGGCAGCCCATAGCATACTGTGCTGTGCTCTGATGCTATAGCAAAAATAACCTGTCTCCAAAAAAATCTTATTCCAGATGTGGCTTTTCAGTCAAATCTTGTTGCTTCTCAGGCTAGAAAATACTGCATACATGCAGGGTAATTTTTTTTTTAGTCCTTATTTAGTCTGCATTCATGTGCTTTATGTATGTGTAATGGTGGAAAGCCCTAACACTTTCAGGGAAGAGGTAGGAATTTGATTAGAAGAACAAGTTAAAAAAATCCAACCAAAATCACTGAACATTTAAAAAATATTTGTAAGGGGGACAAGAAAAAAGTCTGGAAATTAGTTGGGGAAAAAAAAAAAGGATAGAGATATAACATGAAATTCCAGAAAATCAGGATATTTTGCTCCACGTACACATATATTCATTTCCACATATATCTGCTTCGGAGCTTTGTATCCTGTTATGAATCATGGGGCTCCAGAGGGGTCTGGCTCCCTTATTGGAGGACAATGGTCCCTCTTTCTGTGAACTGATCCTTAGAAATAATAATATTCTACCACAGTCCTAAGTTTTGAGAACAGTAAATATGGTATGTGTTGTGTATATATGAACATTGAGAAATTTCACCATTAGCATACATACAAAGAATAACAACAATCAGATATGTAGAAACAAAATAGGTTTCCCAGGCAAAATCTTGGTCAACTGACATCAGTCAAGCTCCCACTGAGTTTTCTGGAGTCAGTCTCTTTATTCCCCTATGTTCTTATTCTTGGTGTTCTTTAAGGAATAATGATTTCCAATTTAAAAGGTTGTGTATTTTAGATTTTTTACAAAACTAAGTCCAGATTTCCTGACACATTTTTTTGAGTTCATTGTTTCAATTAGGGCCATATATTTATGTCTTCAACCCTTTTAGAATATATATTGCATATGTCTTAGTACATTCTTGTCTAAGAAGGATTTTTTAGTTTTTAACACCTCTCAACTGTGTTGGTTAGTTCAGATTTTTGTCTCCTCAGTCGAATATGATGCATATATATGTCACTTCTTGGCTTGTAACCCACCAGAGAAGTTCACATTTACCATAAAAAAAGAAGTAGTTCTCTAAACATACCCTCAAGTTCAGATACAAAACCTGATTCGGCAGCAATAATCATAGCATCAAACATGGGCAAAACTTGGACATTTGAGGACATACCTGCCCTGAAATCACTGCTCTGACATATTCATCTTCAAGTTCACTGCTCTGGCTACTGCTTGCTGTGAACGTTGCAGCAATATGCAACTTGGCATGGTCTCTGAAAATCTGCCTTGCAGACCTCCAGGCTATTAGCAGTATTGAAGCCTGACTAGGTGAAGTAGATTCATCTGAAAGACTGTCAGAACAAGGACTGCAATCCAGATCTACGCTTCAAACAACAGCCAGCTTGAGTTCAGGCTTCTTTATTGGATGAGAGACATCTTCAATGTACACTTATTTAAAAGGCTTATAGAATCAGTTGATGCTGTTGCCTTAAAATTTTGATCGATTTGGTTGTAAAGCATAAGAAGAGATGAAATGCAAATTTATCTTCTTCCTTCTAGTGGATACAAATATCTCAAATTAAAACTGCAATTAATATTGCAAGGCATGCCGCTCAAATAATTAAAAAAAAAATATTACCTCCGAGTCTAAATACAGAAACAGTAATCCTGAAAGACTCTGCTTCTGCTGTGGGTCTCAACAGCAGAGAAGAGAAGTAATTTTTATTAATGTAGAGGTCCTTTCATGGAAAGAAAGATATGACGCTTAGAACTTCTGTAGACAATGCTTACTTAGAAAGATTATGCTTCTTTTCCTGTTTTACACTGACTCCCCTTCTCCCCTTAAAATCTGAGGTGAAATGACATCAGCTTTGTTTGTTTGCTGGGGATTTTCTGAGCCAACTAATATCTAATTTCCTTCTTTTTGTCTGAAAGCAAAAGGTGAGACTCTTCACAAGACTTATCCTATTTCTCTTATTCCCTGTATCTGTTAGTCAGCCTTTGCTGATTATTTTTGCTGTATCAAGACATAGTATATTAAAAGTGCTCTCCTCTCAAATGAAATGTCTTACAATTTAAATCTCACTAGGAGTGTCAGCATTGCCATGGGACATCTCCATCTTTCCAAAGCAAACAAAATTGACACAGTTGATTCCGTGTATAAATGTCTGCAGCTTTATTAAATATGCATTAAAGTGCAACAGTCATAAATTACATGCACTCAGCTCACTCAGAACATAATGTGTACAGCTAAATAACTTTCTGACTCTACAACCTAAGCAATAAGGCCGACCTAAAGACGGACTGGATGCTGAAAGTCAGTTCCCTAAAGTGTCTGCTACTGGAGTATCATTTTATCATGCTGTTAAGCACCTCACCCCTCTTGTGTGGTGTATATATGAGTAGAAGAGGGAGGGGAAGGGGAAATGGAGATTTCTGTATTACTTTAACTTTAAATTATCCATTTCATTTGCTTGTATGTGCATTCCTTGACATAGAAGAATGGGCAGTTTTCTTCTCGTATTTTTCTGTTTGTTGTAAACAAAGAAAATCCTCTGAAATGAGGAAATAGTTGTTGCTGATTATAACAATAATTTATATCTTGTATTTATATGGCAATTTTATCATATGATGCTAATATCCTTAAAAAGATCCGGACATATACAGGGATAATCTCTTTCCTTTAAAAGTGCCCCATTTTCCTGTGGCATAACACAATGAAAATTGTACACACCTCTGCACTGGAGTGTATACTATGAAAGAATGATTTCTCAGCATGAAACAAAAGGGGCACCATTTTAGAAAAGACAGAATGTAATTACTTACATTCCTGAATACATACTCATTACACAGTGAAGTGTCATAACTTGTTGATATTCACATCTACTCTGGTCCTTTTGCAAATTTGATCCAAACCCTGACTTCAATGGCTTTTCTGGCTACTGGTATTATGATTTTGAAAAGAGGATGAAAATTGTACTGATAACATGAACCATCATGCATTGGAGTACTTGGGTTTTTTTCTGAGCTTCTCTCTTCTGGTAACTGACCAGTGTCAGCCCAGATTACTCTCTGTTAGCACTCATACAATACAAGCACCAGTTGGCCACGGAGTGAACTATACACTGCAGCCTTCCCATTACCGCTCAGTTCAGGTTTTTGGTAGTTTTTTGTTTGTTTGGTTGGTTGGTTTTTATTTTTGTTAGTTTGTGGGTTTTTTTGTTTAGTTTGTTTTGATTTTTCTTTAAGCGCTGTATTGAGTAGAGAGAAGATTTAGTTCCCTTGCTCTGCTTATTCTGACTGAAGTCTTCTCAAATGTCCTTAGGGTCAGTGCCTTTTTAATAAAATACTCCTTTGTAAAAATATCTGGAACATTTATGAGAAATTAACTTGTATTATGAAAAGCAAGATAGTAAGATACTAACTTTCTGACAATATCTGTAATTTTTGTTTATTTTATTTCCCATTGATTTATTGCCATAAGTCTCTTGGCTCTCTCCCAAACATCTCCTGGCAACAGAGTCAACGAAATTAATTTTGTGCAAGAAAAGATCTACTATGGTAACTTAAAGTCTGTCTTCATCATCTGGTTAATGATCTCCTGTGTGCTGCTCTATACTTGGTTTATTTTCCCTTGCTTGATAAATATGAAAAGAAAATCTTTAGGGTACATGTTATAACTTTGACCTTGCTTCTCCATTTTGAGAGCACCTTTAATCTCCCATGATCTGTCATGTTGGAAAGGGTCCTTCCTTAAGAATTTTTATTCTTTTTCCTCTACAGATTAGTTTCTTACTTGTCTATTTTTGTTTCATAGCTAATCCTTGCTTAACACTAAAAATTTCCTGATACACACTGCAGAACATAGAGTAATTTGTTTTTTTGTGGAATTACTAGTTGAATTTAGATAACTGTAATGTTCTGAAGTGTAAGTTGATCATGCAGCTTTAACTATATTTCCTCAGTAGTTTTACTTTTGACCTATTTACGCTTAAAGCTTTGCCTCATAGCATACATTTCACGTCATACGGAAAATATTGATGAGCTAGAGGTTATTTTGAGCCCTGATTGGTTGTTGAATGGATAACACTGCTTCAAATGAAGTCCTTACTAGCTTACAGTCCTTTCCAGACGAAGGGAAGCACAGCTTTCTCTTCATGAAACATAACTGATAATATGTAAGTCTTTTGAAATTTCTACCACTCCAGTAACACCAATGTTCTCTTCATAGAGGTTGGCAAATCTAAGAAAATATTGCAAAGACAAGAAAAATATTCTCGGTGGTTTATGAATATTTTCAAATCCTTTTATTACCAGTAATCAGCTTTACAACTCTTTAGTTCACAAGAGTCTATCTGTAACTAACTGAAGAAGGCATACAAAAGGGGATGGATATTCTCTGAGACAACACAAGAGACAATTTGTAACCACGATAATTAAAACTAATCCTGAGATATGTATCACTGAACTCTTTAGAAAATACATGCTCTTCTGAAGAGTTTGCAGTGGTAAATAATCAAAACTCGTGTTTAAGAAATGGAATTTTTCTGAAAAAAAATGATGGCTTATGGATGGCTATAAGATGTTCTCAGATCAAACTAATGCCTTTTGCCAGAAACCTCACAGTGATGCACTAACTATATACAAATAAAATGTAAAGAATTTGTGACAGACCCTCCACAATTATACCTCTGTATGTGATAACTATTGCAGTTCATGTGATAGCCACTGCAGTCAGTGGTGACCTGGCATCAGAAGGTCTGAAAAGACACTGACATCCTTTGGGACCAATAAGGCTGGCAGTCACCTTTTTATCATTGTTTACAGTGTGTGGTTTGTGGTGAGAAGAGGAACATTATTTGTCTAAAAGTTGTATCTCCCATATGTACCACTGACCTGGTCTTTTTCTTCTTCTTTGAAAACAAAAGTATTTATTAGATGACCTGTGCTGAGTTCTGTAACCTTCTGACCAAGCAACCCCTATTGTCCAAAAATTCTACACAGAGAAAAGAGAAAGGGCATTCTTTGTATGCAAGAATGTATAGCTCATGTTGTATCACATTGTTGAAAATAAAGCACAGTTGCTATACAACTGTTACGATTGTCTCCTGGAAAGATATAACTTTTTTTTCCCTTTTTCACTCTTCTAACAGTAGCGTTACAACCTACAAGATATTTTCCAGGCAATCTGTGTGCCCAGACATGGCAGAGTTGAATTATTGTCCTGCTCTTTAAAGGGATAATAAACTAGTTTCATGTATGATGTAGCAGAAAATGAATTCAGGAGGGAGAAATACATACAACTACATTCAGCCTGTTAGATAAAGTCTGAATATGATTTTGGGCCCAGAAAGAAAACTAGCTTACTCCTACATATTTTAAGATGTTAGTCAACTACTTAGGATAAAAGAAGAAAGTGTAAATTTTTTTAATTGCATATTTTGGTCTTGTAAGTTGGATGTGCATGAATGGATGTGCATACCTAATACCACTTTTAGCATGGTTGTTGGCATGGAAGTGAGCAAATCACTCAAACTGGTGAAATTTGCAGTGTGACAGATTACTGATGAAATATTTTTCAGATAGAGAAATAAACAGGTGTAAAAGTTAAGTCCAGGATCCACTTCAATGGCCAAAGGTAGTTTTGTGTACATAGGAACAAAGAAGAGTAGGACAAAATTGTGTCAGAAAGGATTTATTTGTGAATATTCATATGTACTCATATTGCTAGTGAAGTACCATGGTCCAACATCTTAATGGCATCTGAAGGGGCCAATACAGTAGATTTTGTTAGAAATAAAGGAATAGATTCATTATATATTTGACACAGAAGTAATAGCTCCTGAAATAATGTGTGCATTCCAGATATTCACGATTAGAAAGAATACTAAAATATGGAGAGCTTGAGGTAAAAAACCACTACAAGAATGGTTAATATACTAAAAGACACCTCCTACAGAAAGTAAAATTTAACTAGTTCACGCTGTTTTAGATACCTGTTTGGGGAAAATGACAGAAATTTTTGATCTGTTAGGTAGAATTAGAAGAAAACTCTAATTCTTAATAGCAGAAGCTGGATTCTTCAGCAGTGAGGGTTCTTAATCACATAATAATTTTCACTGTGGAAGACAATAAATCAAGGGAGAATGTATTTGTCTAAAGATTATCTGTTAATCTAGATCAGCAGATATATATTTAAAACAGAATGGAATATTAAAAATGTATTACTAGAAAAAAATTTTTGTAAATTGGAAATAATCTGAAGCAAAGGTGATAACCAGAAACAATATCATAGAGTAGCCTTTGAAGGTGAATAATTTCTTTTCTTGAAAATATTAAGCCACAACCTATAATGCCTAAGCAACTCACATATGATTAGTGAAATACTGAAGCCTATAATAATTAACATATTGTAGTTTCTTTTTGTACAGACCTTCCACTTCATTGATTTATCAAAAGAGTGGAATACGCAGAGTTCTCATCAGCATCTTGTGCACCTTATTTCCAATAAGTTGGTGTCAGAATACCTGGATAACTGAATGAGTAAAAATGTATTGTGAATAATAATTATAATTATTTAAAAGGGCAGACATGATGAGCAACAACATTATTAGATATTTTTTTTGTGCCCTGGACAAGGTTTCTGTATCTTAACTAAGAACCAGCAGTTTCATGAAATTTACACCTAACTTCCTCAGTCAGGGTCGCAGCACCTAAACACCTTCAGATCTTTTTCCTGGATCCTATTGAATTTCCTGAAAGCCTTATAATTATTCACCCTTCCAGTTCCTTGATGAATTAGTGCAAGATGCTTAAAAAAACCTAACAGATTTTTGAAGGTTTTCTTTTCTAATGTGGTGTTTTAAATTAATGATTCATTTTGCCACAACATATTATCAGTTTTGAATCCTGTCTTAGGTTTGTTCTCTGATTTAGTCCTTCACATACATTCACTGATTCTATACTTTTCTGCTTAACAGGGATTACTACCAGGTGTTTTTCTGTACTATTTTTGGGGGAGCCAAGTCCTTGGGCTGCATCTCTACAAATAAGATTTCCCATGAAAAAGATTGCTGCCCACTTTTCACTAAGGCTTCCATGTTTGTGTTCTTTAAAAACATAGTTTAATGTTTGTGTGTTATCATACGAAATGTGTAATGTGTAGCATCTTGTTTCCACAAAACCCCTGTGGAGACAATAATAAGATATAAAGTTGCAATTACATGTATTATATGGGATCGATTAGACTAGCTAGAAACACATATCTGCATTTAAAGCATGTCAACCTCATTTTCAGTGCCCTTGATAATAAAATTTCTATCTATCTTTAGCATTTTTCATCAATTGATTTCAGTGTATTCGATCATTTAGGGTTTCATGTTCAAAAGCTTACTAAGAAAATGAGTTTCAAAATAATAAAGTCCCTGTAACACAGGGTATAGTGAATACTTCTGAAGTTCATGGCAAGGGGACCCTCAGATGATATCATAAGTCAGGCCCATGAACAGGCTCCTGCAAAGTCAACTTCTTCAGCTATGCTGGAAACCAGCTGCTCTTGCATTCTGCCTTTGTAATACTTTCTCCTTTGTTTGCCCCTTGTAATGCTTTTCCCCATGCTCAGATTTTTGTGGGTCTGTATCTTTTTGCAATGGATTTTTTCTTAGAAAAACTGAAAGCACTAAAGATGCCCCTTGTAGTGTAACTGTCCAGAAAATCATTATTCAGTTTTGGTCAGAAAATACAGAACTCTCTCAGAGAATACATCTGTTAGTGTGTACTCCCATGGGTTTTGCTACTCTGAGAAATATGGGAGCAAACATTCCAAATGTTTGTAATTCATAATAAGAACAAACAAAAACATGAGAATATTTTAAGTACTGATTCTCTGAGACACTTGACAGGGAAAACCAGAAATAGGGCATGATGATCTGGATCAAAGACATGAACCTTCTGCTCCCAGGTCTGTTGCTTATGTATTAACTAGAGGGGAATCCAGACTGGTGTATAGAACATACATTTTTTGTAGCATACCCTTAAAGGACTGAGATTATTCTGTGCATAAGTTTTCATATTAACTACAGGTACCCATACAATGGATCATAAATTAATTCAAGATGTCAGTGGACCGGTAAAAAATAACAATAACAACAATTATAGTAAAACACGTGCACCCAAACGTCTTAAATTGTACTCTTAATCTGGGCTTCCACAATTTTTATTTCTTGTGTCTTAATGTTGGGGGGTTTTCTTGTTGTTGTTTGTGGTTTTTTTTTGGTTTTTTTGTTTGTTTTGTTTTTTTTTGTTTGGTTTTTTTTTGTTGTTTGGTTTTGGTTTTTTTGTTTGTTTTGTTTTTTTTTGTTTGGTTTTTTTTTGTTGTTTGGTTTTGGTTTTTTTGTTTGTTTTGTTTTTTTTTGTTTGGTTTTTTTTTGTTGTTTGGTTTTGGTTTTTTTGTTTGTTTGTTTGTTTTGGGTTTTTTTTTAATGCTAATACACAGAAAAACTATCAAATGAGTCTGGTAGCAAATACTTTTGCTCTGCTATTTAGTGCCTTTTGAACTTGTGTATCAAGCACACTTTCTTTTTGACAGAGAATGGGAGATGTTTTGAGGGAAATTTCAGTCATGCTTATGAAATTAATGTAATACAAGTAAGTTAAAAACATGTTGCAGACTAGTAAAAATTTCATCCAGAACTGGCCCGGGTTTCAGATGAAGTACTAGACTAACCTTGTCAAAGTTATACCTTTTAAAAGCTGAAAAGAAGTATTATGATTTATTTGGTATACAGTGACTGCGAAGAGTGTTCTTGCTCTTCATTTGTATTTCACATTGAGCCTGGAATGACCACGTTTCATTAAAACAAAGTGTAACTTTGATTTTTTTTTATTTTTTTTTTTTAACAAGCCTCCTATGGAGTTAAAATCTGGTTAAAATTTGGTATTTGTGTTATGTATTCTGTTCTAGGCAGTAGTCTTCTGGACATTTGAAGTGTTATGGTCCCTGGTGCTGTGGTTTCATAAGAAATAAAATGAATCTCTATGTTTAAAAATAATCTAGGAAATTTTTAATTTGACAGAATACAGTAAGAAAAGGCTATTTCTTAATTTGTTGGTGGTTTGTTTTGATTTTCTTTTATTGATAACTTTGCTGTATTTTTTGCACTTTTTTTGTGTTTTCATTAAAATAAGAATCGGGGTCAGTTAATATAAAAGGCAGATACAGGGCTGATTTATCATGGATTTGAAGATGTGTGTATTCTTTCCTGATCATATTGCCACCTGACAGAGTCATATGATGTCATTAAACCTGACGACCTTGGATTTTTCAGCAGTAAAATATGACCAAGTTCATTTGGTTTTATAAAGTGCTTTGCGATTTTTTTGGTGTAATGCTTCTTCTACAGGCAAGTTGTTACTACTATGATGTGATGCTTAGCATTAGACCCACGTCATTATCTCCTTGAAAAAAGTCCTACATTTGCTTCAGAACAGCTCTCAAGCAGACATTTTGCTAGGTACAGGGTGCTACCATATTGTTTTTGGATAATTTTAGGAGATTATTAAAAATAATATTTTTTGATCATGAGTGTAAACCAGCACTGACAAAAATTATCTTCACTGTGGAAATACTTGTTTCATTTACACAAGTTTGAAACAGTATTTTATTATTTGTAACTAGATTAATAGTCAGATTAACAAAAATCTCATTCCCCCTCATGGAAAAAGTAGCAAAAAATAAATGTTTTCTCTGAATGACATTTTTCCTTAGCACTTTACTTTGTAACATAAATAAATTTTTAATTCCAATTTGTGACAAAATACTAAGTTAATATGGCACAAATATTCTAATTGTTTTACAGATCACATTCTAGAAAATTTGTCTGAAATATTACAATTGCAAGGGTAGCCTTCAGATCCAACCATGTGTTTTACAGAAACACAGATAGTGGTTTAATTAGCTGCTTAGTGCACAAAATATGCCATAAAATTATTTGATTATTTTACAAGATTGAATAGATACATTTTCACTGTGTAAGTGTCAAAGTGTTTGGTTTCCAAAAGTAGCATAGAATACTGTTTGAACACATATAACTGAATGTAGAACTATTGGTGCAACAGAGAATTACAGAAATCTCATTATTGGCTTAACAAGTGGAGATATTTGAGTAGCTTGTACAAAGTTTTCCTGGAAAAGCAGAGTTTTCATTCTAACATGTAACCTGGAACTATCTGGTGGAAGATGAAAATACAGTCTAAAAACCAGGTAAAAATATTTCTTAAGATGAACTAAAAAGTGGGAATCTAAAACTCAAAGACTAAGAAAGGAGTGTATTGATGTAACAATTATTTACTAATCCCTATAGACATTTTTTGAATTCTATTAAGCCCTACTAAAGGACTGAGTTTAATTTATAGAAAAGTACTTTTTCCCAACCTACTCATGTAGTGATATCAGATTGAAGTCTCTTTTGCACCTTGATCTCCTACAGAGAGTACTATGATAAACGAAGCATATATTTCTAATTAAGAGTCAATAAAACAAACTACTCAACCTGTCCCTCTATTACTGAACTGGATGTAATTGTTTTTAAAATACTGAGCTTAATCCAGTATTTTAACATGATCTGGGGTTTAATCAAAATCATGATTACAGCATATTTTATGATAATGTCTCATTTACTCCACATTTCAAAACACAGTAGGATAGTATAGGAATAAAGGCTACATGACTGCTTCTGTCTCTGCCACAGTTTCCCTGTGTCCGGGGAAAGATGTTACCCCTCTGTACCTCACATTACAGATCTGTGAAATATGCATAATTATACCCTTCCTTAACAGTTGCTTTGAGTTCTGTCAGTGTGCCACATATTATATTATCCACTTCTATTCCGTAATGCTATTCATTAGAACTTGGAATGATTAAGCAAGCTATTAGGCTATAATTAAGAAAGCAGTGTCTGAGTATGTAGAAGTCCAAGTGAAGGCTGATGCAGATAGCTAAAAATACTGTGTTTTTCTAAAGATTTCTAAGGATCATAGTGAAAGTCTGTCCTAAGGCTGAACAAGCTCAGGGAAGATTCCTAGATGGCTTTGCTTTGACAAGAGCAGAGAGATGGCTTTGGCAGTTAATGAGGGTAATAACTTGGATTGCTACTGAAGTAGTTTTATCCTACCCAGCAACGTTACCTGTCTTGCCCAAGTTTAGCTGGAGCTCCCTGTTTCTCAGCCATAAGTATTTCTGATGTAAGAGCCTGGAGACCTGCATGTTAGATATGTTTTTCAATGGAGATTTATAGCAAGTTGTGTGTAAATATTTTTTCAGGGACAGTAGTTTTTTCCCCATGTGTGTACTGGGAGTGGACTGGCGACTGCAAGATGGTCACATATGGCAGGTTAGTTCATACTCATACCAGAATATGATTAATCTTGTATGGAATATATTAATCATGTATGGAAGACATAAGGCATAATCATAGCATGCAGAACAGTTCATCTCTGAACTTTACAGTTGGCATCTTATGAACCGTCATCAAACTCTCTGCACTTTGTTCACAAGGAGTGAAGGAAGTCTTAGCACTGTTATGTGTTTGTGCTGTGATACTCTCCAGTGATCCACTTTGTTTTAAAGACAGCTGATAGATCCCACAGTGTCAATGCTGATGTGTCTCCTTACCCTGGCCATAAGGACACCATCCATCTGTGCCTTCAAAGCTATCATCCTGCTTCATGTTTGTGAGGGAGCTGTGTGAAGTGTTTACACCTCATAGTTTCCCAGTAAATGACAATAGACATCAATTTGTATCTATCTCATGAGCTTGAAGCTTTCATGAAGATGAATGGAGTGTGTCACATCAAATAAGCTCAGTGCCCTCCACTACTGCATTGAGATCCTTTCAGAGTTCCTGCTTTGTGGAGTGCATTTCCCCTGTATTGAGTATAGTTATTGAAATAGCACAGTCAAAACATTCATTGTTAAGAGAACATATTGGTACCACTTACTTGAGACTGGTGTGTTTTTATGGGTAGTTGTAATCTTTAATCAAGTGAATATTAATAGTTGCATTCTTTTATATTCCTATGTCTATGAAGCTCACATTTAGTTACCTCTTCAAAAAATATAAAAGGCTGTATTGACAGCATTTTCTTTTGCATGTATGATTTCACACATTTTTCTGTCAATGTCACATGAGTGGATTTGGGTCAAATTTGTGGTAATTTGCTGTCTTGGAAAGGAACTTTCGAACAGTGGGAGCTGGTGAGGACATATCTATACACACTGAAACCTTGAATGCTTTTTTTAAAAACCCTTGACTCTGATTTAGCTTAGTTGACCTCGACTGTAATACAGAACATCATCTTAGGATGAGGGAAGCAGTGTTTGAATAAAAACAATGATTAAAAATTAAACACTGTTTTTGACTGATTTTCCTCTTCTGCGTAAATGAGCATGTAGAAAACATGGGACTAAACATGCTGGTTTTAGCTGCATGATCTGTTAAGGCTTTCCAGAACCAGCTTTCTACACATCCTTACTTTTAAAGCAGAAACACTAAGTAGTGAGTCCTACACTGAAAACTGAAAATCACTTGACTGCTAGCATAAACTGAACAAAAATGTTTTCCCTACATAGTATGGAAAGCTTGCTAGCAACTTCCTTTCATTCAGTCTATCACTCTTTTTCATAAAGAGATTCTGAGAATATTTTAAGAACAGATTATATCTGCACATTTTCTATTTCCTTCTGTGGTGTATCTTTTCTTTCTCAAAGTACAGCTAAATCTTGCCCTTCTGGTTTTGCTAACCATTGTTTTGTCTCACACTTAAAATTGTATTATAAATTCTATGTGGCAGGGCCTTTTCTTTCTTACGGTAGTCAGAAGTGCCAAGCAGAATTACATGTCGTGTAGAGCTGATAAATGGTTAAAGACTTCTAAAAAATCCTTTTGGTTATATGCAGTTCTGTGAATGGCTTTGATACGGAAAGACATGGTTTAAATGAACAGGCTGTGTGACACACATTTTCATTTTAAATAATCCTAAAAGTGAGCTTTTCAGGCCAGTAGAACAAGCCAAAAGAAAGTAGAAATGCAATGATATATTTTTAATATAAGTAATAGCAAGACAAGTTTGAATTATGATAATGTTACCTTGCTGATAGAGTGACGTACTTTACTCATAAGAGTGCAGCAATATGTTTAATGATACAAACAAGCAATTTGCTTAGCAAAGTTTGATAGTAAGTGTGACAGTGGTTTAACAATGTTCGTCGGCAAGGTACACTTGATATTTTACTGCATTGAGGACAGGGTCAGACAAAACTGTTGGACAGAAATTTAGTCTCCTGTTGAGTCATGAGGTTCAGAACAGATCCCCTTGCGTTCTAAACTCCTCCTCAGGAGTCTAGGTGCAGCTGGACCCATTCCTAGTCTCAAATTTGGTCAACAGACTATGTGTAGAGGACAATATGTGCTCAATCTATCCTTTATACCACTTAGCTGTCAGTTTACCATGATATTAATCACTTAGTGAGGATCTGTTGTGGGAAGGGATCTTTCAGCCTTGAGGACTAACCTTGGGAGGTGTCCCTACTCAAGGGAAGATCCTGGCATGGAGCCCGCTGCCATATAGGAGAGCTCAATGGGCCCTGAGTTGCCCACTATTTATAAAGTAGGATAGTGACTTATAGTCATATTTGCACACCAGAACTTATCTGGGTCACTGTTCCAGACAGCCCTGGGCTACAATGTCCAGAGTAAGCTGGATGGAGCTATCACAACACCCACCGGTGGCTGTGGCTTAAGCTGGGAGGCAGAAGCACACCACCACGCCACATTCAAAGAAAGTCAGAGTGAGCAAAGTGCAGAGTGAGGAATGGATCTCAACCTCTCTAAATTTCAACCCAGTGGTATAAACACCAAGGAACAAACAAATATTGTTTGTTCCCCATTCCCTTGTACCCCTTTCACTACTTTTCTGTTTTGTACAAGGGTTTCACTCTCTGAATCCTGTGGTCTTTTCTTAAAGACACTTCTTCTACAAATTACTTTATTTGCTCTTGTACTGAAAGACAGAAATTTGTGTGGCATTTTTCATGTCTTTAAAAAGGGTAAACAAAGAAAGAAAACTGCTCTCATGCAAAATCATGCCACTGCTCATAAATTTATCAGCAGTGTCAAGATTTCTCGGTTCAGCTTCTGCCTACATGTGGAAATACGGCTTGGTAGCTATAGTAGCTATGGAGAGCACAGCCAAACACAGCCAAAAACATAGATTTGAAATGCATCTTGGCTACATGTGTGCAACTTGGGTCTGCTCTGTTAAAAACCTGTGGTTTGAGTCCTGCTGCACAACAAATGACAACTCCTGAGTTAATCCATCTGCAAAATATGGCAAATGATACTTGTCTCTTTCTTAATGAGGCCTTGCTGCGTAATATGGGTTGTGTAGTGCACAGAATTATTAACGTCAGATGAAGAGCTGCAACTAGAACTTGTGGCTCACGGCCCATCATAGTTTTGCTAGGCCAAGGGGTGCTTTACAGATGTAATTTGCTTGTATACTCTGAAGCTGTACATAGATTTTTGCAAGGCATGGAGTATAATGGATGTGATTAGCATATCAGGAGTGCCATGGAGCTCTGGGCATGCCTAATGCAGTTAGGTGCTCAGTGTGCTAGAAACAAAAACTCAGAGGAGTTGGCATGTCAGGAACTGTGGGGCTCAAGTACCCTTAGTGCAGATTTAGTTCATTCGTGGGAATGACTGAGTGACTCCTGATGAAAATGTAAGGAGGACAGAGAAAGGGTAACTCTGAGAAAGAAGGAGAAAGTGTGGATGACTGAAGTAATAATGTCTGGAAAAATTAAGACTAGAATTCCTGAATTCTATAATTTAAGTTGATGGACATCTACTGAAATGTCTTATTCTAACACTCTTCATGTAGCATCTTTGAAGGCAAAATGTCCATGGGTACCAATGGGATTTTTTCTGTGTAAAGAATGCTGGAATACATTGTAGTTAGTCCCTGTTAAACACGTTGATGTGAATTGTCAGAATTTTGTCCAAGCTGATGGAAATATAATGTACCTGCCAGCTAAGGAACTACTCCAATGAGAGTTTGTCTGAACTCTGCTAATAGGGGTGGAAAGAAAAAGTGGGGGCAGCTTCTACTTGCATTGTTTTGCTTGCATTACCTCTTCTTGGTTTCCTGACATGGTTGATGATCTAAAGAAACATGACTGAAACTGGGTCTCTTATGTGTGGAGAGGGCAGGATAAGAACCATTTATACCTGCGGACATTTGTCTCCATAAGTCAGTGAGTAACTGCCTAGGTCTTTCTGAAGTAGTAGGGTTAAGGGGCATTTAATAGTGAGCATTCAGTGTAATTAAATATCTGCAAATACGTTGCACATATTTTGTTTCTACTGAAGTTATCAGTAAAGCCCCACATTTTTTAAGGTACTAATGCAGTGTGGCAGAGATTACTATATCATAAAGGGAGAAGGAGAGCTAAAGTACTGTCATATGCAAGCTATTAGTGTAATTATATTTTTAAAGTGGTGCCTTAAATTGGTTACTTGAACTGAGTTTCCAGTTTGTGTAGAGGAAACAGTAGAAAATAATTTATACGAAGGCCTCAACCTTTTGTTTAAGTCAAGAGCACATAAAGCATTTTAAGTTTGCTTTTTTATTGTTGAAGTCCCATAATCTATGAGGCACACTTGGTCATGAAGTAGCTTGTTATTAAAATATAATATCATGTTCATCTGTGATTATTATTTTAATTCAGTGCTCGGTCGACTTATATGAATCTGCCTGAACTCTTTCAGTAACCACTCTCCATTCACCTACATTACATTTAATTTATACCACGATGATAAAAAATTTGATTTATTTTACAACAGATCAGTAATTGTGCTCTACAAATAAGTCCGTAATGATAATCAACAGCATTTTCAACGTAATTTAATTTGTCTTCTCCCGAGAGGTAGTTAAATGCAGTAATAATAACACTACTGTTATGGACTCTGCTGCAGTTAATCATGGCCTGAATATGCAGACAGCCCCAATATTGTATTGACAGAAATTAAATTAACCATAAGCTTGGGCAATCAGTGGCTGTACAGCTATTAAAAGTAATAAAGGCAACAAACCCCAACCATAGTCAATTACATTTTGACATATAAATGAAAAAAGACAGATGCTTTTGATTTGAAATTTTTATTTCACTGGAAGTAAAGAAGACATATCTTTTCATATACATTATTTCCCATGCCTTAATTAACCAATAATACACAACACAGCCTAAGAATCATACTGACATAATGTAATATCATGGGTGTATTCTGTGTGCCTCCTAACACAAACATTTCATTATCTCCATATATATTGGCTTGGTATAACATGTTAATGCAAAGGTGTCTATCAAAATGCATAGACAAGACAAGGTGCAATCAACATTCCAAAAGAATTTCAAGAGAATAGGAAAAAAGTGTCTCTTTGGGTTCCTGTGGCATGTTTTTCTTAAATTCCTGATGAGGTGAGAGGCAAAACTCTGAAAACTTCTGAAAAAGTCAATGACTCAGGTTGTGTTTTGCAGGGGAGAAAAGAAGAAAGAGTTGTTATTTTCATTATGTATGTGGTTAGCACTTAATAAATTTTTTCTTATACAAAATGAAGCATCTATAACTTGGTAAAAGTTACTTTTATGTCATGTTCCCTTTAATATCTCTTTTGTATAGGAAAAATCAAACACTGAAGTGCATTCAAAAGTGTCTAGTTATTTAAATAGTAAATTAAAAAGTAAAGTTTAAATACTTATATGCACCTGTATATAAAATATTAAATTATAAAACTTATATATATTTAAGGGGAAATACAGTAGATCACACAAGGTTTATGGATATTTTATCGGGGAACAATGTTTTTACTTTAACAAATCAAAGTAGTTAATAGATACTAAAATCTGGATCTATTAATTTTTTTTTTAATTTACCTTGCAGTAGTTTCTATTTACATCTTGAAAAGTATGTATTTCAGCTTGTTGTGATTTAATCTTATGGTGAAATCAATATCTTAGGGTACAAGAGAAATAAAATAGTATAGTATGTCATTATTCTTAATCAAAATCAAACCCAGCACATATAAGTAGAGTATTTTGAGAATTACAGACTTATTTGTCACTTTAGATAGTGTTTCATAATCTTACGTAGCAGTTACCTAGTCTACCAAAAACTTTCTGCAGTGTTTGAAAAACTTGACATTTTTACAATGATGTCATGACTTGACTGATGACTAAAGACACTGCATTTTAGAAGGATGAAGATTTATAGATCAGAACTGAATTTGGTTGCCTAACCCCATAGTAAACCATAACCTTAGTTCAGATCCATTGCAAAACATAAATATGTGTTTAATTTGACACACAGTATTACAGAATTCATATGATTTTTCCAGTTCCTGAGCACTTTGCTGGATAGGGGTCTTATCCAGGAGAAGCAAATAATCCTTCACCTCTAAATCTTTTTGCCCCTTAGACTTATTAAATTCAATATATTTCACTTACATACCAAAGGAGAATAATCCTTCAGGAACTAGGAGATAAAATTGTGTGTCTTGTGTTATGCAGGTCAAGCTAGAAGCTCAAGGTTTTTAGAAATTCCCTTCTGGCCATAAAACCCATGAAGTGAAGTTCTTAAAAAAAATTTGCCCAAGGCAAAGGCAGGTTTTAGAGCAGCCCTGACTGTACAACTGGAGCAACACAGAAGATGTCTTCATTTAAAAAAAAAAAAAAAAAAAAAAAATTGTCTTTGAGCAGTAGAACATGCAAGGCCAGGTTTCCTAAGGCACTTGTTAGGTGTTACCAGACCCTAGTGAAGCCTCAGGTTACCCCATGTAATATCCCTGCAGACTTCAGATCACCTCTGTGGCAAACTCCCGTGCACATGGTGGTTGGCTGGCTGCTCCCAAGAGGAGTATGTAATAGCCAAGTTCTCCCTGCTATTCCTAGGTGGGAAGTCATGACAGACTTTCCTCCTTCAGCCACTGATTTTCACAAAACATCCAGGAATTTAATCATCTTTGCAAGTTTTACTCTTTCCAATATAGCTGCAGTTGGCCAGTGGTTGGAAAAAGTGCAAAAAGAGACAGGCATATGGGACAGATTCTCTTATTCCATAAGAAAGCAGGCCAAAAGCCATTTTGAAGACAGTCATTCTGTAGTATATGTGACAGGTCACAGTGTTATAAGGACTTTACTGCAGCTCATATGCAATCTTCTTTGTAGACAACATGTTCTTGCCTCACCCATTAACAGTCTAACTATAATAAATTTCTTCAAAGATAACGTTTTGGTGTACCATTTTGATGTATATTCCATGTGGCACGTTCATTTACTTCTAAATATAAATGTAATACTATGCTGTCAGATGTTAATGTTTTAGATGTAGGGTTGGGTTTAAGTACGTCATGTAATGACAAAATTCAGACTTCCTTATGTTGTACAGGATTGAAAAATTCCTTTTCTAGTTATGTTTCTGGCCTTTAATTTTCTTAGACTTTATAAATAACTTTCTTTTCTGAAGAACAATGATTTTGTGAGGAGGTAGTACATGAGGGCCAATATCTATTATGACACTTCTTATGAAGAAAGATAGATATATCATTCATGGCTATTTCCATGATGAGTTATCTTTCCCCTCTGTAGCCATGAAGATACATTTCATAACAGAGATCAACTATCATTGTAGTGTGATTTTGGTCTATACAGCATGTGTTAAAAATGGTGTTGATTGCTGAGAGAAACACAGAGGGTGGGTGATATGAATCCTGGTACTCACAGAACAGGAAATACAACCTAAGCAATAGTGAATATTATATTTGATACATATTTGCTTTCATCCTACAACTTCCAGGTTGTCTGCAAGTTTCCATAAAGCAATCCACTGTATTAAAACACAACCTGGAAATTCTGTTTCCTCAGGCACTAATATATGTTCACTCATATTTGTTCAGAAGAGTGAGATACACAACATGAAAGTGAGCAGCAGGATGTACTGTATTAATTGTAATTTGATTCAGCAAGATGGGTGTCCTATTATAACTGTGCGGGTCTGTGGGAAAATAAAACCAATCCTTAACTACCACACCAAAAGAAAAGAGTGCTTTTTTGCCTACACTCATCATTAAATTAAACATTTAAGTATTTCAGCCCTTACCATCCCTATATTTATAGAAAAGGAAAAACTTGCCATCAACAAGATAAACCTAGAAAATCCATATTTAGTACCAGTGACAGCAGCAAATTAACTGTTATTTCTTTTTTTCTGGCTCTGAAACCATAGCAATCTAGGCCAACAGAGATATTTTGATATTAATAGCAATCATGTAAACTAAATCAAAACCAAATCTAAACTGAGCTTAAACCAAAAGTCTTCCAACATATTTGTTCTAGTTTTACTTTCTGTGAAAAAATCTTCTTCAGTTTCTTGATCCCTGTTTCCAAATGGTCTGATCAAGGTAAAAGAGAATCAAGCAAAACAGCTCTGCTAATTGTAAAGAACCTGCAGAAGGCGTAGGTAAAAGCAAAACCTGAGACCAAATGGTCTTGCAACTAGAAAATCCATAATTACCCTATGGTACAAATTGAACAAGAGCCAGGAAATAAGGATCCATCTTGCCATTTTGCTATTAATGATGACAGAGGAGTTGATCTCTAAACATGTTTTTCACCTTTTTAACCTGTTTAGGAAAGAGTTTTGAGGTGTTTATTTCCTGTGTGGCACCTCAGTGTACTGCCAGGCCCTATTTGCCATGACAGAATTTCAGCTTGTCTCTGTCTCCAGTGCCAGAGACCTTTTTCTTGTAAATGTTACTCTTTAAACTCTACAAAATGAACCATAGCCACTGGAACATGCATAAATCTGAGCAGTATTGTCCTGACAGTCCACATATATAATTAGTCCAGTTATATGGTTTATATTTTCATATTTTTTCTTTTATTCCCCCATCCTTTCTGGAATAGAGATGTATTGACAACATATTTGATTGTCTGCACTTTTTGAACTTTGACATCTTACCACAATTCAGTGAGCAAGGTAGAATCTAAGAGGAGATATTCCTGCACATCCTGGAAAAGTGTAGACTGGGAGAAACGATTGCTTCAGGATGTATATCTTGTACATGTTGCTATTTCTGTCTAACAATTTATTTTGGTCTAACATTAATGAAAACATGCCCAGACTGGTACGTAAGGAAACTCAAAGTCTGTGGACACAAACTGGTACTGGTATTTCACATTGTACCCTCTCAAAGAGATAGGACATAAAACCACATGAGTGAATCTGTAGTATTGGAGTAAATCAGTCAATAACTTGAGGATTAATTAACTGTCCAATTTCAGTAAATAAAGAATCTTGTCACACTTTCCTTGATGTTGAGCATGTTAAGGGAGGTGCCACAGCTGCAGTTTCTGTTGACTGCACATTTGAGATATCCAGTTATTTGCATTATTAGTAATATCTACATGAATACATTTACCCTCTTGCTCACAGGACATGCCATAGAAATGGGAGCTGGTGTTTGACTGGCTCTAGACCTGCAGGCTGGCTGCCCAAAACTACACATAACTTAGCTGGAGGGAAGAAACAGTTTGACTATAAGCAACAGTTGAACACTAAGCATCACCCTTGTTATGCTCGTATTGTCTAGAAACCAGAGTGGCAACAGATCAAAACAGAAACCCATAACTTGAAGAAACAACATGTTATTTTGATAGCTCTTGTTTTGAGAATGCAAGCACAGACCAGCTTGATTTTAAACATGTTGCTGTTTTAAAACTGTAACAGTTGAATGAGACCTTCTCTGGACAAACTTTTTGTATTAGCTGTCAGTTCCTTGACTTCTGTTTATTCCCAGAAAGAACATGTATCCTTAATCTTTCATGGCCAAGTAGTTGCTAGACTGAAACATCTGATACCTGAGTCTGATCCTTCTCCTGTTTAAATTTTGCCATAATTGCAAAGCCGTGTCATTTAGCTCAAATGGCACAAACAGAGGCTTTGTTATGTAAACTATGGAATCTCCTCATAAAGAGGGATGAGAGGTTAGAAATCAAAATATTAAAGGTAACATTCACTATAAGCTCTTATGGTTTCTGAGTATGAGATTTCAGTGGGGAAAAGAAGCAATGCAGAAAATACCACCTCAAACTACTTCATCATCCTTTTTGAAACCTTTTATTTTTAAACCAATTCATGGACCTATTATAAACTGCTGCCTTATTGCTTCCCCCTCTCAGTCTGGCTTTGCCTTCTATTCCATTGCAGTGTTTCCTTTCCGTCCATGACATCATCTTAACCCTCACTAGGGGAAGGGGGAAAAGAGAGAGAGAGAAAGGAAAAAAAAACCAAACCACAAAAACCCCCTTCCTTGGCAACAGAAATACCTTTAAGTGTAACATAATTACAATCTCTCTGCCCTTTCTCCCCCCTCTGGGACTATTCAGCAAACCCTACAACATACACTTAAATCTTCAACTTCTTAGAGACACTACACGCAGATGGGAAAGATTTGATTAAAATTACAGTGCTTTAGGTTCAACTTCACCTATTAAGAAAAAAAAAAGATCTGGTGCTGGACTTTTTTCCCTGAGAAATAACTAGGCCACGGTAATTACAGGCAGGGCCCTGCTGTTCACCATGAATAGGATCCCTGGGGTGGTATTTTCCTGTAACCTGTCTATGTAGGGCTGTTGACATCAACATGAATGATAACTATGCCAGGCTTCCTTTTTTTTGTTTGTTTTACCTTTTGTATTATTATTATTATTATTCTTTTTATGCCTTAGAAAAAAGAAGGGGAGGAGAAAGAAAATAAAATAAGTTCTAAGTGTTGTGATTTACATTTTTTGTGTCAAGGATGCTTTTATGTACTTTTCTATACATCTTTGTGATTATTTTCTTAGATTAACTTTCTTGAAGGTGAATTTTGGCCCTCAAAAAATGAAGAGACCAACATGAGGCAAGTAATAGGGCACAGAACATTAGATACTGTGGAAGTTTAAATGTTGGCACTTTTCTTAGAATCCAAAGTAGTGGGATCTCTCATTTTTGAGCACTAACCCACTTTAGGACAATTGACTCATATGACTAGATATTGTCCACTACATTAATTTTATTTGGATTTCATGTCATATTAGACAGCTATATTCTGTTATTGTTTCAACTGATAAAAGTCCTGAGTTACTCAGCAAAAGCTTTACTTTGCATTATATTGCACTGGGAAAATGGAGATTAGAATTATAGCTCATGGCACACCTCAGGCATCAAAGAGAATCAGTTGAAAGTGTATTGCAAGAGAATATCTGTATACTGGGGAGGAATAGGAATACACAATATTGTCAATCTGTTAAGACATAAAGAAAAAGTCTAAAGAAAAGTAGCATAAAGTTAGACTGAGCTCTGATCATAACCAAAAGTGCATATAGGATACTCGCATGGAATTATAAGAAGAGGTACTGTCTGTAAGTCTTCCAAAAATGGCAGAAGCTAAAGGATGAAAAGGGAGAATAACAGCAGGAGCTGGAATGGAATGGTGCAAGGTATTTGTTGGAAGAAGCAGACAAAAGGCAGCAAGGACAAAGTCCTTCCCTTCTCTCTTTTTACTGAGTGCTTGAGAAAGAAATATAAAGCACTAAACTGACCAGCAGAGAGCCTTGCCAAGCTAAAATGAAGCTCAGACTCCGCTAATAATGGAAAGTTGAGGGACGTCTTGCATTTTGTGCTCAGCTCTATGTTCTGCAAGAGCCTTCATGGTTTGGGAGCCTGAGAAAAAGGCTAGATAAGTGAATCTCTTTTCTACTGACTCTTGACGGATATTTGCCTTGAAAGTATCTACTCCTGGCTTTTGTAAGTAAACGCATACCTGAAGGAGCCTGTCTCAGAATCTGTTGTTAGAATCAGTACAGGTAGCTCAGGATAATGTGGGAGATATAACCCATTCCCTGGCAAAAATTCTTTATCCTGTCCCAGGAGGATCCTGGTGCAGAAGAGAATCAGGACTAGTACAGCAGCTGAGTAATTGGCTTTTGTAGATATCAAACAAACAAAGGGAGGTTTGGGGAGTTTTTTTGCACTGAAAATCCTCTGAGGATGCTAATAGTCAACTGTTTCATGCTAGGATACCTCATAAGCTTGTGAAGGAACCTAGCATCATGAATTGGTCTCAGTGAGAACTACTGATTGAGAAATGACAAATAGACTGAGCATTGACTCTGCTGATCCATGAAAATCTGGAGCTGCTTATGTTTGGTGTAAAAACACAACATGCAGCCAAACAAGGGGATACAGAAAGAGGAATGACATGTTCAAAGCAAAAACCTGAGAAAATGATCTTTTCAGAAGAATTGTGAATGGATAAGAGCACAGCCTGGCTGCATTTGTCAAGATTTGAGGAAAGGACGTTGCAGTGATCAAGATGAAAGATATTGCTTAGATGAATGGGTTGCAGAAAGAATCTCAGCACAATTTGAGAGTTTCACTTTAAAAGCATAGACAGAGGGCTCCGTGTAGAAGAGTTCTGACTTCATGGGCCTGAGTGGTGGACAAGCTGTGGATATTGACCACAGTGACTGGGAAAAATTGGGACAATCAGCTCTTTCTCTCCACATTAAGCTTAAGATAATTTATATCTGCAAAGAGACATGTGTGAGAGAGGCTTAGATTTTACTTTGGACAGAGACAGACTTGTAAGGGAAATAGTACTGCATAAGACATCTGAGATCTTGGAGCTCAGCCATGAAGGGATGCTGTTGGAAGGCCGCAAATAATCCAAGGCTATAAATGCAGAAACTCAATAATTTTTTTATTTCCTATAACCATGATAAATATGAGGTTTACTATTCCAACAAGCTAAAATAAGGAAAAGGTGACAGGATTGCTATGGGAATTATAGTATCAGCAGTTAAAGAATGAAACTTTGTTGTGTTTGTTAGACGTGATGTGTGAAATTCTTTAGTGCCTTCCAGGAACAGAGGGTTGTAGAGCAGGGCGGAGTACTTGGGTGAGGCTTAATTCCCTACGTGCCCCTCATGGGGAATGCAGATTAATGTTTATGACATTTCCTCTCTAATTATTGAAAGGGAGGGGCCTGAGAGAGCCATGCTTGGAAGTCTTGTGGGAGGGAGCTCACCTTCTGGCACACTGAGGTGCCCCTGCTTTCTCACGTGGAGCAACTATGAATTTAATCTGAACGGTGCTGCCTTGTGCTTATGACTCATGTTCTCCATTTGGTGTTTTGTTCCATTTGCCTTGTACTTCCGTGAAGTGTTTTGTTACTGTTTTTATTTTCTATTTATTGTCTTCATTTCCATTCTTCTGTAGTATCTTTGTGCCGTTTTCTGTATATTATGAGATTGTTCAACTCTCCTCTTTCTTGGTTCTGCATTTGCTGCAATGGCTATTCCTCTTGCTGTCGTGCAATTGAACATTGTATCAGATTCTAACAGGGCAGAGCCATTTTCTGCCTTTTTGTTAGCTGAGAGAGTGGCTTCTGCCCTTTGAGGCAATTGACATATGCAAGGAAACACTTCTGCAGGGCGGGACTTCTCCCCTCCTTCACCCTTCTCAGCTCCCCCAGCCTCTGTCCAACCCTCCTTCCTTAGTTTCACAGCAGTAGTTCAAATGTGCCTGGCAGTGAAAGAGCTGCTCCTGCTCTAGACCTTGTTCTTATTCATTTATTTATTTATTTCATGGTAAATGTGGAACGTAACCTTTCATGTCATAGCTTGCCCTTCTGACTGGTGAAAACAATCTGGGCTTACAACACATCTCCTTTGACAGAAAGTCCTCAGCAGAGTTAAGATACCTTTCATCTGCTCAGCTTCTCTGGTGGTTTTTGCAAGGAATTTGCTTACCAAGGCTCGGTTTTCCCAAGCACTCTCACAGTTCTAATGATAATAGGTTTGTCTATACTGTAGAGTGATGCTGAGCTGATCCAGTCATATTTAGTTCACATTAATCACATCCTTTTACTCAAAACAGTATAGCTCTAATCTAAACCAATTAAGCTGGTGATGTTTATACAGAGAGATTAATATAGCTCAGAAAAGCATAACCTTTGTCCACAGAAATATCTTAAGATAATGAGTTTTATTCAGTGGGATGGATTTATAGAAAGGTGTGTTTTGGATGTAGACATCTAATTGTAAATTCTAAATCAACAGGAAAATAAGCCTGTGCAGACAGAGAAGTTTCAGCTGCATACATGAGGATGTAAAGAGGAAATTATTTCAGTTTAGAGTGGATGCTTGAGAATATACAGGGAATTAAGGATAGCATCTGCAAAGTGAAGAGATAAATAGACTGAGAGGTAAAGCAGAAAAAACCACAACTTTGCTTGTATTTAAAAATACATTTTCGCCTTCATGCACCATGCTGACTAAAAAACCAAAAAAACCAAATCTTTCTTTGATTTCTTAAGTTATAGTGAAGACAAACATTCTTTTTTATATTTGGAATTTATAGCTGCAGTACAGCCTCACCATGAACAAACTCCTGAACTGTCTGTATCTCTAGGATACCATTTTTAGTTCAGGGAACAGATGAACAAGATGAAATAATCTATAATATTTGTACCAAAATATACTTATGATGCTTGACAATAACTGATATTAGATCAGCTATCAATTTGTAATTAATTAGAATTTCAGTTAATTTTTGAATTAATTAGATATAACTTAGGTATTGTTACAGTAGCTATTAGGTGTGTTCAAAATCAGCTCAAAGAGCCAAAGTTTTCAGTATAAGACCTGTTTTCAATGGACTGTCATACAGTGTTAGTCCATTATTATTTGGAATGATCCCAATTATCTCAGAAATTTGCTTTAAAGTCACATATCTCAGCACATAGGACCTGGTCAACAGGGAGAGAGCAGGAAAGGCCACTGTGCCCCAGTACCTAAGCCCCTGGAAAGGGAAAGAACTGGAGGAAATTGTACCTACTCCAAGATGCAGGGAAAGGCAAAAATTCCTGGTATCCTTACCCGTTTGAGTTATTCAAGAAAGCTATATCAATCAAACATCTGTAAATGAAAATTCACCTTAGATATATATTATCTCGTGTGCTTGTCTGCTGTCATAGACAGTCTGTGCTGATTCAGAACAAGGCAGAGCTGAGCACTTGTGCATTTAAGAGAAATAAATCTTTTCTGACCAACCAAATCCCTGAAATATGGGTTTTGATATTACTTCTTGTCTGAATGCAGAATTTCTAGTAATTTAAGAGAACTCCGTTATGGATCGTGCAAATGTAACACTCAAAACAAAAGTCACCTACTACTGCATTCTTCTCTGCATCCCTGCTGGGATTTAAGATGTAGTCCACACACTTTGCTCAGCAAATGGTTGTTTCCACTTGAAACTTCCAAGCAGGTGATCTAAAATATTTCCCCATCAGGGAACTAATGCGCCTGAAGGACCCTTCCCAGCTCTCCCCAGGACTCCCCCCCTCTTTCCCTCGCCCAGGACTCCATTTCAGCCCCCTGGAGCCAACAAACCCTGACCAGTCATGCCACAGCAGGGTTGATCTCCAGCTCCCTGCAGCCACGTCCTGTCCCAGCCATGGGTCCCACCAAGCTGCTTGTGGGCCACATCCTAACCCAGCTTCAGTCTGTGCCCAGGAAGGTGCCAAATGCTGGGTGCTGGTGCTGCCACCTCTGCCCCCTCTGCTGCCCTGCTCCTGGCTGGAACAGGCTCCCCAGGAAAGTGGTTACAGCACCAAGACTGACAGAGTTCAAGAAGCATTTGGACAATATTCTCAGGCACGTGATGTGACTCTTGGGGATATTTCTGTGCAGGGTCAGGAGTTGGACTCAATGGTCCTTTTGGGTCCCTTCCAACTTGGCATATTCTGTGACTCTGAAATTTTCGTAATATGATACACATCAAAAAATACCTTGTGTTGTGGTGGTTGTATGCCTTCTCTGAGCATGCTGTTGAATTTCTCACACAGTGCTGATCAGAAAGTTTTACAAGTAATTGGTTGCATTGCAGCTGGTTGGTAGAGGTGTTGTTCACCACCAGGACTAAATGATACTCAGTCTTGTAAATAGCAATCCTTTGCTTTACAAATGAAAATCTGGATTTTTGCACATCAGATGTATTTATTAACTCAGTACCGTGATAGTGAAGAGTCCTGTGAATGTCCACACTTTTTGCAAATGAGATATAAGTTAGTAAATTTGAACCTGATTTGTTTCTAATGAGTTTAACTCAAGGGAAAACTAAGTAGGCTTGAATGTGGTGCTTCATGACTTTGAGTACTAAGAACTTGTGCAGCTGGATTCAGCATAAAAATAGTATGAATCCATTTTACATTGCATGTAGAAGTTTTTGCACAACTTTATGCAAAATAACTTTTTATTATACTACAGTTCTGTGCAGTTTACTCTGTTATAGTGCTTTCAGGTAAGAGCTTAAAATTGGAGGTCATGTTTTCTCCTCATGAATATTAAATATCTCAGGATTATTTTCATAACCATACAGATTCATAGCATGCCCTTGAGCAGAGCTGTCTTTCCACCAGGTCTGGGTAGTTCTGCACGCCTGCGCAATCAAACGAGTCCCTTATAAGTTGAGACAAAGCTTTGAAAACAGTCAAATTAGAGACATGAAATGCACAAGAGTACATTTGAAGAGTGGAAAATCCACTGCAAAAACCCTTGCAGAGGATAAATCTCTTGGATTCTGTGAATCTTCTCTTCTGACTATTGTTATGCAATGGAGTTCTGTATCCTCGGACACATCCCTGCTCATGAACAGGTTATGAAACCATATCTCATAATTCCTATCTTCTCCTCTCACATTTCCAGTAAAGATTATCTGTGCTTCTGTGGTTACATTTTAATGAATCCCAGGGTTAAATATGGGGATTGTATTTGGATATTCTCCCATTCCTTGCTCTGCAAAGAACTTTATTTCATTCTGGGGGTCCTTTACATAGAAGCTGGGCTAACAGGGACCCCTATTCAGACTGAACTCCTGCCATTATAAGCAAGTATGCTATAGATGACACTAGAGAAGGAAAACAGGCTCCTCTTCTTCTATACTACAGGAATTCACAAGAAAAGAGGGGTGTGAACCCTGCTGCATCTCTTGTTCTTTAACCTGTGTTTTCTGTAGTCATTCTTACTCTTCTTCTTGTCATAGTGCAGTTAAAGGAGAGGGACATGAGTCACAAGAATTGGGCCTGGACTGGACTGGCTCTAGAGCCATGATCTGAGGAATTCTGAAGATACTTTTAAACTTAAATAAAAAGACTCTTCTGTCTCTTTATGTTCTTTAGGGAACAGAATACTAGGGCAAAATGAATAATTGTATCAGAAAGAAAAAAACACTCTTTGCAGAATGATTTTCTTTATAAATTCTGTAGAGAACTACACTATATTGTTTGCCACTGGAGTAGACAGGCTGCAGTCCCCATCTGAGATACATTCACAAATACTGTATTTAAGAGTATTTGTACGTGTATCTTAGATGTTGTCATGGTTTTGTCTGGGAGAGTTAATTTTCTTCCTGGTACAGTGCTGTGTTTTGGAATTAGGATAATGTTGATAACACACATGTTTTAGTCATTGCTGAGCAGTCCTGTTGTTACCTCAACCCATAAGTTTTCCTCCTTTTACCCTTCTGAGTCTCTCTCCCATCCCACCTTCAGGGAGTGAGTGAATGGCTGTGTGGTGCTTAGTTGGAGGCTGGGGTTAAACCACCACAGATGTACTTGTCATTGTTGTCTGGGTTGGCATCTTCATCAGATCTCTGCATCTCAGCAAATTTTGCAACTCTGACCTGAAAGCACCTTCTATGATGTATGCATATATTTCTCTTATCCCCTCTTTGCCCACTGAATCTAATAGTTGCAACATATTAATGTGCATTTTGTTTGTACACAGTCAGCTGCCTATGAACATATATATACACAGAAAGTATTTGGTAGCTTTGCGACCTTGAGATATGAGCAATTCATCACTGACTAGCCTAAGAATACACATCCTGATATGTTTTATTCATATCCCTATATGTGTGTGTAAATATACACATATATGCAAGTAAATATTCATTTTGTACATATTACACATTATAATGAGTGTTCCTTATCATTTGAAACATGAAAGCTAGGGGGAAAAATTCCTGCAAGTGACTACTATTTTCTCCTTTGATACCTTTCCAAATTGGTGTTTCCATCTCATTGTTTTTGTATTTGTTTTTAACTTTATTTAAAAGATTTTAAAATGGGGTATTATTTAACAAAGAGGAAAACTTTACCACTTTCTCATGTAAAGCTAAGTGACAATAAAACTGTCAACAAGGAGGCAAGATCCGTCTCACAAAAGTCTTGAAACCTCTAAGTGGAATTTGCATAAAATAGTTCTGGTATTATTATTCACTGTTCTTTCAGTGACAGATATGTCAAGGCCTTAAAACCTAAAAGAACAATTATGCTATTGTATCTCTCGGAGGATTCAAGGGGTGTGTCTTTGGTGAAAAAGTGCTATTAGAGCTTTGAAAAGCAGTAAAAAGACAGCCCAAGGGGCTCTTTAGCTAGTCATTTTAAAAAGAATGCCTGGGCTTTAAGTGTCTTAAAGTACATTTATTCAACTCTTACTTTGTGCTTTAAAAAAACTGCTAATAATTAATGGCTGTAACATTTTTTTTAACATTTGCATTAGCCATAAATAAAAACTCTTGATAAGCCTTTATTGATTAACTTACACCGTGATTCTTTCATGGATGTTTCTGTATTTCTGTTAAGCATATTGCAAAGAATTATATATAAGCTTTTTGGTTAAGCTAATATTGAGGAAATCATTGAACAATTATAGACCAAAACAGGAACTAATCAGTAAATCCATTACTTGAACAAGTAATGTTATGTAGCTTAACATAACATGTCTGACATTAAAAATGAGGGATTGATAAGTAATGTATCATTATAGCTGGATGTGCCACAGAAGACAGAAATCTAAATGTAATTTTATATTAAGCATGTTCATGATTTTAGCTTTAGACTTCTTGGATTTGGGGTAAAAATATATATATTTTGAACTTCTCACTAGAGAACAAGTTGAAACAAGCCTGAAAAGTACAAAATCACTAAGCAAAGAAAGAACATGTAAAATAGGTATAAAAAATGGATAGTTTTCAAGAATATGAAGCAAAGAATCATCAAAAAGAATTTAAATAGGGAAAATGAAGACCTGAATTAGCAAACTTTAATTGTTGTCGACACTAGCCAGCTAATAAATGTATTTTAGAGTGAGACCAAAAATAGTATGAAATTAATTTATTTCATACTCTTCTTTGTAGAAAAGTGTAATTATGAACTTGGCAGCCAGGTGCTAGATTGGCCAGAGACCAGGTTAATATACAGTATTTGATTATAAAATGATTCATTATAAATATGGCAGGTCTATCTCTTTCTTATCAGGATTGTCATATATCAATATAAAGTAAATGAGGAAAAAGTGCTGGCCTTAGCCAGCTATTTTTGCTATAAAAGCATACATTGCTTTTACATATAGAGTACACTGAGGTGATATTCAGTTTCCACAGTAATAGTCTTTACAGCTATTGGTGATACACTGAAACTCTTAGAGCAGTCTATTTAAAACAGAGAAAACAGATTAAATTACTACCCTGTAAATTTTACAGACACAGAATACAGAATACTTGCAGTAAAATTCTTATAAATAGGATCACAAGTCAGTAACTTTATCTTAATATTCTTTAGATATTCTATATGCTAATTATAGAAAATAAAAGCAAAGTAATGCTAGCTATTTGGAAAAATTAAGCTCTAAAGATTTTAATGGTAACCATTCAGAGTGTGAGTGGTTAGAAAGTCTAATGAGATGTATATATAAGGTTATGTCCATATAACTTCAATTTTGTCATGCCAATATTTAGGTAAAGCCCATATCAGTTGTTTTCTGATTCTGGATATTAATCTACTTTTTATGTGATCTTCAGTTAGTGTTTAAGGACCTACTCTGATTGAATTTAGTAGGAACCTTGTAAGATGCAGTATGCAGTTATGCAGGACTCAGATTTTGCACTATGCAGTTCATTTTTCATTTACATTGCTGGAAGTTTTGTCATCTTATACACATGTAGAATCACGACTTTTGTTTTCTGATTTTGGTCACATGTTTTCTGTATGTGTGCAAAAGAGTATCTGTGCATAAATATAGAAGTATAGCTATTCTTCTGTATTAGAACTTAATTTATTGCAACATTCTGATGCTGGCACTTGAGCCAACATGCATTTTATCACACTATTAGGTGATTTAGGATTCTGCAAAAATATATTATGCAAGTGTGGATGGATGGCACTTTATAAACATAAGACCGAACCATGCCTCTTATCTGTCCTTGAATTTTAGGATTGTCATTGACTTTGCATGAAAAATTCTCCTTAGCCTTCCTCAACGTACACTATTGTTGTCTTTTAAAGATTAGGATTTATAAAGCAGAAGATAATTGTCAGATTTTAAAATACAGTTAGGCTTTCTTTCCAGCTGCATTCTTTGTTAAAAGCTGCTTAAATTCCCATATATTTAATGATGTCTTTTTAATGACTTTTTCTGATATAAACCCTTTCTCTATAATTTAATTTTTCTTCTCCCTTTCTTTTTGTCCCCAGCTAATGTAAGAGCTTTCTGACAGGACCATATATAATTAAGGAAACAGGCCAAATTCTGCCCTCAGTTAAAAACCATTCAGCTTCAAATTTGATGGGCAAAGTGAAGATGGAGACCAAGGTGGCATTTGTCCTGGCTGATAGATTTTGTAAAGCCACAGGCAACAAGCTCATTCAGAATGGGGCAGTGGTCAAACACAGACCTTGCTCTGAAAATCCTCAGTGAGAATGCAGGAGAGGAAGCACTTGCAGGTTTTGCTGAATGCTTGAGGCAAAAGTAGTCTCGCAATCTCCATTCCTACCCCAGCATTTTTACCAGCCTTTGCTTTACTTTTTCATGTAGGCACTTCATTAGAAGAATGTACTGACAAGGAATTTAAAAGAAAAATAGGGCAGTGTCCTTGCTATTTGGCTAAAAAAATGTAGCAAGGAGGAGACCATTATTAGTTTGACAGAGAAATAGGGATTCAGCTGTCAAAGCTGGAATTGCTGCCAGTGGTGGGGAGGAGGTTCAATAATGGTCAACTTGAATAAAGAAGCAGAACAAAGCTCTGAAATGGGGGGAAGGAGCTAAAATGTCATAATCAGGGGATTGATGGATTCAAGGTGTGGGAAAGATACATCAGGTCAGAATGAAAGGGAAGGAAGATGTTCCTTATTTGTAGAGGATTGTACAGAGAAGAAGCTAATATGAATATGTGGGAGGCTAGAAAGGAAGAGCTATAGTGGATGAGGTAGTTGGGGTAAAAGCAGAAGACAATGGCCTGGGCAAGTGTTTCAGAGACATGGTCAGAAAGAAACATCTGACTATTGAAGACACAATTCAAGGAGAAAGGGCAGAATTTGGATACAGGCTGCTTATAGGGGAAAAAATTGAAAGGAAAGAAACCAAAGAACCTACTGAGCTGTGGGCCCGATCAAGAGAAAAGGTAATGGTTTTATTATACACAGTGAATGATGTCAGCGTGAGAGGCACTCACAATAGCATTTCTGAAATGTGACAGTGCTAATGGGTTTGCAGCCGTATGACTCAGAGAAGTTGGCCCATTTCTTTTACTGAAAGAAGATGGACTTATCTAGATGACAGAAATAGCTGTTGTCCCAGATGTACCATACTTGCTCCCACAGGATTCTTTAGGAATGACTCTTTCAAGCGTAGCTTCCTACCCCAGCATTTTTACCAGCTTCCTTTCTCTAAAAGTCCCTAGAAGTCAACACACATCTTTTGAATCGGGTATATGTAAGTACGGAATTTTTCCCTGTCTGTGTCAGTAGGTTTGTTTGCTTGGTAGTGTGCTTACCATTTGATATAATCTCTTGTGTTAGCAAGAGAAGCACATATGGCAGATGCTTCTCTCAGCCCCTCAATACCCAGTTCTCTTAACGAAAGAAAAACTGCAAGAAATATTAATTAATATTCAGATTACTGTTCAGATTACTACACTATGAAACATTGGCTTGTATCTTGTAGCATCTTGATGTGAGTGAGGTATTTACGTTGTGGAATGTGTATTAAATGTTTAAGATGTGTGTCACATTACCAGTTTTGGAGCTCTGGGGACAGGGACTATAACTTACTGTATATCATGAACAACACTAAGTACAAGAGGGTCTTGACCTGCTGATCCTCCAGGAGCTGCTGCAACAAATAATAGTAGTCAGGGAACAGTCTGTCATTCTAACACATCACTGTTACTCCGGTAGTTCAAAGTGAAATGGAAGGATCATCTTGACAGTACTACTAGTCCTGGTCTTTGGTGATTGATTTTACAGTGAATTCAGTAAAAGGTACCGTGTCAAGCCCCACCCCTGGCAGGGGTCTAATAACTTTCTAATGACTGCAGGTGTGCTCCAGGTCTTGGTGTCTTGGCGTTCTTCGCCATGAACCCTTATTCAAACACATTCATGTACACATACCCCTACTGTGTATGGGACACAACACTTGATCACTTGTGGGAAGAAATCTGTGGAAAACCTGAACTCTGTGATAGTATCATCACTCTGAAGAGGGACAATGGCTGAATAGTAATACTAAGTGAAGCTGAGAACGTTGTGGCACACTAAATATTGTGCTGTGCCTCTCTATGCAATCTTCTGCTCTGTCCCTCATGGAATAGATTAACTTCATATTGCATGTCTTGGACTTGCCATGCCTCTTGTCAGATATTCTTTACAGAATTGGGTGGTGTGACCTGCATGTTTGCTTGATATGGGAGCTGGAGCTGCTCTCTACCATTCGACTGAGAACACTTCTCTTCCTCCCATCAAAATGAAAGAACAAAATGTGCTGCCCTGCTTATGGGGTCAACTATGAGTCTAAGATCAAATTATGCTGCATTAGCAGTGCCCAGGAGAAGCCTGGAATTGGTGCTATCTCCCAAAAGGAGTTCAAAGGGAAGGTGAGGAGTTAAAAATGGAATGAGAACAGGCCTCCAAATTTGCCGCCTTCTAATCCAACTGAGTCCTTACCCAAGCAGTTTAGTAGCATATCTTAACTTGGTGGTATCTTAATTCTTTCTGGGTGTCAGTATTTTCAATAATTCAGATGGTGTCACCTGTCATTAATCTATGCCTCCTCTGACAGTCAGGATTCTGACATTGTTTGTGGGTGGGTAATAAGAGATCCAGTATCTGAAAAGTTTCATTGTATTCCCTGCTGTTTCAGATCTGAAGAAGGGCTTGCATGCCTGAAAGCTCATCTGTTCTTTTCTAACTATGTCAATTGGTTTAACAAATGCTATTACCTTTCTGTACTAACCCTGCCTCGAGTCCATTGCTCATTGCACTGTGCTTTTTCCTCAATTACCCTTAAATGCAACTCCTTCCTGTTCAGCATTATACCTTTTTTGCTGTTTTCCTCTTTTTCCTTCTATCATCCCTTTTCGTATATTTATTTTCCATACTTGTTGCCCAGTTTCATTTTAAAAACCAGAACATAACAAGTTTAAAAATTACACCTTTTGACTATGCTGGTTATACTATCTCAGCCTGAGTCACCTTTCCCACCTATAAGAGTTTGCCTTTTTTGATCCCTTAATCTTCTCTTTTGAAGGCTTCAGCATTCTCCTAATAGCACCCTGTTTCAGTGGAAAACAGAATTGCAGGACAGACTTTAAAGAAAAGCTAGTTAGAGTAAGATTTGTCTTGACAAAAATGACAGTCTGAAGAAGTTTGTTCTGACAGTATTTTCATCTCACAATTTGGAGGAAAAAGTACTTTGAAAATTTCTAGAGAACAAAATCATTCAGGAAGGTAAATATTGAAGTTTATTTTACTTTTTTTAATCCAAGTTATTGAGACAACATTCTATTACTAACCAAGGAATTCACAGAAAACAGTCCACAATCACTTGTCTGTTATTATGTTCCAATGCAATATGCAAATACTTAAATTAAAAAATGTTTCATATGGACTGAAGATAGGAGTGTGCAACAATTTTTATAGCTGGAGACCATTCTATAGCTATCAAAATAAAAATTAGGGATTTACATTTGAAATTGCAAAAGACCACATTCCAGGAATCTGAACACTTTCTTTTGGAAAGTAATGTCATTTGTCCCCCTTATATTCCTTTAATCTCTAATATGTTAGATCTTATTTTATTGTATTGAGGGCTTTTTGTAAGAATACTTTTTCTAAGAATATGAATAGGAATTCTTAAGTCTACAATTCCTCTATTCTGTGATCCTACTACTGCTATACTGCTTAAATTGCAATGTTTCCTGTAAAACAAATATATTCTGTAATTTTGTAACTTTTCTGGAGCCTAAAGATTTTGTCTTTTCTCTCCTGAGCTTCAGGGACAGGCAAAGTGGGAGATATATTTTATTTTTTTTTTCTGAAGTTTGGAAGTTCTCTCTGTTTCTTGCTGGTAATATTTGAAAGTCTATGACTTGCTTTGTGGCTTTGGAGAGAGTGCTTTGGAGAGAGCTCACTCCAGCCATTCTGTCAATCTTTGGAATTAATTTTGAGGCATTTTCTTCCCATTTTTTAGGTGATGGTGCATCCTGCCTATCTCCTGAAGTGTTAGTGTTTTGAAGAACTTGTTGGCAATGCAGCAACTTATATGGCCACTAGAAGTCTTGGTTTCCCTACCTGCTTGGTTGCAGCAACATCTATTATTCAAAAATCAGGAAGATGGAGAATCAAGAGGAGGAGCTTATCAAGAGAGCCTTGAGGACAGTCTCTGCAGGTCAGCTTTAGGAGTATTATTTTGGCAAGGTCGTCATTTCTGTAGGGAAAAATTGGTTAAGAATTAGACTAGGGTAGGACAAGTTATTTTGTTAGCACTTTTGATGCAGTCACTGAAGAATGACAGCTTTCTGAGAAGACTGGAGGTAGAAAGAACATTTATTACTGTCTTTCTGGTGAGAAATGAAGACAAGGAAAAGAAAGAGAGCAGGTATTTGAATTTACATATAAAGATATAAAAAAATGGCAAAAAGAGTGAGTTTTCATTGTAACGCACATTTCATTTTCCTATTTTCTCCTCATAGCCTTTGTTTTGCACTAATTTTTGAAGAACGAATGATGAGGGTTTGGAGAGGTAACTTTTATCCCTGTCTTTCATCGAAGTTTACACTGTGACTAGTAATTCAGATATAGTTTTACATACAAGTCAATTGCATTTTCAATCCCCCCTTGAAGAACTTCCTGATTATTCTTTCCTGTCTCTGATTTGTTCTTACCCCCTCCCCGCACGACATCAAAGAGAAGTTAATGTAGAAATGACCTGTTGGTAGATTTCTAAGGATCTGGCAAATGTTAAGTAAGACTGTAGCCTCTCACTTCCCCATCATACAGCAAATATCTGTCAATAGTGTACTGAAAAAGAGTTATTCAAACCAAGTTGTAGCAGTAAACAATACTGCAGCAAAAACAGTATTATAAAATTTTGTGTGACCTTTTTAGAAAAGTAATAATTTCATGGGGATTTCTAGGAAAAAAGTGCCAATTTCATGCAAATTCAGGGGGAAAGGTAGATTGGAAGGCTTTACTTGGGAAGTATAAAAGCTGTAATGACTGTAAAAGATATACAAGCCTAATAATCATGAAAGCAACACTCTTTTACTAGTGTATATTAATAGCCTCATATCATGCTGGCAAAATGTAGAAACATGATGTTTTAACACAAGTATGATGAAATGCAGCTTTACATTAATTTCCAAACAGTTCTAAAAATGGATTCTTAAATCAATGTCTTGTGGAGTTCTCTGGGGGCTCAAATAGTTCTGCCTCCTTATTGTAGCCTAGAAGTATGAAGGTCATCCTGAGTTTAGATGTCTAGCCAAGGTGAATAAACAAGTGTGGTTGATTATTCGAGCAGATTCTATGAGGCTGAGCCTTCTGTTACTGCTCCTTCTCTTTTTACTCTGAGGTTTATGGGAGCATGGGCAGAACACACTGTATGAAAGCAGCACATTCAGCCAGTAGTGGTAACAGTTTAGTGTTGAATTTGAAATGAACATAAAATAAAAGATGAGAAAAGTTAGAATAATTTTTGTGATTATTCAAATTTCATTTACTTGACTTATCTGCTGTCATGTAACCAGTGAGAGAGGTGAAAAATGTACCATATATAGTTCAAAAGGGCAGAAAGTGTGGAATTTGGATTTTTCCATTTCCAAAATTTCATTCAATCTTTCTCTGTAAGACTTGTCTGCTTCTAGTGGAGAATGGTAATAGCGAGACTGAAACTATCAAAAGAATACAGAGAGCTTAATATAATTTTCCCAAGAGTGGTCGTGATAGCTGTTCATATGTGGTATGAGCATCTCACCACCCTTAGCAGTTTGACAATGGAGATTGACTCTGGGGCAGTGGTCAGATTTCAGGTACATTTAGGCAACAGTTTGAGCCCCTTGGTCCAGATTGGGAAAGCTGCAGAGCAGTGTTTCAGCACCAACCTATTGAAATCTATAAAGTCTTATTCATGATGTTTGTCACCTTGTGATCCAATTGCATGAGAATGAATGATGTTGCATGTTATTAGCTTTACTGAACTAAACCCAAAAACTTGTAGATTTATTTACAATTGAAATTGTAGAATTTCAGAATACTGAAAGAAGAATGTTTGCCATATCTGATATGGTGTCTCTCTTCCTTTGAAATTTGCTGTTAAAGTTCCCTCATCTACATTTGCGGATTATTAATCTCTCTAACTTTGCTTGAATTGGATTATAAATTGCCTAAAATAGACAAAAACTAAGAGAATCTTTATGGTTTTCTAACAGTTTCTCTGCAGAGTCACAAAAGAAAAAAAAAAAAGGAAAAAAAAGAAATATATGTTACAGTCAAAATGTGTGACCTCAGCTATCCTCAAAGTGGTTTGAAAAACACTTACAGAAGAATGAGGAGATGGACTATAACCTGAGTTAGATAGTGTAGACAGAAATTGTATAGTGTCCCTCATACAGAATGCTTAATAGAGAAATGACTCTTTATAGAGTTGTAACTTTAAAAGGCAGTTTTATCGATTTACAGAATACCTGTAAGTCCACCACAAGATTAAACTTCATCTTAGAGAAGTCCACTATAGTTTATCAAGAGATCAAAGAGTTCCATTAACAGTGCAGTAGGAGGTAAAATATATACATATATATATATCTCAAAGGTTTACATAGCTCTGATGAGCCCCCCCCAGGGAACTGGAAGAAACTGAATAGGTGATAAGAAGGGAGGGAGATGGGTGGGCAATTATTGCCAGTCTAGAAGGAGGAGGCAGAACAAATTATTCTAATGGCAGTTTTTAGGAATACATCTTGAATGCACAAGCTGATAGCAATAATTGAATGTGATAAAATCCTAGACAGTGAACTTTCTTTTAGCACAAACATGTCAAGACAAAAATATCAAGTCATGTAAAGACCCTCCACCCCCTTCCTGACATCATGGTTCAACATTAGTCATGTTTGGCAAACTTTCCCTGAACTTACTGAAACAAAATTTAAAAGAAAACCCACAATGGGAAAATGGGAAAAACTGTCACCTATTTTTCCACTAGTTGTCGTTGGAAAGACTTCCAGAGGTGCATCTTTTTTGTAACTATTTAATGGAAAATATAACATTACTACAGTTCTAAAATCCTGGAAGTAACGGAGAACGTGGGTGAAAAGTCTATCTGAGGCCATAGACTAGCACATAAACACCAAAAACCAGCATGCTAAAACTATAGAAATAATTTAAAAGTTGTACTTTTTTGGTTTTCATGATTGTTGTTAGTGAAAACCCAAACCATTTCAAAACAGAGCACAGAATGTGGTCATTCTTTTGCCTGATGAAAGGAAATAAAGAGTGCTGAGAAGCCAAAGAAACTCCACTTAAGTCATACTGAAATTTTGACAGGGCTTGAAAACTGTTCCTGCCTTCTTGCACAAGTCTTGAGAGCCAGACTGCCCTCTCTGCACCCAGGACACTGCGTATCTTCCTCCAGGATCCCAACACAAATAGTTTCTAAGCCCAGGGGTGAGGCTGTCTTTGGATGTTAACGTGGAATTGCAGAGCATGATTTTGACCTGGATCCCTATATGTGACAAAACTGTTATAAAAAAAAATACCAGGGAGGGACAGAAAAACAATGAGTATCTTAACACTAAATAACTCCTTTAAAATCTGGAAGTAATGGGTGAGGTCACCAGCCAGGGAGCAAGGACAACCCGGGTTTTGAAGTCATCTGGGTAATCATGTCTATACTGTTTCATACAGTGAAATGGATGGCTACTGGTCACTGCAGATTTGACATACCAGAATGGTAGTGACATTACACCTGATGGGAAGTCAACACCCATCATCGCTACAGGTCGGTGCTGATGAGCTCTGGCAAATGGCAGTGAAAAAGTTGCATTCAGCTCAGGGTAGAAGGGAGCAAACTACACCCACAACACAAGAAGAAAAACATGTTTCCATTTAAATCTGCTATAGACAATTTTTCAGTGCTCGCAATATTAAACTGCATGATGTTTACCGAACATCAAGGTGCAGGATCTGTACTTGGTTTCTGAGGCTTTAAAAAGTACATTTACAGGAAATAATGCCACTTCAGCCTCCTTCTTTCACCTCTCCAAAAACATAAAAATCCCACTAGCTTTCTTTCTGTATAACTTCATGTACATTGAGTTTTGTTTGTTAGATAGAATTAAATCCTTTGGCAAATGAATCATATACCACGCCACATTTTTTCTTCCTTAAGAGGATTGAGCCTAAGGCCCTGCATCAAATTGTACAGTACACAATTTTTGAGGTTGTTGGAGTCTATAGTTCACAAATTATTTGAGTCAAGTGCAGTCATGAGGTGGAAAAGTGGTGATAGATGACTATGATAAATGCACTTTAAAGAAAAATGCCCCAAGAAATCTGTGCAGATGTATTCAGCTGAATAATATCAGATTTCCAAGAAAAGAGTAGCCATTGATATGCTAGAAGGACCACTAATGGAATAGTAATTAGTGCAAGCTGCTTGCATCCTGTGCAAAGTCAACCTTCCCTTGTCAGAGATAAGAAACTATTAGTATTTTAGTAAAGCTTGATGCTTTGCTACTGTTATTTCAAAATGGACTTTAAATTAAACCCTTTCTCGAATGATAATTGGAATTGCCTAATAGAGCTGTATTTGGAGTGGTGCTTGCTATATATGTCACTTAAGAGATGCTGAAATGAAGTTTTGATGTGCAGTGGTGTGGCACGTTCGAGGACCCTGAACTTGGGCAGGTACTACCATGGACTGCAGGTTCAACTGCTGTTTCTGTCTATCTGCACCAAAGTATCTCGGGTGATTCACACAAAAGGCACTTTTGCATTTGCAATCTGGATGTACCCACTAAATAATGAAAGCACTGAGTGAAAATAAACTGGTGATGTTGATGATTTATCCTGGAATTTCTTTTTTTTCCATCATAGGACTTTGGTGTTAGATTTTGGACTAAGAACTGCCCTTGAAATCTAAGGCACTTTAGGGTCTTCGAAAAACAAAAAGAAAACAGAACAATCTAGAGTGAGGATATTGTCCCCCACACTAGAGCTGCTCTTCTAGCAATAGATGTGTGGATGGTCTCATCCCCATTCAGGCCTATATATACAGGAATATATACTCAGATCTTAGCTGTGGTGCTGCTGGCTGTAGTCTTACTGGAGACTACAGGCCACAGTATCAGGGATGATGGCCAAGCAAAAAGTAGTTGCAATGAATTCAGTAGAGGTCCATGTACAGCTGCCAGCTGAGAAATGGGTCCTGTTTGTCACTACAGTATGAAGAACAAATGCAATCTGAAAATAGGGTTCTTTAAGCTTGGTGTAATGCCACTGAAAGCAGAGGAGCTTCTCTGATTTATAGAAGAGGAGCACCTCAACTGTAATATTTTATTACTGCATATTAGTGGATAATTGAATATGAGGAAACTGTGCACATTGTATAGATTTTTTTGTAATGGCAAAACAGGATTTTGCCAAATTCTTAATGAGAAGTCATTCTTAGTGTGTAAATTCCAGTTTTGCCAGTGGGGAATGTGTAAAGCATGACTGAATCAATCATATGGTCTTTATTGTAAACTGTTCAGTATTAGTTATCAAAGCATTTTCTTTAGTTCACTACCCTGCTCAAATAGTAGGATTTGTAGCAATATTACATGGCAAGAAAGGGTTAAGAAGTGAAAGATAAAGAGCTCCAAGTGTCATTGTTTTAGTACCAGTAATGTTATGTCTCTGCTACAATGCATAAAGAAAAGAAAAAATGCTGACAAGAAAAAAAATCACACTTTAAAAAACTTTCCTGAGTCTAAGGAAGACACTTTTAAATTTGTGCCAGTTACAGTAATTAGTAAACTTGTTCTTAATAGTGTTGTTAAAATGTAATTTTTTCACACTTTCTCTGACTTTGACACTGCTGCTTTTTAAACTTCATTTTGCACTTTGTTCCATTGTTCTTTAATCTGCTGCACTTTGCATTTAGTATCACTGAAATTTCGCACTTACTATGTCAATAACATCTGGCAAAATTGCCACCTATTAAGAGTAAGTGTTCTTTTTTCTCCTGTGAGAAATGTGATGGTGTATTATATTGGTTTCCCTTGAGAGGCTAAGGAGACAATTTTAAAGCAGATAAATGCATTAAAGAAATAACCTGAACTACAAGAGAAGGTTAACGAAAGTCAGAAACTTTTTACTTTTTTTTTCACCTTTTTTTTTTTTTTTTTTACTTTGCTAAAAGCATCCTGTCCATGTGGGGAGTGAAAAAATAGTTCAGTTATGCAATGTTTTGTACACTTGGATACATGTTACACTTCATGGTGCTGCTGCAGGACATAATATGTTCCCATAGGCTTTTATCTACAACTATATTTTTCTGCCCATGTTGGATACTTGTCAGTTTAGTGATGTACTGCAGCAAATGTGCTGCTAAGGTGAGCACTATCAGACCATTGTGAAAACATGGAACTAATTTTCCAGAGATGCTGTAGAGAGTAGTAGGCCTGGCTTTGAGTTCTCCATCTCCATGGTGCATGGAGTAAGCACCAGGTTCCATCTCACAGCAGAAATATTCTACTGAAGGGAGATGGGATGGGTTGGAGTAAAGTCATCACCCTCTGCACTTAACAACCCAGATAGGAAAGTTTCTGACCTTTAACATCACCTATAGCCAGAAGATTGACCCACCTTGCACATAGTGTCTTCAATAAAACCTTCCCAAGTTAGGACATACACATGCATGCCTGCATATAGTCTGGCCTCTAATGTGTATAACCTTTTCCCAAACTGTATAAATATCTTGAGTACGCATGTGATACTTATATATACATTGCTTATAAAGGAAACTGAAATTAGAGAATGAAGTACAGCCTAAGTGACAGACTTTTCCTTTGCCATGGACAAAGTCTGGGTGAAACTAAAACCCCTATGCCATACACATGCTGAAGTGATGCAGAACTTCAAATAATAGCACACAAGGCAAGGAAGGAAAAAACTTGACAGAAGCAAATTCTTTAACACAGTTTACACTGTGGGCTCAATTTTCATAATATAGCTTGCCATGGCATTGCAGGAATGTGAGCTGTGATGGGCTAAAGGAAATATGGCTTGTTCTAGAGACTGTCAAAGGAAATATAGCATATTCCAGAGCCTGTCAAAGACATAGGGAATCTTTTCATTGACTTTGGGAGAGCTTTGGGCTGAGTCTATGTCATAAATGCAAACTATATGGTTTGATTGAAAAAAACCTAGGAGGAATGGGATGAACTGAGACACTGGGATGTGGGCTTTTGGTACTTTGGCAGATTGTGGAAGGGCGTTCCATGTCTGCAAAACCTCATGTCAGGACTTACTGTTGCAAATGCAGTGATATCTGGCTTTGAATGAGGGATGTGAATTTTGTACCCAGTTACATGCACAGCTCCAGTTAGCATAATTAAAAGTGTGCATATATTGAATCACAGAGAGCTTAGACTTGAGCGTAAGAAGGTCCATCCCCATGGAAAAGCAACTTAACAATTAGACTAAAGAAATGGACAGTTCTAAAATTGGTGCACTTGATCTTTTTTCAGGATATTGTTAAAGAATAAATACATACATTCTCCATCTCTGTACAGATACATGTATGAGACTTAAAAATATTAATAGCTTGAATTTGTATGCTTGAATTCAAAAGAAGTTTTACTTGAGTAAACCAACATAGGGATGAGTTCAATGTCTTAGTGACTTTCATGTATAAGGTTACTATAGAATACATCTCATCTGAAATAATTTGAACTAATATTACAGATTTGCTGCAGTCTGACTATAGTACAATGCATCTTTCTATGGTTTTCAATTTGCACATAGTATTGTAATGGCGTTTATTAGCTTTTTTTCAGTATAAATCTGTCCAGGTGATGTGCTGCTGCTTCTTAAACTTTGAATGTATGTCTTGGAGGACATAGAAATAGCAAAAAAAAGTGTGCTTGAACATTTTCACTCTTTTCTTTCTTCCGTGTATACAATTAAGGCTCAGATATTTGCATCTGAATTGATCCGGTATTATAATATGAAGTTTACATACCACTGGTTACAAATAATGAGGTGTTGAAGAACAACAATTGTAGTTCTCCTCCCAGATTTTCCCTGTTCTTAAATTTCACTTCTTCATTCTTTATTGGCTGTAATTCAGAAATCTTTGCCCTGACATGAATGCATTTTCTTCTGACAAAATGACTCTTCTAATGCTTTTATTTTAAATAATTTTATATCAAAAAATATTATTCTTAACAATACACAAATAAGATTTTAATGAGCACAAACATGAATTAAATGTTTGTGTTGTCCAGTGCTGTCCAGCATGATATAGCAGTGCTCATTGCTAGCTTTCCTTCTAATATTGTCAGCTTCAATTTCTTAATTTGGAAAAGATGATTCGTTTCCTTATTCAAAAATCCACGAAGAATTTACAGTAGTGATTCATTAGCTTCCAGCTGGAGACAGAACTGGAGACTCAAGCAAGTTCTTAAGTGACTGTATGACTAAACTGCCTCAAATCAGTTATTTTTCTGTTTAAAGACACGTTGTGATAGATTACATGCAGCTAGCTCACGTGAGCCTTGTTCACACTTTGTAATGATTTTCTTGGTAGGTAGTTCCCATGATTTTCTGGGGAAGATTCAGAGAGTAAGTCAAGGTTTGGCAACTTTTCAAAGTTGAGGTGCCAGATGGTATTTTTCTTTCCCAAATTAGAAGTTAAGCATGCTGTTTGAAACTCAGCAAGAGCTGGGAGATACTGCCTTTCACAGAAACAAGATGCTGCCAATCACCTTACTGGAGGTATCATTTCTCTGCACAAAGACATAGTTTCTCAGCCCCTGTTGAGTGTGGAAGGTGGGGGAGCCTCTGCCTTTCACAGGTGCCCCTCTAAAGATGTGCTTTGTCTCCCAGCTCCTGAGCCTGCGTGAGCCCTGCTGTGTGCCATTAAGAGACTGCCTGTGGGCCATTCTGGCCAACCAAGCTGAAGGCTGGTGATCCTTAGAAAAAGAATTTTGTTAATGGAGTAGAGATGCCAAAATCTAACCCTAGTCAAGGGAACAGGTTTGGATTTTCACAGTGGTGCCTCCATCTGATAGTTTTTTTCTCGGTGTGCTATTTGCATTGTCCCCATGTTGTGCCTATTTTTGGGGCTGTTTGCTTTTCCTCCAAATTCAGATTTAAATAGGTGTCTAAAAGGCCTTTAGCCTATAATGTATATCTTTAGACAGTTACATTCACAGAAGGTGCTTCAGGGAAAACAAATTTGTTGCAGGTAGGCAAGTGATTTAGCTGCTAGCACTCATTTTCTGGCACCTGAAAGTTGGCAGAGATGATAGTCTACTTCCCTGTTCAGCTGCAGTCTGTCAGCTGAAAGCTGCTGCATTTTGCATTTTTGAGTCTCTCTTGTGTCACTAGAGGTCACAATCCCTTGTCTGGGAATCACCAAACTCGTGAATATCCAGAGATGCCTCACAGAGTAAGGTCCTTTAAGTTTTCTACTTAGTGTACTAACAGAAGCAAGAAATGTAAGAAAAATGGCACCTCTTATAACCTGTGAAGTTAGAGATTGTCTTGCACTGCTAACCAGTGCCTCCACTCAGTGAAAGGGCAACACAAATATACTAAAAGAGAGAGGAACTTTGTGAAGCAAATAAGCACAGATCAATAAAGATGATCTGGCTTGTCCTTCACTCCAAACACTGGCTTGGAACTCCTCAGCTGCTTGAATGAGGTGAGTGTAGCCAAGCTGTGGCTCTTGAGAGGAGTCTCTGTAGGTGATCACATGGACCCAGTGACAGAGTCCTCTCAGGCAATTAGTAGGAGCCCTGCTGTGTTATCTGAATTCTTAGTGTCAGGAAGAGCTTTGGAGGAAAACATCACTGAACTGCTTTGAGAGCTGGCTTCTTGTTATGTAGCAGAGTGGCTCATTGGTTTCTTGGGCATGAATGTGGCATTTCTCATGAATGTGAACATCATCAGATTCATATATGACTAGAGGCTGGGATGAGTTGAAGGACTGTCATCAGAAGTCCAGAATCTCTTGGCTACTACCAATTGACAGCTCATCTCTTACTGTATCAGAAAAAGAGAGTGCAGAAACCTATGTTGATGCTTTCTCCATCAACCTACTAACTTAACACCACTTTTAAACAAAAAGAAATGCAAACCAACTTGACATTTACCAAGATTGCTCTGAGACAACAAATATGTTGCAAGCCTGAAGACAGGTGCATTACCACAAAGAAGGATTTTGTTATGAATGTTCTCATTACAGTGTGTCATGGATAACTAACAGCACACAGTTTGTGCCTTGAGGTTCAGTTTGCTGCTGTTGTATTGTTGTCACATGTTTTTATGCTAATCTTTTAGATTAAATGATAAATATAGAAGTCTTTATTCAATTAACAAAGAATTAGTCATTAAGGGATGGTGATTGAAATAAAATGGCGAGAAATATTATCCTCTTAAATATGAAATTACTGCATAAGAGTGGACACGTGCAGTACAGCAAAGGATGGAATAAAGCCGGTAAAGAGCAAAAGCAATACTGAAACATGCCTCAGCTCTCTGTTTAGCAGGTAAATGTTCAGAATTTACTTAAATTTTTTTACCCATTCTGCATGATACACACAATGTATATCCTAAGTTCTGCATGCAAATATTCAGGCACATTAGGGTTCGGTATTTACTCTCTCATTGGTTTTAATTCTGTAAAGTTTGCTGCTGACTATAGATCTCTTACTGTAGCTTTTATCTGAAGTAAAATAATGGACTCTTTTCATGGGGTTATCTATCCTCCTTGCAGTAAAGGCATGTTGAGGGATGTATTTTAGTCCTGGACTTTTATTTTAACCTGTATTCTGATCAGATCTGACTGTAACAATTATTCTTACTATTATTGTTATTTAAGTGATTTCAGTAGAATACTAACAATTACCTGGAATAATATAGCCTATGTGTGACAGTGGCAGCCAGCGAGGAAGAAGGGAACCTGCCTAGAGAGCCAAAAGAACAAACTACAACCCACCACTCTACTTATTAGACAGCTAGGAAATGCCTTCTCTGCCCTTATAGCAGGTATGAAGTGTGGTAATTACCTGTCCCTTATCTTATCAATAATTAATACTTTTCCCTTGCATTCCGTTCTTTCTGGTTACTACACCTTGTTCATTACCACACTTGCATTTTCATAGCTGTCACGTGTTTGTTTTCTTGTAGTCTTCTCGGGCAGAAAAGCCACAGAAAATGTTTGGATTAATTTTCATAATCTGTATATCTCTACATATATATATATATATAGATAGTTAAATGTTTGAAAGAAATCAAAATCATGGTCATTATCATGGGGTTGGGCAGGGATGGTTTTCTCTGCCTTACTCTGCCAACAGCATGTCAGGGGCATGCAGAAACCACTAAGTACTCAGAGAAGAAGTCTAGATTGTTTTGCAGGCGTTTAGGTTATATTGGCATTTTTCTTTTAATAGTCCTCTGACATATCAATTGTCTTATGCATTGCAGTTTCTTTACACTGCACAGGCATGTACAATCTTACTGTAAATGCCCAACAGGGCATTTAACTGAGCGTTTTATTTGCGTCATCCTCAGAAGTACGTTTGCTGAGGATCTTTACCTTTATCCTGACTGTGACAGCAGGACTGGGACTGACAGAGCTTGATTTCTCTATCTTTCCATCACAGACAGAAGCCGTTAAGGAACCTATATGACCAGTGTAACTTAGCATAGCTTGGCAACAGCTCCGTGCTGCAGTCAGACAGCCTGTTCTGGCTGCAGATGGTATCCTGATTTCTCCCTGCTTAAGCATCCCCTCAGCTCACACCCAGGCTCCTGCTGAAAGTTACTGCCTCCTCAGGTCTACTGGTATGAGTCACGGAATGACTTTCTAGTCCACAGCAGACAAACTGATGCAGGTTAAGGAAATAGTTTTTATTGAATCAGGTTAGGGAATAGGTAGGCGAGCAGGAAGTTGCAGCTGTGAGGGAGAAGATAAGGGGTGACTAGGTGAGGTGGTTTCATCTGCAGCGGTAAGAGGGTGCCTGAGCATCACATAAGTGGTGTCAGTATCCCTGACAGTCTTCTGAGATGGGAAAGGGGAGAAATCTTCTGTGCCCTCTTTTGCTTTCTCCTGAACCAAGTCTAGCTGTCACATAGACGTATATTAAACTCAGTGCTAAAACTTATTTATTATTTTAAGGAGTTGAACAGCTCTTACCCGGGTTAGTAAATGGTTTCTCTAATGTGGTAGTCACAGATCAAATACAGAGGGTAGGAAAAACCAATTTCTTCCACTAGCTGCCTTTGTTTGAGGTCTGGCTTTATATACTAGGTTAATTGATTAGATCTTCTTTTTTGTTTTCCTTCAGCTGGTTAGTATCTAAGGCCCATACGTGTTACAGATAGATCACAAAAACTACATTTTGAGCAGTGATTAGTTCCTATCTTACAAAAAAGATGTACATAGTTCTGGTCAGAACTTCAGCAGTAACAGCTTTAGGAAAACAAATTTTTATAGAAAGTGATTGATGTACTGACTAAATAGGTTGCAATCTTCCCCTGCAGTAGGTGGTGCTCACTGCTTAAATAAAATTAAATAGTGACAGTGATGGGCATACCAGTGTTTGGTTGAGTCCTAAAACCAAGGATGGACAAATTTTGATGAAAAAAAAAATCTGTGAGAGAGCAGAGACTTGTTTCATAGGGTGCATTCTCTCTGCCTAACCTTTCTTTTTGCAGTTTCACTCTTAAGTACTCCTTCTAAAAAAAAAACTGTTCTGCATGCTCTTTTTTTGGAGGGACACCTGGCATATATCATTCTACAGTACACTTTAGGAAGGTCTCAGAGGACCAGAAATATTAAACTTTTGTATAAACATTGCTATTTTTGGTGAGAAAAATTGATTAGTAATTTATATAGATGTTAACTTCACCTGTTCAGCTGCTGTTTGTAGCATGTCAGAAAAAAGAATTTGGCCCAAATGCTTTTGAGAACTCCTGTAACGCTCTGTATGTGTTTTATGCACCAAAATACCTTCCAAATGTGTTCTTCAGTCCTGTGTCGTTTGTGTGATGCTGTAGAGATTTAGTTTGTTCACAGATCCAACTACCTGAACGTGCCTCTTCTCAGCCCCGATGCAGGTGTCCTGCTTACAGGTTTACCCAGTCCTGCTGCTGCCAGTCTGTAGATGCTGGAGTCTGCACCTTGCCCTCTCTGGCTTTCCCCATTTTAACACCAGCTTTCTGGGGTCCTCAGTGAACCTGGGGCTTTCACCAGCTGTGCAAGAGCATTGCAGATAATGTGCATATGCAGGCTTGAGTGGGTTGAGAAGACTGTTTCCATACTAGGTGTTGAACAGAAGTGGTTATAGAAACTAAACTGAGCCCCACATATTCCTTTGTAATAAAATTTTGGTATTCATACTGGAATTTTGGACCCAGGCCATCCTTGAATTTTTAGAAAAGTTTGGATGAAGATCTGAATTGTGTGGCTTATTTCTATAATGGTTTTGAACTGGATGCCAAATTTGTGAGGTCTGCCCTGTCTAAGTACTTGGATATTGGCCTGGTGCTTGGATATCATTGCCTTAAAAAACCTAAAAATAATTTTCTCAGTAGTGAGGACCTCTGTTTTGAGAGTTTTTTCAAAACAGCTGGTCTAGTTACCACAGCAGAATAAAAATGGAAATTGCATTAAAGAATGTGTGTTAAAAATTTTGTAGTTTGATTTACTATTTGTAGATTTGCAGGTCATTATTAATGTTCCATAATAATACTTCACCTGGTTATAATACATATTCATTCCTTCATATTTCTAAAGCCCTTTGAGAACCTAGAGAAGTGCAAAGTGTTATTAAATGAGTTTAAAATTCCAGCTGTTTTTCCTGCAATAGATTTTGCCTAAAGTAAGAATGAATATTAAAGAAAAAATATAACTTTTTCCAAAGCAGATCTTTGCAGACAGTCTGACAAAAGTACATTTCTCGGCATGCTGTCCATCTCTTTTTCTTGATGATATTTAATTTTAGTTTGATTTAGTTATTACTTCATTACTTAAAGAATAAAAGTTCACCAAGGTTGACACTTGTCTCACAAGGTAAATCTCTGCTCCAGTAAAATTGAAATAAACCTCTCCTCTCCGGTCAGAAGAATATTCTCTCGTAATCTTTTTTTTTTTCATAAATATTTGTATAGTGCTTAATAATGTCTTCTGTATAGAAATCATGTCTCTCTTGAGAAGTACAGTGGTCTAAGAGCCTCAGAGACAGAAAAGTAAAATCCTTAGCTCACTACCTTAAACCTGGCATTTTCTAGATGCAGTGTTCTGCATGGCTTGGTTTTGTTTTGTTTGAAACCATTGTATTTCTATTACTATAGAACCTGTTGAAATGCAGGCTGTTAGTGTGCTAATGTAAATTGTAAAAAAGAGACTAATTTGTGCTGTTTTCTTAGGCTATAACTGAGATTACTTTTTCTATATGGGGTAAAAAAAATTATGATGATGTAAAGGTCCATGAGTTAGACTGCAACCCTTTGTGTAACAAGGAAAAAAATCCACCTGAAAATGTGTGTAAAATGTATTCTAAGCTGCAACAATGATCTCTTTCAAAACAATGCTCTCACTGTTTCAGTACTTTAAAGTGACACTGTGATTTTCAAGTATTAATAAGCATCCAGGGGGAGCTAGGGAGTAACAATTTTGCTTTTTCTAATGGTATATAAGGAAATATGAATACAGAGGAAAGTAGTATAAATGTTTATTTCTTATTTTGGGGTTTGGCCTTTTTTTTTCACTAGGAACTTTTGATGAGAAACTGGTCAGCCATTCTCAGAGTAGTGGAAAGCCTGTCAAGGTCACTGCCAAGGACAAGAGAGTCAATTAGTATGCAGATCAGAGCCAAGGAGTTCAAAGGTATTGTTCCAATTCAATCACATTAGCCAGGCCAGTAATGAACAAACGGCATGACCTTAATCAGGGAGCCTGAACCACTCATTGAAGGGAAGTCTGTGTGTCTGTGTGTATTTGGGGGGGAGCAGGAGGAGGGGTTAGGGTGGCAAAAAGGATGTGGTTTCTTTTGTTGTTGTTGTGGTTTGGCTTGGGCTTTTTTTTTTTTTTTTTTTTTTTTTTTTAAAGGGACAGCAAGCCCAGTTTGCTTAATTAGCCACCAGTAATGTAAACTTGTTTCTGGATCCCTGTGTTCTGAAGTACAGAATTGCTTTTATTTTTGGGTGATAACTGAAACAGGCTCAAATGGACAGGTGGCTTGAATATTTTAATAAAATGCATTCAGTGATATGCTAAAGGGTATGCAGGAGGAGGGAGATAACCTTATGCAAAATACCAAACCAAATTTTGCAATTACAGTTTCTCTCACACTGTTCTAATTTTCTAAAAGTCTACATGCAAGGAAAATTCTGGGTGATTTTTTTTTTCCCTTAGACATAACGCAAAGTAATCCACACTCTATTTAATAATGGAAAGAATGTTTATTTAGAGGAGAAAAAAAATTTTTAGCATTTTCAGTCTGACAAATATTGCACCATACATAATTATATTTTAGATATCCAAATCGCTAAGTTGTTTGATACACTCAGCACAATACACACTGCATGTTTCAATGTTCTTGATTTAGTACAGTCAAAAAGCAGCATTCTGTGTTATATTCACTTTAACAAATGCCCATTTTATTATAAACTTATAAAATATATCTCTCTGACATACCGAGGACAAAATAATAAAATGACAGGACATATCTGTAGTCATTTATTTACTATAATGTCTGCATGTTTTTGCAAAGTGGTTTTTGAATGCATACTTAGGACTCCATTGAAATTTCTACATAAATCAGGACTGTGTTCCCTTTTTCATAAGCTAATAATTGAATTTGGTAGCCAAAAATATTAAAATAACACTTCAAAAGGTAACATTTTTCTGTGTTCAAGTGATGGAAATTGTAAACACATACTTTCTGCATGTGGAAAGATTGAAAAAAACCTCTGCAAGAAATCAATATTAACTATTGAAAATGTGAATGATGCTTAAAATACATTCACATGGTTTACCTACAAGTTATTGTTTTGTGTTTATATATACAATAAGTTATACGTTTCCTGTATCTCTCTGGGTAACATTTGCTCAACAGTTACTTCAATTGGAGCAGATTATCAAAGAAAGCTTCAGGCTTCATTGGGGAGACTGTTTGCAGAAATCACTTCATTTCTCTGTAAATGAATCATGATAGGCAACTAAGATTTTAGGAATCAAGGGGCGCTTGGTTTTGTTGTGTTTTTTTTTTTTCACTCTTTTCCTCTCTCTTCTTTACTGGGGAGATAGTTCATCATATCTCACTAAAACGGAAGATGCATAACAGAAATGAAACTATTCTGGGCTATGAAGCACCCTAGGGGTTCATGAATGTTGGGGGAGGAACACTGATTATACAATGCAATAACATATTGAGACACTATTTCAGTTTTACACTTGGTATCAAGTAAATACAGGATATCTCACCCATGAAGGGTGATTATCTTTCATGAAGGGAGGAAATGAGTTATTAAGGTCTTTCTCAGGAGCAAAACAAGGATAAGAATCTTTATTAATGTAAGAAACAATTTTTTTCCCCTACAGTAATATACTTCCTTTTTAGCAAAGATCTGGGGGTTTTTTGTCTTTAAATTGTCTATATCTCAGAATGGAACACATATCAGTTTTAGCTGACACCACCACAGTGCTTGAGAATATTGTTATAAAACATGTGCTCATTTTTATCTAGATCACAATTAATAACATTTTTAAGCATGCAATGTCTATCTAGTCCCATAAAAACACTTGTAAAGTATTTGATATTTTATTTGAGGATATTAAAAGATTGTTTAAAAATAAACATACACCAGCAGAGCAGAATTTTCACACGATTATTCAGATAGTCAATAGGTCTTCTTTGATCATATTATTATGATGCTTCTGCTGGATTTCATTCTAAGACAGGCGTATTTTTTCCTGTCTCTCTCTCGCTCTGTCTCTCTGTCTCTCTCTCTCTCTCTCCCCCCCCGCCCCCCGCCAAACAAGGTCATAGATTTTTTTAAATGAGGACTAGAAGTTCCAAGTACAAGATTAAGTAAGTTCTAACAGTGTTATAAAAGTAAGTGCTTTTTTCTATAATAAAAGGTGTTTAAAAGGTTCGCTACAGCTTTAAACAGAATTACAATTTACTTCTTTCAAGTGTCCAGGCCATAAATTCTTCTCAATTCCCTCTCTCTCTCCTTGTCGGAATTAATGAGATCAGATTTGATCAGGGCAGTGATGTGTTCAGAGCCAAATCACACAACAGCGCGCGTGCGGTAATGGAATTTGCATCTAATGCATACATAAATCAAACATCTTTCTGGACATTTTCATATGCATAATGTCATTTCATCCAGTTCTCTCTGTGCAGAGGGGGAGATTTTTCTCTCTGAGAGAATGACTTTCTTTAATGCTTTCATTTTATTTTCGCTGACTACAATCCCCGAGAATGCGCTCGGTCGGAGAATCTTTCGGGGCGCGGTTGACAGTTCCTTTTCCAAGAGGGGTCCTTCACATTTATCATGCCTCTTCCTCGGGGGCTTTGTTATGCAAATGTGGCTGAAATTGATAATTCCAAAGTGCTTCATTTCGGTTCCTTGGCGGTTGGAGATGGTAGATAAAAAGAAACTGACAAGACACACTGATTGCCCTCAATGCTTGTAACTCTCTTGCTAACAAGGCTCGATATTGTTAAAAATTCCTATTGTTATCAGGGTGGCAGTTCCATTATGCAGGCCTTGCAAATTTCTCATTTGAATATTAACCCTTTAATCACCCTACTCTGCTCCCCTCCCCCTAGCCTCAAACCAGTTGCCCTCGAGTGGGTCAGAACGCAAACCGGGAAATTCTTGCCCTATTATTAGTGCAAACTATGTGTGTGTGTGTTTTGCTCTGTTTCGGATGTGTTTTTTGTTTTTTCTTTTTTTTTTTTTATTAAAAAAACCCCCAAACACCTACCTCTATCTTTCATTTTTTCAATGAGAATGTTTCACCATTAAAAAAGAAAAGAAAAAAAGCTTTAACAAAACAGGTCTATCAGAGACAGACAGAACTGGGTTGTTTCAAGTTAGGTTTGGGAGAATATTTACATCAAAATACCTGTTCGCAAAAGTCAAATTCAGTAGCTGCTGGAGAGTGGAGAATTTTCATTATTTTTAACTTGTATGTACTTGCACTTTATGTTCTAACTTAGGTAGGCCTCAGGGAGGGGATAGTGTGTCTTTATATACCAGAGATACATGAGATTTTTAGCTGCCGATCCTACTGGCTGCAACATTCCTGTCTCAGGCTAGCTAGCAACTAACTTCCAGCCTATAGACAGGTGGCTAAAATAAAGCAGTAGGGAAAAAGGGAACTTGAAAACCAGAATTTCTGGAGCTGTGGGGTTTTTTTAACCTTGAAGGACACATACCTTTAACTTTACTTTCACAGTTAGGCTCTTATTATTGACAGATTTCACTCACCTACTTATAAAATACTGTTAATAAATGGAAAGGGAAGAACTGATCCAGGAACCTGATGCTGCAGTCACTGTGATTCACAGTTTTGCTGGTATTTTCAGAAACAACTGCATCGAGTCCTAGAAATGATGTACAATTGGGCAATGTCAAGTTCAAACTAAGGATTAAGTCACTCAGCAAGAGCATGACTGGTTGCTAACAGATTTGCTCACTGACTGATGAAATTGCGGGGTCTGGAATTTCAAATATCCCTCTAATACACCCCTGTGTGTGTGTCCACAGAAGGTGAATTCTTTCCCACCAACTGCATGTCTTCAGGCTCATACTACAATTATAGGTTAATTTTAGTTTGTCATTTTTCTGGGGATACCTGACATGGCTCCAGTTAATCTTGGTGCTACAAAGGTAAGTACTGCAGATGCTGGATGGAAGTGGAGAAAGGAAGAACTGGCCCTGTAAAACGAAACATAGTTCACTGCTAACACCAAGCAGCTGCAAAAATATAGTATTTCTCTACAACTACAAAGAAGATGCATCTCAACCAGCTCAAGTCAAAGGAACGTCAAAGTTTTCCACTTTCTTAGCTCTGAATCCTTGCAGAGATGTGCCTGCCAAATTACAGTAAATAAAAAAGACACTTGCGCAACAGTAACCAAGGACTTCCCTCCCCCCGTAACAACAACAACAAAAAAAAGAATAAGAAAACCCTCTCATGTTATTGTAGGAACTCTTGGGAAGCTCATACCTCTTTCTTTCATTTATAGGTGTGATGGCAGATTAAATCCATGACAGGAAACAGTGATAATGCCCACTGTAGAGCCGTGTGAGTTACAGCATCTAAATTTCCCATGTCGGTGCTTTTTCTTTCAATTATCTGAAAACACCCTGTTAATTTTTAATGTGTTCATACCCTCATTCTGTTACCAAAACTGCTACCTTTCCCCCCCTTCCTACTTCAGAAATAGATTTCACTAAACCTGGCTGCTGTAAACTCATTATATGATTCTATCATTTATTCTGTCCATTAGAGTAACCAGTGTTAGTGCTTTTCCCCCTACTTGAGTCTGTCAAGTGCTGTTATTTATGCTCAATGGTATTAATATCTCTGGTTGTATTATGGTTGTGCACTCAAAATCTCTAATACAATCTAAGCCTGGCAATAGTGACTGCATCAGCTATCAATAATCAAAAAGTTGTATGTATTAATAAGAGTCAATAATTACATAAATATAATTAACATCTTTTGCTTGCTATAAAGAATGATCAGTAGTGCTGATGGCTTTAAAAGGGTCCTCCTTTTCAAAATCAGAGAGCGTGCCCATATTATGAACATGAGAATTAAAGATCTGACAGTATGATTTTGAATGTTTCCTTTTTTTTTGTTACCCTTGCCAATGACTCTGCTGTAACCTGGCTATATAATGTTACCCACTGTCTTTAGGTGGAAGAGGGCTTAAAAGTTGATTTTGCTTTCACTGCCTGATTTTGGTGGGTTAATTTCACTAACAAAAGGATTTTCTGTTTTTCTGTAATAAGAAAACCTCTTAGGTAATTTGTGACCATAGAATTAGAGCAATACAGCTAAACTAATATATATGCAATGTTTCATTATGCGTAAGAGCAGGCACTCTTTACTTTGCAGCCCAAAACACACAAAGCACCCATTAGAATGAAGAGGCCTGTGATGTCTCTTCATGTGCAGAGTGTAAAGGTACATGAATGTCCTTGCTTGTTGGCATTTAATTTACCAGTTGCCTCTGTAGTGGAGCCTTGGCAGATTCAGCTTGAATCTGAAAGACAGGCTGTCATACTGAGAGTCTGCTGCCTACTGCTGAAATTGAGAGGCTTGGCAGATATGCAAACAGTAACTGGGTTTGAGTTGTTTTGATTACAAGTTAAACAGAAAGTCATTGGCAGGGCCAATATAAATCTGCTGAGGTTTTTTGGCAAAATCTGTGGAGGTATTTCTATAGATTCTGCAGAATTCTGTAGCACCTTGATTTCACATCAAAGAGTGTCCACCTCTGAACCCATTCTGCGGATAAATGTGTCAGGAACGTGAGTGAACATGTTTAAGTCGCTGAGAGCTTCCAGATTCAGAAATATAAAGCACATTAACAACGTGCTGTACCATATCACCTTTGTACAGTTGTTAAATTCTGAATGCAAATGTTCTATTGAAGTTCAGGTGGATTTTTGGAGAAATAAGGCAAGTTATAAACAGCTGAAACAGAAAAGCAAAATAGATTGCAATGAAAGTTTCAGGTGAATAATTGAAAAAAAAAAAGAGTATTGGACCATGTCTGTACTCAGCTATGCTGGTTGAAATGCAGAGAGATTTCACCAGCTCTTTTTTTATGACATTAATCAAGATTTTCTGAAGTTGCTTCCTTCCTGGCATGCTGTGCTTTAAAAGTGGTTTGTGTTAGTACAGTTCAGTGTACAACTGGATTTTTTCTCCCCATGTTCAATATCTTTGCCTCAAACATCATATACATCCAGACGTGATAAAATCCAAATGCTCATCCCAAATTTATTTCCTTACAGAGTTCATTTGTCTCCCTGCCTAATCTGCAATGCTGAGTTGATAAAAGTAACTCAAACTGATACTGTATGAGTAAAAAAAGGAGGCTGCAAACTTTAATTATAAGCACTTTTACAATGCAACCCCTGCTCAATTCCAACTTAGTGTTTTGAATGCTGACACATCCTTTACTAAAATTGCCTTGCAATTTTAAGGCAAAACCACATTAATTTTGGAGGGAGGGAAAAGAATACATATAATTGTTGCTCCTATTGTTTTTGTCTGACTGGCTGTAGACAGATTTCTGCAAGGCTGGCTTGCAACAATACATTGATTTGCAGAGGCAAGAATATCTCCACAATTCAAAGGGCTAAGACACCTTTATTTGAAAACTGAGAATCTGCAAAATGTGGCAAAGTTCTTGGAAAGAAACCAAATGTATGGAATCTTTTTTTCATCTTTTTATCTTTTTTTTTCCTCTCCACTTGTATCTGCTACTTTGACTATTAAAGCTTTCTAGGCAGAAAAAAAAAACAAAACACCTTTGAATTTGCAGAAATTATTATATATATACATCATGCTAAATTTTACAAGAACCTAATTTTGACAAATTGATTAGAATGCAAACACTGTTATCTAAATGCTCTTTATTTCCAGATCTGGCAAACTGAAAAAGCACATTATTTTCCAGAGAGAAGCAAAGGTTTGTTTTCTTTGGAAATTACTCCACTGATTTTCTTTTTCTCATACTGAATGTCCTTTTCCCTTGAGCAAACAGAATAAAGGAGTTTATATGAATGGACCATATTTTCACTCCGGTTAATGGATAACAGTAGCATTTTAGGAATTTAATTTTCAGATGCAGGTTGAAAAGACACACTGACTTTCTGCCTCTTTTTGCTGCCTTTCACTGTTCTATACATTTCTCTTCAAAAAAAGTGAATTTAGGAAGCTTTAAACAGCATGCTCACCCAATACTGCAACCCGATGCAAATTTTTAGAGAATGCTTACAAATGTCAAATCTCTCTGAAAGTGATATACTTTATTACTGTTCTTTCTTATAATACAAACATTTCAGTGCAGTTTGGATCTTTTTTTTTTTTTTTCAAAATACACAGGATTTTGATATATGGACAACAGGAGAATATGTATTTTAAATATAATGCCGTAAGTGCTTAAAAGTTATTTCTGAGCTGATTTAACATGGAAAATCTCCAGGTAGATTAATTTTATAGGCTGCTTTTATGGGTGTAACATTTCAAGATGAGAAAGCTGTGCTTCTGAAATTTCGTTTCGGCAGATTTCATTGGCACCTCCATCTCCATCTTTTATTACCTTAAAGTTGAAATTTAATCTCTTTTTTTTATTATTTTTTTATTTTTTTCCCTGATTTTTACTTAATTCCTTACTGAAATGGCTGGGGCTGTATTTTTGTTCTCAGGTCCTGTTGTGTCTATTGCTGTCTAACTATTAATATTCCAAAGGAAAAAACAAAATCTCTACAAAAGAAGTACTTAAATAACTATGCTTAGAGATTGCAAGATGTAGAAGATTTTTACTAGGACAGGCAGCTATAGAAGGAGGTTAAGCAGATGCCCCCCAAAACCCTCTTTCCAAATGGCTGAGTTAATTCACAGTGCTAAGAGCAAGCTGCCCTAAAACCAGTTGCTGTATCGTGGTAAAGGCAAAGCTTGAAACTGCAGTCCTTGCACACACGAAACTTCTGACAGAAACAGGACTTTTTAAAGAAACAACTATTTGTAACATTGCCAACAAGGGCTGTGTTGCAGTAAAAGAAGAATGTGGGCTATACAGAAGCATGTTTATAATGTTTCTGGAGGACTCTTAATGTGGATTCAACACACACTTCATAGATGTGTATAGTGAATGTCTATGAACAATAGTATGCATTTGTGTATTATGTACGTTTTCGTATTTCTGAAACATAGTCCAGAATGCATGAAAAGTGGCTTTTATGAATGCGTTAAGAATGCTCGATAAACCTCAATACTTCAGCCATTTGGTTGGTTCTTGTTATTACTTGTTTCTTTCAATGTACCACGGAGGTAGTCAGTATTCTGACCTGATGGCCTGATGCAATATTGCTAAAAAGGAGGAATGGGTTTTTAGATTTCAGAAGTGCAGGTTAAGAGAAAGAAAAAGGAAGCATTTAAATCAGAAAAAGTGTGTGTGTGGGTGTGTGTCTTTGTGAGCCTCTGTGTGTGTGTGCATGTTTGGAAATTCACAAACTAACACTTTCAGGCTATGATCTCAGTTTTTATGACTGAATTACATACCTTAAAATATTGGTCTCACTAATATAAATGCTGAGAAACTCTCAACGATTGTGGTGCCTAGTGTAATAAAATTCTCTGTGAGAGAATGACAGAGATACAAAACACTAAAGAATGATGATTTCCTCGCTACCAATACAATTGCATAAATTAGATGTGCATAAGTTCCCAGTGATTTATAGCAGTTGAAACTTACAAAAAATGATTACATTTGATGTTTCTTTAGTAAATACAAAAAAGCTGATGCTTTCTCACAGAATGGTTAAAAGAAGCAGGAGCTAAATTCAGATTGCAGCAACTGTCTTATAGAGATCTTTGTATACCTTTTATATAAATTTTTTCTACAAATTTTTCTTGAAGACATTAGTCCAGCTTGCAGATAATATTTGTTAATTTGGAAAAAAATCCTTTTAGTTTTTCTCCTCTTGCCCTCCTCACTGGTAGCCTATTAGTGGAAGTGGCATTTTATTGATTAGACATTTAATAACAATATTCTTCTATATTTGCTCAAATATTTAACTGTTTGCATAGTAACTGGTGTAAAGGTCCCAAAGAATGGTACAACTGAAATGGGAGAATGAAGAAATGTATTGGCTATGACAAGAAGAAGTAATTGCTTTTCCTCTAAGGATCAGATGTGATATAGTTGTTTGAAAAACAATCTAAACAACATTTTGTTCACCATTGATTTTAAAAGCATTAAAATTAGTTTTTATGCAGCTATACTCATTAAGCTTTTATGTATACTGTGTAGGATGAATAGTTAAGAAGCAATAAAGCATTCTGCAGTAAAATATACTTTGCCAGTTGTCAGAAGAAATAAAATACATAGATTTGGAATGTTTGTTTCCTGTAGAATATTGCAATATTTGCCATGTTAATTACAATCCAAATAAACCTATTTTATTTATGTATTTTAAACAGGCTTGTAGCTGTAGATGACTAATACAACTGTTATTGAAAGTGTTGTGTTTGGAGGTTGTGTGTTCATACTGATGAGAAACAAGCACAGCTAAATATATCCCCAAAATTCTTGCATTTTAAAACTAAATCTCCTCTTAGAAATTAGTGTTCCAAAGTATAATTGTACATTTTAACCTCAATAAGCCAAATGAAAGTGCCATTCTGTGCCATTTTCTTCTGTACTTCCTTCAGTTTCCTGTGTTAAAATCTGCATTCATACACAAAGTAGTTCCCCTAATTTCACTGAAGTAGTTAACAAGTTATTAAAAAAGAAATAGTCTGGAATACAGCAACAGTCTAGTGCCCAAGGAAAGGAAACTTATTTGGTTATTACTCGCAAGAGCATAACCTTTTATTTTGTTTCTCAAAAATGAAGAGAGGAATGTGTGTACAGTACAACAACATGCCATCAGAGAGAATAATGCATATAAAAATGAATTCCTGTTGTTGTGTTCAAGTGTGTTTGTGAATAAAAAATGGAATTTTGAAAAGTCAATTAAAATGCATTTAAATTCTGTAACACCGGAATTCTTTAATGTGAAAAATTTTGTTAGACAGTTTGTCAGTATCGCTGTAAGCACTGTGCTGTGATCAGAACTGGTTTCCTCCACCTGTGACTGTTAGATGGCTCAGAAATGCATTACAGCTTCCTGTTCCAAATGAGGAGACCACTCTTCAAAACATGGAAGTACTTATAAAATAAATAACCTTTAATTAAATATCATTGTCTAGCATTAATCTTTATAGCTCTGTTCCCAGTGGAAATAAAAGTGGATATTCAATTTGTTTTGATTATGCATGGATTTTTACAGAAGCATTATTTCTATACTGCTGTGTTCTTTAAGATAGCAGCATATTTGTGTCGGCATAAATTGTTAAGAAAAAGGTTCCTCATTAATGTGAAATAAGAGTGTTTCATTTTTGTTATATATAAATAGACTGACATTTAGAAAGATTAATCATTATTTTTAAGAATAAACATTAATTCATATATGGCTGGAGTAACCTTCCCGTTCTGTCTGAAATCTCAGTTATTTTCAGCCTAAACTGTGAAGTGAAATACCAAGTGTTTCTTTGGTACCTATTGTCTTTGGTACCTGCTGATTTCAAGGATGTTTGGTTGCACAAGTCAAGTTATACTTTTATCCTAAACTAGGGGGTTTTTGCATAGTGGGTCTGTATGTACATGCACAAAGAGGATCAGGGACGCATATGTAAATCCTGCTTTCATAATATCGTGAAAACAAACTCCATTCAACAGAATATCTTCAGCCTCATACAATTTTACTCATGCTTTCCATCTTCACTTAGGAGAATTTTGTGACAACCATGTCAGGAAAGTCCACCAAAGTCTATCTCAGTGCTAGGTCACAGTGCCAGGGTACATCCCCCTTCATTAGCCTCTTGCAGCACTCATCAACAGGTCCTTGGCTTTTGGCAAACAGAAGTTAATCTACTTCTGGTGAAAATACACCCTCTAGTGCTGAGCTAATGATATCCTCTGTGGTAATTATCGATGAGGGACAAACAAGGAAAGGGTGGTCTTTCCAATTCCTCAGTATTGCAGTACAGTTTATGCTCTGGCCTCTAGCAGTGTAGTGAGGAAGGCAGGTCTCATGATGAATGAGGAGGTAGCCCATAATACCTGTAATAATGTTCTGCCTGACATGGTCTGAGGATGCTTGTCCTAAGTGCAGTAAACACTGGGTTTTTTTGTAGCTGTGTGGTAAGATTCACTTTGCCACTACACTATGGCTATGCATGCACAGGAGATGTCAGAGACTGTTTAAATAACGTGTAATGGCGTGTTGCTCTTTCATCATGTAGGGAAGTGGCTCTCCCCTGTGACAGTCATTATATGCTCAGTGCTGAACCTTGGAAAACACTTTTAATCCTGTCTGTTGTGCCCACACAGCTAGGCAAGTGCATACATTCAGCATAGAAGCATTATCCCAGTGTATAACATGATGCTTAGTGCTGAAGCCTGAACAAACTTCACCAATACAGACCCTGGGAAACATCCTTGGCGGAGACAGAGCCATGGTCAGATCGATCAGGGTAAAGAACTCAGGAGCAGAGTTCTCTGTGCCAGGGCAGGGAGCCTAACAATTCCTCTCATAGCCCAGTTTTCTACTCTGAAAACAAGATGAAGAGAGAGGAATAAACAAGAGAAGTGAAACAACAGATAAAAGGAAGGTCACAGCAGAATGTGTGTTTTTAAGGAGAAAACAGAGAAACAGCATTCCTCTCATTCTTACATATAATCTCTATGGTTATAGGAAAGGAATAGGGGCTGCAAAGACAGAATGCCACGACATATTAACAGGATCCCAGCCTTCATATACAGTCAACAGAAAGGTACAAGTTTTTAATGCTGTTGTTTTGAATTATAACTCAGAAGCTCTACTGACTACATAGGAATCCTTGACACTGCCAGAAGGTGGACAACCCTGGAAATACTGTCTTACTGGGTAGGCATTCAGCAACTACATTTTCCTGAGAGTCCCTCCCCTTCTTTCATTTAATGGAAGGTAAAAGGCTGGTGTGGGGTTTTTGACTATGCAGTGACTAGGTTGGGAGTGTCACAGCCAAAGGGCAAAAGTGTGCTCTCCCACAGGTGTGGGAAGAACTGCAATAATTATTTTCAGAAGCTGGGGAGACCAAATCTAAAATTTCATCTGCATATATCAGGCTATAGAGCTCCTCTGGATTAACTCTTGCTTCAAATCTAAGATCTGTGGTGGGATAAGTACCACGTTTTTCAACTATCCAGAAACACATTTACTAGTTGTAGTGGGGGAGAATCCACCCTAAACCTCACTGAGCAGTTTCAATTCTGTAACGCTGAGCATTTGATTTACAATTTTATTCTTTAGCTGTAGATTAATTTTTTTTTTTCCCTTCTGGATGAAGATTCCCTGAGTATTAAGTTCTTACATATCTCTAGAGATGAGCCTAAACCATAATCAAGTTATTCTTTGCATTTCTCTAAACTAAATAAAGTGATTTATGTCTTTCACTCTTAAGTTCAGTTCTCCAATTCCATCTCTGAAGTCTTTCCCAATCCGAAGTCTTTCCCAATCCAAATTCTTTCCAATCCTTGTAGGATTGGTCCCATTGCTATTAAAAACACATGTAACTTTTCTACTTCTACTCTGTATTCCCTTGTTTATTCATCTAAGGACCAATCTATTCCTTTTAAATACAATGTCACAGCAGATGAATGGGATATATGGATCTAGGAGTGAATTTTTAAAAATTTACACCAGAGTGAATGCTATTATAAAAGCCTTTATAATGAGGCTGAATCTGTGCAAATATCACTGATGGCAGCTCTTCAGCATTTGTTTTACAGTAGAGATGGTTGCACATTAAATGTCTTTTGGCAAGGGACTTAAGGATTCTGCTGGGAGCAATATAGCATCTAAAGTTTGGTACTCTATTCTTTGGGAGATCATATTGTTTCCTACTTGAGTAAGTCTATGAAAACCTGTCCTTGCTCTGGAAAGTGTTATTTTGTTAACACTCATTTTCAATCTTTCTGAACTTGCCAGTAAAATATATTTCAATGGGCTTGTTCAATGTGGTATGAACACAGACAAGAAGATAGTTTAGCCTGGCTAGAAAAAAGAGTGTAGAAACAGAAGTTGAAAGTTTCCCTGAAAATATTCTGATCTGAAACTCAAAATCTCGATTATTTGCCATAATTTCTTCTCTAAATTATAACCAACTGGTTGTGTTAAAGATGCTACTTCCCAGTGTAAGTGAAACTCTCTGAGGAGTAGTGATAACTCAGTAAAAGTATGTGGAGGAGGGGGTGAAAGGAGTACAGTCAAGAGGATGTGGTGAGAGGAAATGATGAAAGGCCATATTAACATAGCAGGAAACAGGAGAACATGTGGCAAACACACTGAGGACTGCATGCATTTTATGTGTCAAATTACCTCCAAAGAGGTTTTTTGGTATTTAAAGCATAGTAAGAAAGTATACTGGAAAGCTCACAGGACCTAATTATGTGGGACAAATTAGTCTGCAAGACCTTCATAATCTGTCTAAAGATGTGGGTGTAGTAGTAAGTTAACGAGCAAGTTATTTTGAGTGAGTGTCTGAAACTCGAGTTCTGCCACATGTAAAGGAGCTTATGTGCAATAAACAGAAAACTGCAGGAGGTTTTAATGCATACCTGAAACAGCATAGTGACATAAGGGAGATAAGACAAAAGGAAAGAGCTCACAGTGGTTAGTTTGGGCAAAATGGGCTCAAATGTCTTTGAAGACTGGTATCAAGCATTATAGAGCTATAGTTTAAGAAAGAATAATTAGCAGATTCTATATTGTCATAATGAAACACATTTTCCATGTCTTAGATGACTCATCTACTACCTCTAAATACCTCAAGGTATTTAAAAGACCACAATAGAACTAAGATCTGTGAGAAGTTAAAACACACAACCTACACACAATTTTAGCCTTTGGTTGGGAACCAACGGGCAGCAAAAGTGGATGGTTTGTCATTTGTCAGAAATTTCAGATGGATGGGAATAATGGTATCTGTGAGAGAGACTTAGCAGGGACCCTCACAATGCAACATGGGTGAGGGGAGATGATAGAAGAATTGGAAAAAAAAAAAGATCAAATCTTAGTGCTTATGTGGGTTATATATTAGGAAATCTGATTCTTACCTTAAGCTGAAAAAGTGTTAATAGCAAACTATGAATCATGAACCCTTAAGACTGTGATCAAGCCAATCATCTATGTGGAATATTTAGTGTGTTTGAAGTAATCTTTATCTGGAAGGACAGAGAGAGTTGAAAATTTCTGTTCTCATTGTGTCTGTCTTTTTCTCCACCACCTATTTTTACTGTTTCCTTTAGTTCACGTGTTTAGAGATGTGACTGAAATGTGATCCTTCAGTAACGCTAAGAAATTTTTATCTGATGGGTCAAGATGTTTAGCCAGCTTGATCTAAACCAAAAATAGTTTATAATTCGGCCTGATGCACTGTTACATCTCTAGAAAAGCTCAGACAGTATATTCTCTGAAGAAAAAGTTTCAAAAAATACAGGGACAAATCCCCAGCATCAGTCTCTTTCTGGCTGGAAGCATAGCAGTGAATACAGTCCTTTTTATAATTAAGACAATTTCCTCTTGAACAATAAATTACAGGTTTGTGTGAAGCAGTTTTGTCCAAAGAAGTGGATATATCTTGAGAGGTGGACTGTAGTCTTTTTGCCTATAATTTTTCTTTGTTTTAAATACACAGTTGCTCATAATTGCCTCAGTAAAGATTTGTACAGTGTGTAACAATATTCCACTGATTCAGAAAAATGAGAACAAAATGTTCTCTGTTCAAACAAACAAAGTGTTAATTCTCCTTCTGTCTATTGATACTTCTCAGTGATCGTCCTTCGGTCCATCGCCACAGAACGTCCTGTCAGCTGGGGAAACATGATTTTAAGCTTTTCTTATCTGGTTTTAAAATCAATGTTTATAGGCAGTGTACTTGCAGTTGAAATGTAAATAGACATTTACTGGAGCTCTTAAACCCTTACAGTGTCACTGTAACCGTACACTGTGCATCTGTAGTTACAGGTATCAGCCTTTCTGTTGTAAGGCCTTGTACGGAAGAGAGATTTGGTTTAAGATAGACAGCAAGTACTTTTGCATTGTAATATTATCTCTAAAATTCTAAAATGTGTCTCAAATATTTGGACATTTTTATCACGTGGAAACACACTATGATTGATATATATATATATATGTATATATATATCATGTTGCTTGTCTTTCATTTCTTAAAGTTCCATTAGGTTGGGTGTCAGCCTAGGAAGATACTACACGCTGACTTTTTTTATGTTGAAGTAAAAAATACAAATCATATGGGACATAAAACAATGCATTTAATGAATTTGTGAAGCTCTACAAAGCAGGATCTCCAATAAGTCTGATAGCAGTATGAATGTACTTCAGGCAATTGCACAGGAAAGTTAGCAAGTAAAAATGGAAGCTGGTTTTATGAGTGAATATTGAAAATGATGCTCTCTTGTGTAGAGAGCACTAGTGCATGTGAAACCCTATGTGCTTTTTACATAATATGCCTCTCTAGTTAACATATAACATAAAGTGTCACAGATCTTTTAGAGCTTGATTCACTATGAAAGAAACACAGCCATCTGTAGTGTGAAAGTTTATGACTCAATTGTCCACACCTTACAAAGTGATTCAGCAAAGACATATCTGGGCCGTGGAAACTTTTCTTTCCCTTATTCCATTAGTTCTTGCTTTGAAAGATAAAAAAGATCTTCAGGATGCAGTATGCATTTTAACTCTCGCATAGTAAGACAGTGTGAAGATTTAAGCATGTGCTTTTACTTATTATTTTTGCTTCACAAGGCCATTTCCTGCTTCTGACTCATATTTAGAATTTTCAAAGGTGGATTAATAAAATGTGAAAAATGGCAAGTCATTTTCAAAGTGATGGGCGTATGGATAGATTAGATTAGACAGAAATCTGGACAGACCGTTGGAGAAATGTTGTTAGACAAAATGGGACTTCTGCAATTACTTCTAGTCCAGTTGTGACCCATTTTGTAGAGGTTATGGAGTGCTATTTTTTAGCTTTCTTTTTCTTACAAATGCAAAACCACTGTGTAGAGCCTTAGTTAATGTCCCATCCTCATGTCCTCATAAAAACTGTGAGGTAGTGTCCAAAATCATCAAGTTTGATATTATGGTTAGCTTCTTTCTTTTCTTTTCTTTTCTTTTCTTTTCTTTTCTTTTCTTTTCTTTTCTTTTCTTTTCTTTTCTTTTCTTTTCTTTTCTTTTCTTTTCTTTTCTTTTCTTTTCTTTTCTTTTCTTTTCTTTTCTTTTCTTTTCTTTTCTTTTCTTTTCTTNTTTCTTTCTTTCTTTCTTTCTTTCTTTCTTTCTTTCTTTCTTTCTTTCTTTCTTTCTTTCTTTCTTTCTTTCTTTCTTTCTTTCTTTCTTTCTTTCTTTCCTTTCTTTCTTTATTTTCTTTCTTTCTTTTTCTTTCTTTCTTTCTTTTTCTTTCCTTCCTTCCTTTCATTCTTCCTTCCTTCTCTCTTTCTCTCTCTCTCACACACACACAGAGTGTATATATAAAATGCATAACTCCCGTTTGATGACAAGCCAGCCTGACTCAGCTTTACTTCATATTTGTTGCAGGGAAACAGGATCCACGTGGCTTAATCCAATAGATCAGCTGAGACATCGTAGCTGCAAGGACTTCTGCATTTTCCCTCTTTATTTAGTGTTCTCGCTAAGCTTGGCTGTGTGAAGAGCTTCCCTTTAGTACTCCCCACAATATTTCCTTCTTCCTATCTCTTTTTTGATTGGGGTGGATCCACACCTGACATTGTGAACAAATGAGCTTCAGTAACTTTTAAGTCCCACTTCAAGTCTTACTGAGTTCTAACACTTCCTGACAGATTGGGACAACCCTGTTATATACCCTCTGGAGAACTGGTAAGTCTTTTTGCCCTTCATGATAGCTGCCAAGTGGAAGAAGCTGAATGCACATCTAGCCTCACTTTGGAAATCACCTTGCTTCAGGAACATGCTATTTCTCTCATTTGATATTAAATCTTTGCCAGAATCCAACAGTTTCAGATGAGCCAATTTTTTTGAGATAGAAGAGCAAGAAAAAGTCAAAGGTATCCCTTTTTTTTTTTTTTTTTTTTTTTTTTTTTTTTTTTTTTTTTTTTATTTTTGGCTTTTTTTTTTTTTAGTTGTTTTTAATCTTGGCATTCTGTTCATGGAGCAATCTTTGTTGCCAACATGTCTGCTGCTTCTCCATCTCTCACCCTTCAGGTTTCTTAAAATAGCTAAGAACACAGAGTTTCTAAGCCTGAAAAACACACTTACTGGGAAAAATGGTATGCATGAAGTTAAAAAAAATATATATTTATACTGTAAGCCCTGCAACCTGGCTTCCTGCCCACGTTTGGGCATCTGTGCTGTCTCTGGATACCTCAACTCACACACACATGCCAGATCCAAAGAGGAAGAAATAAAGGGCACTGCTGGTTCAGTGCTGAGCCCGTGAACATAACGCAGTATCTTTGAGAGGTGGGTTTTGCCACCATTAGTCTGTTCATTATCACAGGCCTCTGGAGGCTAGGGTTCAGTCTTTATTATCTGAAATTAAAACTTCTTTCATAACACACACTGTCACTTCAAGCAGAATTCATTCATTCATTCTTTTCATTCTCTCACAGCAGAGAGTCTGTAGTATGTTTTGAGGTGAGTGCATCTTCAAGTGCAAATCCAAAGGAAGGCATACAGGGCATAGCAAAAGACAGAAGATGATAATTTAACACATCAGATAATTTAACACATTAGATGATAATTTCATACATCAAAAGTTCACATATCTGGTGTTAATATGGAATACATGGAAATAGAAACAAAAGTTTCAGAAGGGAGCATAGCAATTCCTCAAGTCTGGGCACAGAAATCAAATTTCCCCTTAAGGAAGGGGGTGGGTTTTTAGAAGGAAAAATTCAAATTGGAAGAAAGACTGGTGGCATACAAATGAAGAGGAAAGACAGGAGGAAAAATTTTTGATACATATGATAAACTTCAGAAAAGCACAGGGAATTTGGAGGGTTGAAAGAAGAGTAACTGAATTCAGGATCCAAGATGGGTGCTGTTTAATTTCTCTGAACTACTTCTGTTATCTTCTTTTTAAATTTTCATGGATTTGACAAAGGATTTTATTTATGGTCAATAGAGATAAATATATAGCAAGAAGCAAAAAAAAAATTCTTTCCAGATGGAGAAGTATGACTAACCCTATTGGTTGCCCTAAAAGGCAGTCCTGAAGCCCCCAACAGCAAATCACACTCTGTCAAAATGATTTCTAATAGTACTGCTTGCCCTTGGCTCATCCCTTACTACCTGAAAACACTTGGCTACTAAAGTTTTTTGACTTCACAGGGTTTACTCAACAAAGAACTGTAAAAACATAAAGACTGTCAGCTCCAAAGATATTTTTATCCTCTCTGCAGGATTCAAGGATATGCAAAGAGAAGTTGGCAGATTTATGGTACTGAGTTAGGAACCAGTTCTGCACCAGCTGAAGAGCTTGTTGAACTTGTACAATGCATAGGGTACAGGCTAGGTGGGTTGTGCCATCTGCTTAGAGAGAAAAAGCAAGGGAGAATTTCAACAGCTGTTTGTTGAGTCAGATACTCATCCCTGATTGTTTGTGCCACAGTGGCAGATTACTGCCAAAAAAATGCATCCCCTGTTGCTTAATACACCTGACCTGGATGTTATAAAGTTACACCTGCTGGAAACAAGCCTTACGATACATTGCTCATAAAATGGCAGTGATTCTACTAGAGAAATGTCCTGAAATCAGCATGTTAAGTTCATCCTTGTTTCTCTTTGTATCTAATAGCGATATAGCAGGGGGCAGCAGGAATATATCCTAGCTCATTCTACAAGGTGATTAGGGCCTGAGCATGATGCTCCATATTATATTCAGGTTTTCCCCGAGAATGTTCAGTTTTGTTGGGTATGACATACTGCATGTGAGTCACTCATATTCTGCATGAGTCATATGTTGAAGTGTGAAAGCAATGCTGTATCTCTGCCGTTGTTACCCGTTGCTCAGCTGCTGCCATACCACATAGCTCAAGCCAATTGAGCTCACCTTCCCAGTTTGAGCCAGCTCTCATCAGCTGCCTGAGCCCTTTAAATGTGATCCTTAGTGTTGCCCAACATATAGCTAACATGAATGCCATATTGGGATTGGGCTTTGAGTTATGAGTCTGTGTGGATTAGAACCTCCAAGAATTCTCCTGAAAGGATTGTAAAGTGTCCAGAAAACATATAGGCATCTTTAAAATGTATTTTAAAAAGGAAAATAATTTAAGTATTCTTTTAAAATGCACACATCTGCAGTACTAAGGAACTGAAGTGTGTTTGTCTTCCTCACGCCGTAAGACTGCAAACCTACTGTGTGTTTGGTGGGTTCCTTAAAGATCAGGTGAACCAAGAATGCTTCACATCTTCAACGTTCGAGAAACTCTGGTGCAGTCAGGCCCTAGAGATCATTAGTCAAACATGGCACACCCATTATGGACTGAGGTGGGATTTTTTTCACTGATGAAAAAATGGGCCTTAAGTTTACAGGTAAGTGTCAAGAAGTTGCAGAATTTATTTTGGCTGCAGCTATCAAGCTATTCCCTGCTGTGGCTGTTGTCACCATGTAGAGCCCTTAGTTATCTGTGACACAGAAATTTTGTTCCAGTTAGGTAGCAATTAATGCTTCTGGATTAAAGCTGATTAACAAAGGAGATAAAGCACAGTACAGTTATATTATACCTGTCATTTGTAAGTGTCCAGTGATCCTTTTGTGTGATTGTGTGATTCATGGAGCTGAAAGAAGTGATTTGCCTAAAAAATTATCCTTGCTGATTCTGCCTGCAGAACGTCTTAATTCCTGTTACACATGTCAGCATATTATGACCGTGAGCTGTCAAATTCTAATGACTAAAATTTCATTTTTCTGTCTTTTCATGCTGTGTTTGAGAAGTATAGGTTGGGAATAATTCCCTAGCTAAATTCTTCAAATAGTAAATTCAACTGTTTGTATTCTCTCTCACTTTGTCTCTGTTTCTTTCTAAATTTGTGTTCACATTAGTGGCTTTCTCTCTTCTTATGTCTCTCTAAGAGAAAAAAAATTGATTTTCTTCCCAGAACCACTGTCCATTTTAAAGAACATAATCTGAGTTGACAGCACACAGATTTGATGCAAAAATATTTTTTTACCCACTGATTTGATAAAAACATGGATTATTTAAAAGAAGAAGGAGGAAGAGGCAAGGTTAGTAGGAAACAAAATGCACAGAAAACTCTTACCACTTCATGTGGTTAAATAACCTTGACACTGGAAAATATTTTTGCCATCCTCCTTGAAACAGGAATTTGTTGACACAATGTTCAATAATAGAGATACAGGACTAATGTTAACATGCTGCAAATACTGCACCAAATAGCATCTATTGATCCACCTGTTATTATGCTTGTTACTGAAATGCTTATGTAAAACAAAGGAAACCAGTTTCCAATTTAAGTCATTAATAGATTGGTTTTGAAATTTATGTTACACATGTCCAACAAATCAAGAATAAAAGCATGTGAAAGACTATGTAGTCCGTATTGAATTACTCATTTTTTCCACAGTAAAAGCCTTTAGCTAGAGATTGACCAAAGAATTTTAAATATCTCATTATATATATGTCATTGTTCAAAGTGTCCCTAAATGGGATTAAACAATACTCACTCAAGAGTTTCCTGCGATGTCTATTCCCCTCCTTTCACCCCCCTTTCCCTCCTCACCTTGACTTAAATTAAGGCTAATGATATGTTTTCAGTGTAAGGTAAAAGAAGGATTTTCCTTGAATGACTTTCCAACATTTTCAAGTCTAATTCATTATAAGTACTTCTATCAAATGATTACTTATTTCATCTCGTTGTCTTAGAGGATTTAACTCTAAAACACACGTTTGATATGGATTTAATGACCATGTTACAAACTGAAGCCAAACTGAAGCAGTATTCACCTACAAATTTCTGTTTGTGCTCAGATTAAAAATGATGCCAGGACTATTTCTCAAAGAATAATAGATTTATTTCTAACTACTGTTTTTCCCCTTGTATGTACTACTTTGTCTTGGTTTTTGATTCTTCAATAAAAGGTAGGAGACAGCCTAATGGGCTGCAGGGGAGAGGGAGGAAAGGGCACAGCACAAGGAACAGTGAAGAGAAGCTATTTTTGGATAAATGGCTACTTTTGAGTACCGACCCAAAGACACTACACATTTTTAAACAAAAGACCTACTTCAAAAAACATTCCCCTTTTCAAATCCTATGTTGAAAATATTTCCGTAACCATAGGCATAGTAACACTAAATATCGTAATGAGAAAGGAAGAAGCAAATAGTTTTGGTTTCTCACCAAAAAAATAAAAAAAAAAAAAAAAAAGAAAAGAAAAAAAAAGTTGAGATAATTAAGGTAGAGAACATATTGCGCTGCTATATTGGTTCAGTCACCTGATCTGTCTCTCCGATCACTATTTGCACGATATACATGGTTTTGACGGGCTTGTGATAGACTGCTGTCTGAAATTCTTTAATCTGGGTCTCCTGTTTGGCAGTGCAGCAGACTTTGCTATTTTGGGTTTTTGAAACAGAGCCATACTCTGGGAGGATAAGAGATAGCTGTGACTCTGTACTGACTCATCAGTATGAAGGAAAGCCAGGTAAACTCAAAAATGACAGTGGTCCTGTTTGTGGTGCTGCTTGTGCAGATGTGCAGCAGAAGTAATCCCACTGAAATCTGTGGTGTTAGACTTCTGTGCATGCCTGAATGTACCTGAGAATCAGGCCCAAACAATTTTAGTTTAAGGATACTGTAAGAGTAAAATAAGCATTTAAGCCTGCAGGAGGTATGTGGGAAAAACTAACCTTTCTTAGACTTTGTTTCAGGAGGTGAAACTGCTCAAGTCCCACTTTGAGGACAGTCAGTGTTGTTGCATCAAGGAATGGCTTTAGCACAGAAAGTAGATGCTGCTGAGCCTGTCTTTGGCCTGTGTAGATGGAGAGAAATTCGTTAGCCACATACCTATAGCTCAAGTGTTTCTACTCCCAGATCACAAAAGATAGCAAGGAAAACTGAGTTTCATGAAATAAAAAAAAGACGATGAAAATTTTCTGATTTTGAACGAGGAATAAGCATGTGAAGAACAGCTCCAATACTAAATGCAACCACTTAATCTATTTATAAATCTATATTTTATCATAATTGCTTGCATTCTGACTTTAAATAATTTTGAATGGGGATTTCCTCTTAGTGACCCTGGGCTGTACGGGATGTATGTAACTCTCCAGAACTCAGTCAGGACAGAGGGATGGAAGTGCAAAAAGGGGGAGAACTCAAGGAAAAATAGCCTTGATGCCCTGGCCTTTCTACCTGGCTCTGTAGACATTTCTTCAAAACTTTTTCTCCTATGTGACTTAAGAATGAAAACTGAGTAGCTGGCTTTTTATACATGGGTTGGAAGAGGAGTATTGCTAAAGGTAGGTAGCATTTAGGAAGTAGGAGCGTCCATTTCTCAGTTGCTTTAATTTCCAGGGACTTATCAGGTCTTTCCACTGTACTACATGTGGGTTTTTTATCCAGAGCATTACAGGAGTGCTTTAAAACCTTAACGTAGCACAGATTTGTTTTTAGGAGATGAAGAATGAATCTGCAGCTAAAAGGGCAAGTGGAGTCTGAAAAGTTTATATTAACACGCTATCAACAAGAAATATCTCTAAATCAGACTGAAAATTAACTAAATACTGTTTTCCTTACTTTGATTTGAGTCTGTTAGTTGTGGTTATATCCTGCTTGTATGCGCCAGGTGTATAATTAACCACACTTTTTTGAAAAGGGAGGATGCAACTGAAATCCTTAGGGCAAATTGTTTTCTTCAGCACTTACACTGGATCTGTCTCTGATGTTTAGCTGATGGTGAAGCAACTTGAATATTTTTTCAATGGCAAAATACATTTATGACATTCCCCATTCCTGCTCTGTAGTTAGCTGCATTCTAGGATGAACAAGACCAGTTGTGAAGCTGTCCTGTAAAGTGACTCTCTGGCATAGCCTGTCTTTAATCCATGTTTGACACCAAAGAAAAGAGCATATTGTCAAGGCCTGCTTCTTCTTCATATCAGAGAAGCCTGTAAGCAATCAAACTAAGCTGCCCTCCTCCCTTAAAGAGAAAACCAGAAAATTTGTTGCAGGATTTTTCTGACTGCTGTTATCAAACAAGAATGAAAGATTTTCAAAGGCTATTCCTGGAAGAAAGGGTTATTCAATACTCTTTAACTCCTATAGACTCAATGGGATTTCCCTTGCAAGTTATGAAGAAAAAACAATGAGGGGAAGAAAACTTCACACACAGATTTCGTACTGTATATCCCCCAAATCAACTGTGAACAAAATTGCTGATTTTGTTTTGTAGGAGATATGATGTGCTAGCAGTGAACGTGTAGGGCAACTGCCTTGTGTTTCTGAAAGTGTCTGCAAAAATGGAAAGATTCACTGAGTTCGCAATGAATGTTTCTCAAAATTTGCATGAAAGTGTGTAATTTGCCTCTTGCTAATAGTTATTTTCCTTCTTAAAATATTTCAGTCGAGTAAGAGCAATGATAGTATGACGTGGATTAGCTTTACATATTTGTTTACATTTAGTATTTATATTGCAGTCAAGCGTAGCAGCTCTCCTCAGGGACTCATCTCTATTCACCGCCGCCAGTGCAAATTGCTGAGTGCTTTCTTCCTGGTCTGGTTCTTGTAGCAGAGCTCTCTCGTGCTTGGGGTTCTCCAATGGGTGGGAGCACATATGACCAGGTCTGGGGCTCCTCACACTAAAGACTTTATAGGACCCAATCCTCAAAGGCTGCAGTGCAGCAAACAAAGCCTTACACGTGTTCTCAACAACCTACCCGAGTTCAAGTTATGCAGGATTAAATCCTGAACTTTAAGTCACAAACTCATGCAGCATGAATGTCAAATAATCTATGTAACCAGTCTGTGAACAACCTAAAGGCTGAAAGCTTTCTCCTAGCGTATGAAGGAAGTAGCAAACACAGAAGAAGATTTGCTTCAGTTAACAAAGAAAGATTCACTAATCATAAACAAAATGGGGAAGAAAGGACAGGGTGGTGATGAGGGCAAGGAGAAACAAATTCTTAGCAAATAGTTTCATTTTCTCCAATATTTCTTTGTTATCAGGATGTGATTTAACTGCATAACATTCAAAGTTGTTGAGAGGCTGTGCTACAGAAGAAAATGTGTGCATGTGAGCTACGAAGGCAGTAAGCAAATCTGTGAAGAAATCATAGCCCTAATGAAAAATTTATAGGAGCTTATTTCCAAGTAGGTAATAGTGTACAAATTCCTCAGGACCAAAGATGAGTTAAAGGAAGATGTCATGCAGGAGCAAACTGCAGAAAACCCATCAGCTGCTACCCCACGTGACAGACCCAGAGGCAGCTCCAGAGCTAGTAACACAACTGCCTGGGGAGTTTGACAAGGAAAAAGATTCTGACACTGGAATAATATCTGCCAGCACTTGGCATCTGTGTCCTGTGATGGCCAACCATCCTCCATGGGTACTGACTCCACTGCTGGGAAAAGTAGGAAAAGGAGAGCAGTAGCAGAGAGTTATCATTTCCCATATGAACTCATAATCTTCACAGAAATTTAGAACTGGACCTGGAAATGCAAACCATTTTGCCTATGCATAGTTGTAATTTTTATTTACAAAAAAAGGAAGTATCAAAAATAAGTATTTGAAAAATATTCTGGGAACATAGAGACATAGACAGAGACAATAAACATTGAAATAGTATTTTTGCAGGACCCAGGCTTCACAGAGCATATGTGACCTGACCCTGTGCTTGCACTAGTTGCTGATTTCTAGGGTGAAAATTATTCTTATTTAAGCAAAGTGTTTGGTTTTCATACACATTTTTTTCCTGTTTGTAGCCAGATCAATAATCTGAAGATCAGAAAAAATGTAGTAATAAGTAAGAACTAAATCTGGCAGTTCCTATGCAAACATCACTGGTATTTGGGAAACAGACAGGACTAGAAGCAATTTGAGCTTTTGAGAAGCAGCTTTTCAGCTGGGATGCTGCAAACAGCTGAAGCTTAGACAATGTCCTGTATTCTGTAATACCTTCACTTACAGAGGATACCCCAAATCCTTTCAAAGCTGATCACCTGGCAGTTTGAAAATTGCAAACTCAGTTTTTGAGTATGTTGGCTATTTGAAATCTTGATCTAACACTTAAATCTAGTGGCAATGTTTTCCTGGATAGTTTTTCTACTGCTAGCAAATCAGGCCCTATGAACTCCCTGAGGGATATGACTGCGTGCTTGTGCCCAAGTTTTCTGATGCCCGAGTGAAAGACTGGTCTAGCAGGCCCAGCCCCTACAGACATTTGATCGAGCATGTACTTCCATAAGCTTGTCGCACTAGTATTGTTTATGAAAAAACAGCAAAAATGCCTGCAAATACCGTTTAAGCCAATCTGCAATTTTCATCTGAACTCACACACAAATGCCTCTGCAGCAGCAGCAGCGTTTGTTCAGGTCTCATCATCCCAGCAGAGTAGAGCCTGGAGGAAGGGAATGTGCAGCATTCGTCCTCGCTTCGACCAGCGTCCTCTTTGCACCTTATGTGTCGAAAATGACCCTGGCCTGCGCTCCCAAACCATTTGTCTTATTTGTTGCTCTTGTGATGCTGAAAGAGCTCCCCGCTCGTCATGGCTGCAATTATCGTTATGGCTGAACCCCTGGTACTGGAAGTAAGAGTCCGGCCCTTGAGAATAGAAGGCTATAGCCTCTAGCATGTTGTTCCAGTCCACTGGCATCTTAACTAGGCAGCGTTAGCTTTAGCATAAAATCCATATTCCTAGCCTTATGGAGGAGTGAGGCAGGTTCTGTTTTCTTTTTCCTTTTACCACAAACATCAAGCAGCCCGACACAAAGTTCAGGAGACAAAAGGCTTTTTTTCTATCAGCTTTTTGCCTCTGCATATCTGTCATTTACCTGTGCCCTGTGAAGGGTGCGACTCACCCTGTAACAGCAAGAGGTAGTGAGAGAATAACCCTATCCTGAGAATAAATGGAATAATTTATTATTTAAATGAGATTTTGTGAGGTAAAATGATGAATACAGTACAGCCCCCTTCTGAGTTTTAAACATTGTTTCTTCGAAGGCATAAATTTGCTTTGCAAAGGTTTCTTGATCTACTGTAGATGGTATTCCTACTTCTGCTACATGGTGACAAAACCTAAAGAGGGAGTCAGATGTGTGCTCTACAGTACTTGAGAATTTAAGTTAAATCTGTAATTTTCCCCCCTGCATTTCCTCAGAGAAATTAGCTATTCTATTCACTGCATAAATTTTCAGGTTTTGCTAGCACGACACTCAGGGTGTTGAATTTTTTATGACAAAAATGCTGTAATAATTGTTGAACAGATGTAAGTGTTGGAGAGTGGGCTCTGGCAGACCTCATGAAACCTCTATTAGCAATTTAACCCTGTCGTTACTTGAACGAAATGGAAGTGGAAAAGGACAGAGTTCTGAACTGTTTCATTCAGACGTGCACAGGGGGTTCCCAGGTAGGGGGTAAATGACCTTTAATTAGATATATCCCTAATGAAAGCAGGGATTAAAAAAAAAAAATCTTGATGAGCACTAACTCCATACTACAGTACTATGAGGACTTTCCGCTGTGATGTGTGGAGCTAAGAATAATTCTGGATGGAGATATCCCAGTCCAATGATCTGTGCTGTCTGAAATATTCATAGGACCTAATCCTCCAATTTTAGGTCAGTCTCTGTATTACATTTCCTCTTCACTGTAGCTGAGTTAGCAAATGATGACAAGACAAAAACTTTATGTCCAAGAAACCAGAGGAGCTTTAGATTTTCCACACCTGCCATATTAAATAAATGGCTTTTGAAGCCTCCAAGGCTTCAAGAAGGGAATTGAAAGAAAATGGCAGCCCATCAACAGTATAACTGAGTAACAGAAGGAACTGTCTCTATAGATAGGTGATGTCAAAAGAAGGTGTTTCACTGTGGCTTTGTACCCAAATCAGAGATTTTGTGTGTTTGTGTGTAGAAATAGACATGACCATATAAACAATCATACAGGCATCAACATAAACACACCCATACTAAAAATATGCATGTATTTTAAGCTAGGATTAGTAGAGAAGTCTTTTTGGAAATAATAATGCATCTTTGATGGAAGACAATTACTAGTAAACTATTACTTATGTGGTCCTATGACCACACTATCCGTGTGCTTGGTGGGGAGAACCAGAGATACATACAACTGCATCACACCTGGGCAATGTAAAAGTATAGGACTGTTTTGAGATATTTTGCTAAATGGATTCATTCTAATCTTTTCAAGTGAGTGAATAGGTTTGCTATGGTGAGTCCCACTTTGCTATTGCAATTTGAGTTAGAAAAGGAGCTTAAAGAAAAAAATAATATCTTAGATTCTAGAACTGAAGTAAAAATGCAGGAGCCTATCCTGACTGATGTTATCTGTCTTATTAAGTTACTTGGTTTTGGTTCCATTTACTAAGGGCTAAAACTTGTTTGGTTTTTTGTTTTTGTTTTTGGGTTTTTTTGTGTGTGTGTTAATATATATAAAATCTATGTGTGTGCTTGCTCCATCTGCTTTTGTTTTACATGCCCCCGTGGTGCTTAGTGAGGCATGGGGAACTTTAGTGCAGTGGCTCAGAAGTTTTGTGGATGAAAACAGGCAAATTATATTCTAGCTCTAATTTACGGCACACATGATAGGATGCATCTATAGGGCAAGTTAAAAAAAAAATTAAAAATACGTATTTTTTTCCAAATCTGTTTATGTATTAGATGTGCTAACTCAGCTTCACTGGAATTGCAATGTTTTCAAAGGCTGGAAAGACGTTTGAACACCTGGCTATTTCTTTATATACATTTATGCAACCAGCTATATTAGTGAGTATAAACAGAGGTATTTCCAGTGTATCTATGTTTTGAAGAACATAGTCAAACATTCTTAGGTGGACTGCTTCAGAGATATACTTTCATAGCCTTTCCCTGTTTGCAGTTTATTTGCAACTTGGCATTTTTTCTGCTTCTTTTTGTTGTTCTTTCATATGCTGTGTTCTTAGAACTTTATAAGTAAATCAATTTTATATAGGAAGTGTCCAGTAGAACTACAGCAGAAAGTAAGATAACAGTCTAGAGAAAATGTCACTAATGGATTTGACTATCTTTTAACTTACCTATATAGATAAAGCAACTCAAAACAGTTTGTTTTGAATGATTTATCAGAGATCACCCCTAGAACACAGCATTTCTAGTTACACTTTCATTTCAGATTTCATGAAAGAACTGCTGTACTTTGCAAGGTGCTCAAGAGTCAAAATGGGGACTGTCTATAGAGTGTCACTCGGTAAAACTGATTTGATGATGTCATAATTTATGAAAGAATACATGTAAAATTTGCTGCACCGGTAAATCCCGCCCCCCCTCCAAAAAAAAAACCCAAACCCTAAAATGTGACTTCTGACATTGCAAGATATCTTGTGGCTTTTGCAAATTTGGATGCTCAGATCTTAGGAAGTGCTCATTTGGTTTGTTATTAATTCATCAGTCAGTACTGAAATCTGGTCTTATTTACCAAGCTTTGAAGGAAGTCTATCTCACCCAGGCTTTGCACATATTACAGTTATTTACATTATTTGTTTAAACAGGAAGAATATTTAGGAAAGTGTAAGATGTATAAAGCTGAAAAGAATTTGGATACCTGAAGAATGGCCTTGCAATTTTGAATTCATTGCTTTTAATTGTGCATTTTCTTTCCTCTGATTTCCTCTCCCATAGTTTAGCAACCTGGTGAAGTGCGTTGGGCATTGAGCTAAAAATATACAATGTCACTCACACGTACATTCCAACCATGCAAAAAAGAGAAGACGTCTTCAGTAGCGATTCTGTAAAACTGACAGCAGGGAGTATTGCCCTTTAGAAGCCTATATATATAAATGCTTTTATTACTTAGTGCTGCACGAGAAGAGATAGCAGGAGTTAACTTTACACATATATTTTAATAAATCTTGTTGTCAATAATCAAACATAAAAATGTATGTTGATAGGAAAGAGCTGGAAAAAAAAAATCTGATATTTATTACCTGTGTATTAAGGTCACCCTAAAATCACAATTGGAAACTGAAAAGCCAGGGGGAAGCTAGGGAGTAAATGTACTTGCCACTGTCGCAAAGGCTGTATAAAGGTACGAGAGGACAGATGCTGTTGTATGAGCTCATAATATGAACAGATGAAGAATAACTTAGTTTTGCTTGAAACAACAGGGTCACACAGGTGCAAACCCAAAACTCCACCCCTAATGATTCCTAAAGAGGCTTCCAGGTCATTTCTTTTCCCTCAAGTGTAGTGCTTCACTTGGACACCTGGCTGCCAGAGCAGCTTGTTTGTGGTTGGTTGGTTGGCATTCTGGAAAGGAATCTTTAGTTTACGGCAGTGTGAAGTGATGGGCAACATAATCTCTGTAAGGAAAGGTGTAGGGCTGTAGTCCAAGAATAAGGAGCTATTAAAGAGCTGGATGGAGACTTTTTGCCAGTGACACTGAAACCTGGAGTCTTGTTAAGCAGCCAAGAGGACTGCTGCTATGGATTCACCATCAAGAACTCTCAGTAGCAAAATACAGTATCTCATATGCTCACAAGATGGAAGCCAAAGTGAGGCAGACCTTTTCCTTTTCTGAAAAGCCACTTGCTCGAGGACTGAGGGAAGGGAAATATAGCATAATATGTTCCTGAGACCAGGTCATTACAAAGCTGTAGATTAGAAACTGTAAAAATAAGAGTCCTAAGGAAATGGCACTTAAGTTAATGAAAACTAAAAGACTCTTGTCATAAGTCAGAGAATTAATCTACAGAAAATGTTCAAACTTCATTTTAATCATCTCATCTGCTTATAAGGGTTGACTGAGTAGTTAATACAGAAAAAGAATATATTCCCAGAATTTCATCTGCAATTCAGTCCAGCCTAACTGGAAACTGATCTGCATTTTGAAAGTAGTTACTGATTTTCTGTGTTTATCTTTGCCCTACAGGAACCAAACCAAAGTGAGATTCTCATATGTAAAAACCAAGGAGGGTGAAAAAAACCCAAAACAGTTAAAACCAATGCCCAGTCCACAAAGAACATTGCCAGAGAAGTCATATACAGAAGTAAAGCGTAGTATGGGGAAAACCTCAAGATCAAACCCTTTTTTCTCAAGACTTGTGCCTCAGTACTCAGCTATGAGACCTATTGTCAAGCACAGCATTTGCATTGTTTTGTGTACTGGTACGGTCAAAGAAAAGAACATATAAGTAAAATGCATTGATTTTTTGTTTGGGAGTCTAAGTTTTACCAATTTCTTATTCTCACCTGTGGTGAGTTTACAATCTTTTTTATTTGCAGTGTTATGAAGGCTTGGTTTGTGATCTTGAACTCTGACTGTTCCATTGCCACTTCTCACCAGTCATGCACTGACTTTAAACAGAACGCCTCTTTTTGACATGAGCTCAAGGGCAAAAAACAACCTAATTTTTCTTCAGTGTATGTGAAACGGCTTGCCTAAGCTCAGCGTAAATCTGGGGTCATTTGTACCATGTGTAAAGTTCTCTTTACACCGCTGGAGCGTGTTAGAAGTTTATATTGCTGTAGTTATTACAGAGTAACTTCACCAGTACAGGAGTCAGTGCAATTAACGCAGGGGGAACAACAGCCCTGTTGGCGTTACTTATAATGAAGACTAAGGACGGAGCTTTCAAAAGTGCTGAAGTGACTCAGAAGCACAACTTTCGTTGTATCACAGGTCACAGATTCATTAATCACTCTTAAACCCTGTCTACACAAGGAGATTTTATCCCCACCAGCTAGAGTACTGTAGTCACGTGGCTGTATTCATAGTACCCAAGTAGCTCCACAATCTCAGATAAGAAACTCTATCAGAAGTTATTTTTATGGGACTTACCTAAATAACATATGCATCCATATTGCAACAGTTACACCTCTTGAACTGAAACAGCACAACCCTTCATGTGAACAAGCACTAGAGGATTTTGATAATCCTACAGCTTAACATTGTTGTTTCTTTTGCTAAATAGTCAGAAGTTTAGATCTGATCACATTTTTTGTGGGTTTTTTTGTTTTTTTTTTTTTGTTTGTTTGTTTTGTTTTGTTTTGTTTTGTTTTTTTCCAGAGGGATGAGGGAGGAATCTATAAACCACTGGTATTTGAAAAGTTTCCTCTACAGACTAACATGCAGTTGGGCAGCTCTGTCCACATCAGCAAATGTCACTCAAGTTACAGGGAATCCATATCAGGTTTCAAGGAAAGGGAGAGTTTTTGCAAGAGGATAATTTTATTTCTACACATTACTGTATTTCTGCTAACAGTGCTAGAAAAGCAAGATTATGGGGGTTGTATGTTTAATACAAAAAGTAGATTTGCTGATATAACTGTTATTTGCACTGTTTATATTTAAATGTCCTTAAAAAAAAAAAAAGGCATCATCATAATTTACGGATTGTAAGAGTGTGCAAATCAGAACACTTATCTTCTTTTTATAGACTAAAATCAAACTATTCCTCACATTTTTCTCAGTTACAGAATATTAAATTGCAGTGTGTTGAATATACTTGGTTTCTTGAGAAAGGTGTATTCCCAAACTACAACTGAATACTGCATCAAGACTTTTTAATCTTTTTTTTTATTAATTCCAAGCAATTATTATTTGTCCTACTGTATTAACATAGTACCATTCCTAAACCTGCCCATGGCAATGGAGAGTAGCTCACTTCACAATCAGATTCTTAATTAATTACCTTGTAGTCTGCTATCTTAAAAATACAGGTCGAAAAATGGTATGTTAACCTTTTAATTTTTTTTTAACCTAATAAAATAACCAACTTGTGTTGTGACCTGTAATTCTGAATCTGATTGAGTTTTCAATATACTGTAATTCACAGATTTTCTCCCCTCTAGCACTAGGTTTGTATCTGTCACATGGTTTTCAGTGTTCCTAATGAGCTGTTAACAAGCTGTCAATTACCTATGCAAATGAGGGAAGCAGAAATGGAGGGGTTGCTATACCTAGAGTTAAAGTGTGCTACCTCGGATTGTTACAAAATAAATCATTTCAGTTTTAATAGCTGTCTGTGCCCATGTGGCTTGTGTCATGTAGGCACTTTTTCATTATATTATTTACCCAGCAATAAAATGCTGCAGGGGACTTTGGGGTGATTAAAAATTTGAGAGGGGGAGGGGAACTCGCACAAGCGACTTCATTCTTTGCTGCTTTGCACCTTCTGCTCTTCTTGGGTCGGGGCTATGAGGCTACAAGCTGTCAGGTGCCCTTAGCCCTGTAGAAATCAATGACAATTCAGGACTTTAAGCCTGATCCTGCCAGACTATTTAACGAAGGAGCTTGCCAAGATATGTAATGGAGCCTCACGAATATGTGACGTTAAAGAGTGAAACTAGGAATTGAAATCTGGAATTTTGGAGAGAAGGGAACACTTTATATATGCATTCTCAGCCTCTTAAGAGCTTTCTAGACTAAGGTCTGTAAGAAGAAATCTTGCACTTTTACCTGTGTGATTCTGAAAGGAATTCTTTCCCCCCTTGCTAAAGTCAATGAAATTTCGCCTTCAAATCCTCTTTTCCTTTGCTTTAGCTTTCAGTTGATCCTTACTGTAAAAGGTTTTGTGACACTGTGTGTGAAGAATGTTATATAAAATGAAATTGCATTGTATTTATGACCAGCACTATAATAACGCTCTATCAATGCTTCCATTATAAGCCCCTATTGTTGAGGGCTTTAAAATCACCCATAAAAATTCACTCAGGATTGCAGCATGATCAACAAATGGTAAACAAACCTTTTGCTTATTTTTGAGTTAGAATATGTGCAATCAAGAATGGAAATTCGAGGAATTACAGGTTTCCTCTCATTTTGGTATGAATGAACGTGTGTGTGTGTGTGTGTGTGTGTGTATATAAAGATGGATCAGAAGCACTGTGTCCAGTATTTAGAAAAATGTTATCAAAAAGCACCTAGGAAAGTTAAAGAATTGAATTGTTATGTTCCAGCCCATACCTAATCAATTGGCGCTTGTTAAATCTTCTGTCAGGATCAGGCTCAAACTTCTGAATTGTCACTGATTTCAACAGAGCTAGGGACATGTTACAGCTGGTAGCTTTGTAGCCAGCCCAAATGAAGAGCAGAAGGTGTAAACCATAAATAGTCACTTGTGTGAGTTCCCCTCCCCTCTCAATTTTTATTCACCCCCAAGTCACCTGCAGCATTTTATTGGTGGATAAATTTGCTGAAAGGTCATTGGTATATGGACTTTTCTTATGTCCACAATGCTTAAGGTTCAGGGACCTGAAATTGTGCACGCTGAAGCCAGGAAACCTGGTGTGAAGCAGAGAGAAGTGTTCTGGTAGGAAGCCAGAAGGAGAGGAATTTTGGAAATATAATGACATGAAACACACTAAATAGAAGTGAATTAAATAAAAATCATGAATGCCTTTTCAAATGGGAGAAACCCCAAAGAAACGGTCTGCGAGGGAATTAGTAGGCTAAGTCTTTCACTGATCAATCCCAATGGAAGCTTTCCGGTCAAAATGTCAGTGGTAACTTTATTTTCTGCTGGTATGTACAATAATCCTTTTGTTCCATCTGCAAACACTAGGGGGTAAATTTTTAGCGTGATGCTCAGGGATTTAGCTGTAGGACTCCCATTAACGATAATGGGAATCATGTAGCTAGAGCACTCTGCATCGTGCTGAATATTTACCCCTCAGTTCAGAGCACTCTCTCGTTGAATTTTTAATTATATTTACAGATAAATTCCATAACCAAATATCATCAGCTCTCAAGCAGATTGTTTTATTAAAAGGTGCAGATTTCCAACTTCATTTTGAGCTGCAACCTACAGTGATTGGTTTAGCAGCTGAGTAATTTTTTTAAAGTGTCTATTTAATAATGCTTGATTTGTCAGCTTCAGAGCATTTGGGAGACAATAAATATTAGAAAGCATCCCACCCTGCATGCATTTGCTAGAGAAATGCAAAATGTGAATATTCTACCTTGTACTGAACTTTCAAAAGATGTGTCACGATGCAGCAACTTTTTTCTGGGAAATACTACTTTTGCATAAATCTGTTGTTAATATCAGTAGTAGTGTACAAACATTCAGCACTAATATGACACAGGTGGCAGAGTTTTATTTGCACTTGTGAAGATAAACAATAGAAGCCAAAAGAGTTAGGAAATTTGCCCAAGGTCAAAGGGGTTCATGTAAGAGAAGATATCAGAATTCAAAAGTTCCTTGCTTCTCTGCTCTGTAGCCTACATTTACACAAAAATCTAACACCAGTATAAGCAGGTGTAGAGGAGGGGGTGTAGCCATGCTGATCTGCTTAGCTCCTCCCTGAGGCAAGCTTCCGCTTGCTGTTGCAGCTCTTAATTTTTGAAGTAGCCACACCCAGCTCTCTGCTGTGACCCTGTTGAAATGACCTGTGAAGAGAGAAAGATTCTACTGGTTATTTCATGTTTGTCTAGCAGTGACATTAGAGATGCTCTTTGTTTTAAGATATGAGTGAGATTAATCTCTCTTTTCAAGTATTTTGTAAAAGAGACTTAAAGGCTTCTCAGTTGGCGATGGAGGGCTGCAGTGCAGCTATTTTTCTGGTGCAGCTATTCTAGGGGCCCCCATGCCAGGCCTCAGCTGCTGTCAGCAGAGGTGTTTGAATAAAAGCACAAATTGTAACATCTTTTTAGTGCCACTCATGACTGATACATGTCACTTTAGCTTGCACCAGAGGACTAGACTGACACAGAGCAATCCTGAGATCAAAAAAGCACGAAACCATTTTGACTGAGCCTTGTTGTCCACCCCAGTTTCTTCCCACACAATTTTTAGTTGTTCTCAGCTGAAACAGCTGTTTCAAAGTGTGTGACCGTAAAAGCTCGCCTGCATAAGAGGCTGCCTTTGAAGATTTTTTTGGTACTCTGTAAATGGACCCATGAAATCCATAAAGTTTCTGCATTGATCAATGCACAGGAACTGTCCTGATGTGAAAGTACATGCTTTGACTCCTTGGGAAGTGAGGCGATTTCTGTGAAGGGGATAGCTGCATTCGAGCAACTGACTTGAGAGCACAGACCCTGCCAGGGTGGGGGTCATACTTAATCCATTCAATTCATACTACAAGCATCAAAGTTCAAATAAAAAACACATACAGCTTCCTCACCCTTTCCGGTAACCTACCAGCGAGGGAAGCAGCCACGCGGTGCCTCCGTGTGCTCCCAGAGTCTGAGATTGCAGTCCCGTAGTTCCTACCGCAGTGGGACTGGTAAAGTGTCCATTTGGCTTTGGTAGAACATAACTGAACACCCATCTTCATTCATAGCAGCACTCTAGAATCAGGATTGATTTGCCCTCAAAGTCAGTGGAAATCCCTATTGTGGTTGATGGCCTGAGATCAAACCAGAATATCCTTTGGAAAAAAAAAAAAAAAAGAATGAATAGTGATCAGTCGCTCTTCCCAGTGCTGGTGATTGACAGTGCAAGACAATTGGAGAACCTCCACAATATTTTTCTTAGGAAAACTTATTTTTTGTATGCTAATCTTATCTCTGAATATATACCCTCATCGTAGTATTCATCTCTCTGCTCTTGGTAATCATCAGCCCATCCCTAATGTTTCTTTTGTTCAGAAAAGGTAAACTCTTCTCACTTTTCAGTAGCAGATTATACAAAGGGAACTTTATGGTATATATTACACTCACAAAGCAGTTTTCTCCATCTTGCAATCACTTAAAAAAAAAAAAAAAAGAACTTTCTTATCTCATCTTCCTTCCTGCATGAATGTCTGAGATAATCAATGAAGTTCCTGTGTAGAGAATAAATTGAGCTCGAATGGCTCCTCTTAAACTGTACAATCAAAGAAAGAGGAGGTTTTTGCTGATGATTTTGATATTCAGTTTAACTTTCTTCACAAGGCTGTCAGCTCAGTGAAAGTGAGGTCAATCTGACCACACTCTTCCTAAAGGATCCTCTTCTGAACCATCTACTTGAGTATACATCTCCTGACAAATCAATGGCAGAATGGAGAGGTATGTACTTTGCCCAGAAACCTGGGGGCTGATTGTCCTTTGCTGTGCATCTTGTGTAGTCATTTAGGTGAGTACAGCGTGGGCGTAAGACAGTGCCTGATAACAATAGTACTGTTTAGCATCTGCATCCTAGTGATATAAATGCCTGCCTGAAGATGCAGGACAACAGAGATGCAGACCTGTGTCCTACAATGCGAAAAAATTCAGATCGTGGCACTCACACACCCATACACACACTGAGGAACCATTTCAGTGAAAGGGTGGTAAATGAGTGACAATTTTAAACTAAGTTTCTGAAGTCACTGATTCAGAAATCTGAGTTTTTTACGGGACAGATGTTGGGAGGCAAGCACTAAGCAAAATATAGGGACTTACAGAGACCAAGAAACTTGTCCTTCCATCTTTCAGTGTAATTTTGCATTTCTTGGCCAGAAGCACTTCTGCCAGCTCTGGAGTAAGGGCTGTTGCACTCCTGTGAAGTTATAACATGGTGGGACTGCTTCACAACAGCAACACAAGTAAGTGTAATGGCAGTGACTAAAGTCCCCCAAACATTCTCTTGCTAAATTGTCTAGATCAAGGCAATTGTCTCAGAAGTGAACAACAGTTGTTTGAACCAGTTCAGATCTGTCTCTGTGGTTACTGTTCTCAGATATTTAACGTTACGGGCCTGTCCTGCTCAAGGATGAGAAGGGAGGAACAAAAGTAGAGTGGAGTAACAAAAGCAGTAACGAAGAGTAGAGGAGGACCAAAATTCAAGGGCAGATCTGGAGTGCTGGAAAACTGGTTAACTTGAGAGAATTCCTTAAAATTCTTACCTGGTGTAGTGAATCTGTGCTTTGCACTTGGACCTGAGAGGTTTTGTTGGTGAATCAGATTCATCTGTTCATGGACAAACCCTCTTCCCTCTTCCCCCCTCATTTCCTCCCACGAGTTCTCTTCTGAGCTTGTCTGCATCCTTATGTGAAATGAAGTGGTATGTATGAGAATAAGGGTATTACATCCTGGGTAATATCCATTATGTTGCTTTCTATTAGCTCTCAATTCTTGGGAGTGCATTACTGCATTATTTCTTTTGTGCCAGCGCTATTCCATCAAGGCCAGTGGTGGCTTACTCAGTTGTATCAATGATTTCTAGTAAGGCAGCCTAGGCAATATGCTGTAATATATATTATACTATGTGATTTTTAAATCAGTCTTGCAAATGTATTCTAAAAATTTTACAGCTCTTCAGTCAAATCCTATTGTCCATCATTCCTAATGATGATTGCTGGTTAGCAGAAAACAAATAAAGAGGTGATTTTTGTACACATAAAAAAGATCAACTGAGTGAACACAATTCTTTAGGAAGCTTAGGAATGAGAATTTTGCTTTGACCCTTTCTGTAGAAAGCTTTTCAGTTGTTTTGTAAAACAGGAAAAAAATACATTGCATAATTTTGGAATTGTATATGTTACAATGCAAAGCAGTTAAAGAGTATGATGTGAATTGAAACATATTTTCACTTACTCTGAATTACAATTGTAGTCAGACATTTTTTCAGCTGAACAAATGAATTAAATTTTGTTCTTCAGTTTAAGAGCATTAAAACACTGTTACTTTTCTGGTTTATGAATGCAATTTCAGACAACTAAGATCACATTTCTATTCTAGAAATGTTACAATATTTTTAAAGTAATGTTGATATTTAGAAGCGTTTTGGTTTGTGTGTGTTTTTTGTTGGTTTTTTTTTTAATAAAAAAAGGTTTCTTTCCATCTTAGGTTCTTCCTGGGAAAAGTTATACTTGCTGCAGTACTTTTAAAATTTCTTTGCATCCCATATTAGCAGTGAAAAATGCTAATGTATAGGGCTTTTTGTAGCAATGTGTATTTTATAGTCAAACTTCCTATGTATGGTAAGTGATATGCATTAACCTAAAAAGACTCAAGAAGTGGGACACCCTGCGGGCAGGAGTGCTCTGTCCCAGGCGAGGTTTCCTCCTCTAGGTTACCTCACCTCTGCTCTGTGCGCATGGACAGTGCCTAGGGACAGTGCAAGGGACAGGTGCAGGAGAGGCAGTATTTTTGAGTGGCCACATTAAATGAGGCTGAATTGAGGATGTGCAGGACTCAGGCATGATTCTCTGTTGCTGGCCAGGCTCTGCCCCTCCAGCCTGAGCAGGTGAAGTTTAGGAAGCTCTCTGCAGTCAAAGAGTGAGTCCTGACCTCTCACTATGACTGCTCAGTCGGCACACGTTATTTTGTTTGTCTTGGGGACACATTTCTACTCCAAGGCAGCATTCACCTGCTTTTTCACACTAAATTTTCTCTTAATGTTTCTCTTATAGTGGCCAAAATGGTGCTGCACACATCTTTGAGAGATGAAGCTTAAGAATCAAAGTGTACACAAGACAAAAGAGAAAAGAGGAGTGGAAGAAGAGAGGACTGATGCTGGTAGGGATAGGTGAAGAGCAGGAGGAATGCAGGATATTTATCAGAAGGACCAAGCTGAAAGGCACGTAAATCCAGTTAACAGCTTGAAAACAGGTAGACACATTAAAGGAAGTGGAAAAGTTAATTAGTGGCAGGAGGCATTAGTTGGGGGTGTCAGCTGGTGAATGGTGGCTAATTTGATATAGTCTAATCACATAGTTTGGCTATTCGATTACCAAATTGAGATCCAAACACTGCGTCTTCCAGGGCAATCACTTCAGAAAAGAGGGTAGCTGGAATTGTCATGAGATCTGATCCATTCCTTAATTGAAATTAGTTTTGAATAACTGTATCACATGTGATGTAAAACCAAGAAGTAAATAGTTTCTGAAATGAGCTGTGAAATATGTCTCTTCAGGGAAGATGAGGATGCATGAACAATGCATGCATGGGCTAAGTTGTAAATGTGCCAGTGGAGGTTCACACACATGTGCACCAAGAGTGAGCCTGTAGAGATACTTTGTCTGCTGTGCTCTTGGTCTCCAACTCACTCTCTATGGACAGTTGCTTCCCTTTGGATGAAACGTATTGAGAATGCCAAGAATCAGTTCACTTTTTAGTGACCACCTGCTAGAGATGTATTGATACATGTCTGAAGGTTGTATGTACCTCGTAGACCTTTGTAAGAGCCTGGGCAGCCTCTCTAGCACTGTTTACTATCTGGCATTAACCGGAATGGATGGGTAGGGGAAAAGAAGAGGAAACAGGAGATATATAAAGTGATTTTTTTCCTGACAATCAATGGCTTAGCAATTTCCTGAATCGGAGGTTATATCCAGACTTCGGAAGCTATGCTGTACAAGTTTCTCTAATATTTTCAAATCTATTAATTTTTTGGCCTCTTCTAATCATGTTGCAGCTGAAAATTTTTACAATTATGTACTCTGTGGAAAAAATGGCTTTGTCTGTTGTAAATGTGTTTCTTGCTTGCTTTATTGGGTACCCCTTCCTTCTGATAATGTGAGAAGAGGTGCAATCTATGCTTGTGTGTTACTGCTGGGCAGTTTTGACCTTACATGTCTCTTTCAAGTCCTCCTCAATCATTTATCTTCCTCCCTAAAAAATGTAAATTTCTCACATATCCTTTGTCTTCAGTCATGCCTCCATTCCCTCTACCTCTTTTAGCTGTTTTCCGTATTCGATGACTGTGTTCAGGCTTCAAGGTTTTCCTGCCTCTGTATCGTTTGCCCATTGTTCCTGCAGGATGAGGAAGGATATTCAGGGGAAGAGAGCTTCTCCGTGAATCTTGCCATTGCATTCCTGAAAGCATTCTGCCCATTCTTGAGCTTACCTCGAGGCTGGATGCAGAAAAAACTTTGCCCGTATCATAGGCAGTATTTCTGATGTCTGTGATCTTTTTAGTGGAACACGAGAGCGCAGTGTGTATCGCCTTTCAAGGACCTCTTTGATGCTACACTGTCTGTAGTCATACTGGTCATGATTCAGCATGAAGTTGCCCATCTTTGTGCAGAGAAACACTCTCAATGAGATGCTTTGAGTTAGGGATATGCTTAACTATGCCAAATTGTTTTAAACCACCGATGTAAAAGGTGGGCACGGGACTAGAGAGATGTGAAAGTTTCCATTCCTGCTTGCTAGCATCTATCATAAGTGCAGATCAAGCTGAAGTTACACTTTAGAGAAGGAGAAAATCACCCCCCAAATGACTCCCTGTACAAGAGAGCTGCTCCAGTTTACACTAGAGTTTAAATGAAATCTAAGTTCTTTTTCTTAGCAGGTAGGGATGAATATCAGCTAGGAATAAAGGAACAAGTGAAGGAAGTATCCTAGGCAATTTTTGCAAAGAGTTTATTTTTTTTGTGTTGATCTGGGGATCAGCAGGATTGGACCTTAACATCAGCAACCTTGAGCAGACTGCAATGGCTCTGCCTTTAATTCACTTCCACCTCAGTGTGTTATACAGCCATAATACTGAACACACGAGGCAGACAGCTGCCCTGAGGCACTCTCCGTAAAAACTTTCATATCACAACGGAACTGAACGTACCATTATAACACCAAGTCTCCTTTTCTTCACGGTAAGAATTTTTCTGAAAACCAGGCAATGTCATGGAAATGTTATAATAGATACATCCAGAATATATGGGTGAGTTAGTTGTCCCCAGTGATATATTTAAGCTGTTCCTTCCACTCTACATAGAGCAGGTTAAATATAATTAACATTGGTCAAAGGGTCCTTTTACTTTACATACTTTATGAATGCATTACCTCAATTATCAGGAAGGAAAAAAGGGAAAGAGTATTTCTTAACATCTGCTGGTATAAGCTCCTCTAAGGCATTTCCATTGCAACATGCATTTTTGCTCTTCGAAAAGTGTAAATATTTTCTCTCTCCTTAAATCCCGTAATTGCTTTATTGCTACATTAAAAAATGTAAATAATCATTCCTCCTCCCCATAATAAATTAGACGCAACCTGTCTAGCTCTGAAAATGAACATTTCAATAACTTCAGTAACACAGTGACATCATATCAATATTTAAAATCATTTTATGCATGTATTCCAGGTTGTCCAACTTCATTAAGGGCATTCATCAGCCCTCAGGCTACAGTGTATTCCCATCGGAGTTGTAGGCCTCAGGCCCTACCAAACAGAAATTTAAACTAACTTGCCTTTTTAATTCACATTATTCTCAAATATTCTCTTTTTTAACCCCCGTCATGACTAAGGCATTTAGACCTGGCTATGATTTTGTGCACATCAAGATTTAACAGACAAAATCCCCATTTTTATGTCAGAACTTGACTACATGTAAATAATAGTCTTTCCCCTCCTCTTTCACCGTCCATCACTATTTCCTGAGTGCAGTAATAACTGTGCTTCTTTTAATACTCTATGCAAAGATAATAATTTGAGCTACAGGTTGACAGGCATATGGGGTTGTTGGGGTTTTATGTTTAAAAATTTACAAACAGTTCAAACATACTAAGTTTCATTCTTTTCTTCCCCTTTCTCTTTTCAAAATAATAAAAAAAATACCCTCTTGATCTATTTTTTATACAGCTAAGGATGCGCAGCATCCCTGCTAGCAGCATCGAACATTGTTGTATTAGTATAAAACTTTTTCACCACCAAACCACCCCCCCAAAAAAAAAAAACAAAACCCACCAAAAAACCTCTTCCCATAATTCTGATCTATAGGATGACTGTGGATCTGCTCCCCAGGGTGGAAACATGTGGAAGCAACCAAGTTAATACAACATGCATCTGAGGGTGGAACAAGCCTGTGAGAGATATTGGTGACTGAAAACATAAAAGTTGATATAATGTATGTTAGTGTTATTAGCTCTTCTGTCCAAAATATTGTGACCATGTCATAACCAGGTACATGGCTGGAGATCTGACGAGGGTACAGTAATGGGTTATGATCCATTTGCCTTCAAAAATGAAAGATGAAAGAAAGAGAAATTAAAAGAAGAGGGGAAAACCCAGTAACTGCAGGACCAGATTTTGCATATTCCCCCCACAAGTAGCACTTTTTTAAACAACTGTACTTCTCTCAATTTTCTTCTGCACTCTGCAGCTTTCCTCCCCTCCCACCCCACCTTGTTTCAGAGTTCCAGCAGCCACTTTTTTCCTGATGTCATTCCAGATGTCTTCCTTTTTTTCATTTTGTTCCTCTGACTTTCATAGCCCTCTGGATTGAAGACCTCTCTTAGTTATCGTACATGATGCAGTCTGTCAAAGTAAAAGAATTTCAGCCTGTCCTCGTCGCTTTGGTGGTGGTAAAACTACTCATCCTCTATGATTTATCCTTCTAGAAAGAAGCAGGTGTTGTCTCTTCTGTCAAGGCCCTGCATACCATTCCTCTCCAGCAAAGCTCTGAGGTTCAGTTTCTCAAAGACATGGAAATTCACAAAAAAAATTCAGCTTCCTAAGGCCAAAATTTGCTGTCTGAAAACATTACTCAGCGAGTTGTGGGCTTCCATAAAACTTCCATAAACCTTACCAGAGATAAGAAGAAGCTTGAAGTACTCTCACCGCACCCCATAAAGCTCCACAATGTCGTAGTATGTGTGGTGTTTTTTGGGGTTTGGGTTTGTTTGGGTTTTTACCTAATTATTATTAGACTTACCGCTTTAAAAGTACTTAGGAAAATGTCTGCCTTTCCAGCCATGAGGTGCTCTGAGTCATTTTGTCCCCTGTCCCAGCAGGATTGTCCTTATTGAGGTGGAGTCTGCTGTGCCAGGTGTGCCCAGATACCTTCACTTGCAGCCTTTATCTCATGGGTGGTCCTAGAGAAGAGTACTGCTGATGACAATCACACAGTCTGTTAAGGCAGTCTGGAGTCTGCTTGTTTACTCTCTGCAGTCACCTGTCAATATGACCACAGAGAAGTTGGAGCTGTTGAAGGAGTTTGTGTCCTTTGAAACTACTGGCAGGTACTTTGCAAAAAATGAGTTGGCTTTCTTCCTAGAGGCCATGTTGTGGTGTGGCCCCTTCCTTGCAGGCTCCAGGGCAGGCTGTCTTTGGAGCCAAAACCTGTTCTCCCAACGTACTGCAAGGACAAGCTAATCCTAACATTTCCATTACCATCCAGACCCTATCCACAGAAGTAAAAACAAGAGCTGGGAAAGAGAAGTTGTTTGAGACAGAGAATGCCCCTGCCTGTTTAAAAAATAACTGAGAAGGATGATGGTGGTGGTGGTGAAAGCACAGTCAAGGTTAGATTTCTGGGCACTGTTGTGGTAAGTTATATAAATAAGAAAAATAACAGAAGAAGAGAAAGGGAATGGGGCATGTGAAATGATCGTAGTAATTAACGCAATGTCAGAAGAAGGCTAAGAACAGAACTGGGAAGGAAAAAAATCACCATCACAGGGGATGAAGGGAGAAGACAGTGGATAAAGAGGAAGAGGTATAGGGAAAGAGCAAGTAGGCAAAAAATAGAAAGGAGGGGACGCAGAAATACCAAGTAATGAAAAGAGGTAGTATATTAGGAACTTGGAGAGAAATTTAAACTAGAAAAAGTCAAAAGCTGAAGCTAAGTGAGAATAAAGAGGAGGGAAAAGAAAAATTAATAAAAAGAAGAAGATCCAATAGAGAAATAAAAATAGGAAATAAAATTAAAAAAAATGGAAGAAAAATGAGAAACTGTTTCTGTGGAGATAGAGAATATGAGAGGGTAACTAAGAATAGTTTTCTATTTTGTAAAGTACTGGAAACCTGCCCATAAAGAGGACTGTATAAAAGCTTGTCATTACTGTTGGTTATTTATTGCTCCTTTCTTATGAGGCAAGATACACTGATGTAGCTCTTCCAGGATTTGGAAGAGAATGGTGCCACTTTGATACTAGTTTAAATAAAGAGGACTATGTTTGCATACAGATTCTTAGTTTACTTGGTGGCTGTGGCATCCTTGTAACTGAGACCTGCACAGTGCAAATAAAAGGAGTTTGCTGGACCGTTTTCCTCTGGGTCTTTGGCTCCACGTCCCCTCCCTGCCAGGACAGGTATGTCTCACGCATGTAAGACCTGTACACATCACTGACAAGTCTCTCCCTCTGTGAGACATCATGGGGCCTAGTGTTTTGGGTCAGGCTGAGAGAGGAGGGCACACGGGGTAGGTGCAGAGTGCCAGTCTGTGCTGAGCCTGGCTGTGGCCAGTGCTTTTTGCTCCCTTATTTTTGTGAAAACATCATTCATTCATAAATTTTTAAAGGGGAAGGAATCATTGTTTAATGAACTTTTGTGAAGAAAACTGAGCAAGGAAGAAAAGAAAAGAAACACTGTAAACTCCTTACTCCCTAGACTTATGACCTGCATAACTCCAACCATTGTGTTATTTAGACAGCCTTCCTCTTTAGCCAACATTAAATTTGTATGCTCCCACATGGTTGACTTGCTACTTTTTTTTATCCATGCAGCTGGGATTCTCCGAGGAAACATGATGGGTCAGGGGGAGGAGGGGAGGCGAGGACAGCCATCTCCAAAACGCAGTGGATGTGCCTTTCCGGCTCTACACTGGTTGCACTCAGGCAAGTACAAGCTGACGGGAATCAGCGGCGGCAGCCATGCAAACGAGGTCAGAGTTGGTTCCTCCGTGGCTTTATTATTCTTCTGAGCACTCTGAAAATGTGGGTGTGCATGTTAAAACTGCCCTGTGAGGCAGCTCTGACATGTGGGGCTGCCTGGCACAAACACAGCACATAATAACACAAAGTATTTGGCAGCGTTACAGGGCTAATCTTTACGTAACTGTTCCTGAACAACTTCTCTCTAGCACACTGAGCACAAACAAGCTTTCCATCAGCCTTTGGCTGCATGCAGATTGTCTTGTGTCACCTGCTTCTCTGCTGAGCAAATACTAGCTATGGTCATGACAAGGAAAACCTTCTTTTGCATTCGTAACTGACTCTCCCTGAATTGCCTCCTTGTTTTCAAAGGCTATTCATGACCCATAGGCGTGTTCGTCAAGAACATCCCCTTTTCTAGAATTTTACCTTTTAAGCACAAATGTATGCTGGAAATTATGTTGTGGATTGTTTGCAGGAGAGCGGTGGGAAAACAGGGCCTGATTTTTCAGTGGTTTCCCCCCTGTTGACTAAAGTCCTAGGAGGAGGGATGTCTTTTATAGTTAAGACACTGGTGTGGGGCTTTGGGAATATGAGACTGAAATTGTAATGTTTCATTCCTTCTACCCTTCACTCCTCTTGTCAGATTTTAATGTAAGCTTTTTATGATTATCTCCTCTGGTTTTGTTGCCTGGTTCAATGGGGCCTGGTCTCCATTAAGGCTTTTGTGCTGCAGACAGCAGCACCAGGGCACATACTGACAGTAACAAAATCAGGGAAAGAAAATAAAGGCTAGACCTTCCCTAGCATCTTTGATCAGTGCTGGTGATGGATCTCCTGCTCTTGCACAAAGGCAAGCAGGTGCGAACCTTATCTTTGGCTTCCAGAAGATGAGTGTTTTTAGTTGTCTCCCCAAGCCTCGGGTACCACCTGAGGTGGTACCATCCATCCATCCATCCCTCCATCCCTCCATCCCTCCATCCCTCCATCCCTCCATCCATCCATCCATCCATCCCTCCATCCATCCATCCATCCGTCCATCCGTCCATCCGTCCATCCGTCCAGTGCCACTCGGTGCCACCTCCCAACCCACAACACTCCTCATTTTGGGTGCTCTTTTCACTCAGCCTTGCGCAGCCACAACACATGTGCTGCTCCGCAGCAAAGCCATGTGGCAAATATATAAAAGTATGTACGTTTCTGAATGCTGGAAGAGAGCCCTAATTCTGTTGGCAGCAAAGCTGACTCTCCTTCTTTCCTCGGAGCGAGGCCCGCCGCATTTCTCGGTCCCACAGACATAAACCCTCCCTGGATTTCTCCCAGTGTGGCGGCAGGCTGCCAGCCTGCGACTTCATCCTCAGCAGTCGCTCCAGGAGGGGTAACTCCTCTGCCTTAATGTTCAGGGAGTCTGAACTCCCTGCTCAGTGCTCGTCTCACTCCCTCCAATCCAGTATCGGTCAAGCTGGGGACCCTCTCCTGGTTCTTGGTTTAATCTTAGCTTGTGAGGAAAGGTTGCATGCCAGGAGGGAGGCAAAGCAAAGGGAGATTGCCAGACCCAAATGTTCCATAGTTGCAAAGATGGTTTCTAAATATTGAACTTTAAAAATAATTTGGCTTGCATGGAAAGGGGTGAGAAGGGGGAGAGCTTTCTATTTGCCTGCTGGAATTTAGAGTCTATGGTTTTCTGGGGACACATTTCCAAGTTTTAATCATCAACTATAGAGGCTAGAAAACACTCTCTCATGTTAAATGAAAGCTGAAATTCCCCCTAGTCCTACACACTGAAGATCTGGAGCTTTAACCCTGACTAAATCACAACAAAATCTTTACAATCAGCCCATGCAAGATGTCTATCACCAAAGAAAGAAAAATCCATACAGAAAGAGTTGTTAAGGAGTCCTGAGCAAGTGCAGCTGTTAAGGGAGCAGTCACTCAGATACAACCAGGAAGGAGGAGAGGCATTTTCTGTGATGTGAAGGAAGTTTGTGTAGCCAAAGGTGAAGAGATAGGGTCACCATGGTTTATTCCCAAGACCTTCCTATTGCTCCAGCAGTGTATTGATTTGTGGATCTCTGCAAAGCACACAGACCAGGTCAGAGATGTCCCTACAATTCCTTTTACTACCTTGAAGGTATGGATTTTTTCTTCCCTCTCCTACTTTTTCCTCTGTCACCCTTTTACTTTTACTGGGTTTCAAGGTGGGGGGCTGTTAGTGTTATTTTAGTTATTCTCCTTTTGTTTTACATAGGACTTAATTTTTAAATCATTCATGAATTTGCCTACAATGATAAAATGCTTTTTGATTTTCTTCCAAAAAGAAATATTTGATTAAAAAAAAAAAAAGAACTGAAGTGCTCCATGCAATGCTTTACTTTTTTTT